>CM068824.1:152242423-152842423 GCA_028554795.2 Sinohyriopsis cumingii
CTAAATATCCTAACCGGTTTTGTTGTGCTAATAAACACGAAATCTAGCATGTCTTCACAACCAGGGAAATTTAAATGAAATTCCGCTAAATCTCTTTTTGAATCAAATGTTTAATTCAGTAAAATATCAATTGGGACAATATTATGGCGTGTTTCATAAGTTCCAAGGAAAGAAAATGCTCACACATCCCAAACAAGAGGTTAATTTCCGGCTTTTCAATTTTATATGCTCTTAGACCAGCTAATATCAGCATATATATATATATATATATATATATATATATATATATATATATATATATATATATATATATATATATATATATATATATATATATATATATATATATATATATATGCATGCACGCATACACACACACACTGTCACTGGAATATTTCATTTTGAAAGTCAAAAATGACGAAGTTTCCATTTAAGTCACGCACATTGAAAAGCATTAAAATATAATTTTAGAAAACTTTGTCCGAAATCGTATATCTTGAAAAATTTAAAGAAAAAATTATCTGCTCAATAAGACAACAGAAAGCTATAGAAATTCCTGCGGTTTTTCTTTTTTAAACTGATAAGTGCTTAAGTCCGAAACCTGATATTGAAATGGAGGCTCATGTACATGTTTGAGTTAGTCTATTATCTCTGTTACAGTTACAGATAGGTATGATACAATTGTATGCTTATAATTCCACTTTCATTCCTACAGGTGAATCCCTAAGTTGATAAAATTCAAACCTTCTTGAAAATGACTGTCGGAAACAAGATCTGTCCAAGATATATAATTGACTCGAGAGCATGGTATAGGTGAAAATCCGAGTGCAATAATAACTTTATGTGAAATTAATTAATTAACATCCTGAATTTGTGACTGTCTTTGGGATAAAGACAGAGTTTTCAGCAATACGGACAAAGGATTAAAAATACCCGTATGCAAAAAACTAGTCTGTTAACTACCCTATCATTAATTTAAACACCGGCGATCGCACATAAGTGGGGGGTGGGGGGGTGGCTAACACCACACACCCCCAGTGTTCAGCTTAAAATACGTTTTGGCCTTCATACATTTTGAAGCAGTATGTATTTTCAAAGGGTGTTTCTAATCAAAGGATGAAACAGAGCATTTTTTATTATTTTAATGTCGGAATCAAAGATACATAAACATTCATTCTTTATAATAGATTTAATACATTAAAGTAAGGAAAACTTGTCTAAATCTGCATTCGATTTTTATATTTTTATGTGGAAATATAATTTTATGAAAGCAACTGTGCGTAATAATTTGAGAGTGTCTTATAAGAGTTATTCGGTTCGATATCACTATTTGACGATGCTGAATGTATATGTTATTATATTGATAACAGCATACAATTGAACTATTTATATTCCCTGCTTTGTTTTATCTTATTTTATCGTATCTTATCTTATCAACTGAGTGCCGTAGTTTGTCGGACAGGTGGACAGAGTTGGTGTTTCATCAACAGACGATTTCTGAAATTACTTTCCTTGAGCGATACTTCAGCGGCCTCTTTAATACATTAGCGAAATTGAGCGCGCCCTTTTCCGATCAGTTCTATTAAATCTACGCTTTGTATTAGGGTAGTTAACAACATTAACCATAATTGCAATATATACAATATATTTACTGATAATCAAAGCTGAATTATTTGTAACCTTGAAGCTAGTCTTAAATTCAGCCAACAAAACAGCTTGCCAAAGGGAATGGAGGTCCAGCTAGATTCAGGTCACAACTATTACTTCCAGGTCACAATTATTACTTCCAGGTCAGCATCCAAGAATGGAGTCCTAATCGGTGTTAGAGCATTTTCGCTCTCTCTTTGGCGGTGATCCCTGACTTAGATTTAGGCGTTTAAAGCAAATTATTGATTCTTTAAATATGAGCATGACTGTGTTATTGTTTTATGTATTTTGTTGCAAAGCGAAGAATCAGGCACTGATAAAGACCTGGAGTGAAAAAATATGTCATCCATGACAAGATGTTTTGTTTACAGTTTGGCATCTCAAGATTTTATTTAAAAATAGTGGCAAGCCTATGACAACAACTTCACTTAGAGGATACTTTTGCAAAGCATATGATTTAATAGAACTGGCACACACTGGACAGTTCAATACTGAAAAACAAATGTTCTAACTGTATAGCGAAAATAATTGTGACTAAGTCCATATACAATGCAAAGCTTATGATCTGTAACCAAAGCAAACAGGAGAGTCAAGTATCGGACGCAACTCTTGGAATTTCGGAAATCGGCTATTGCGCAGAGGCATGAAATCTTTCCCTACTTCCTGGTCATTAAACCCTAAAAGATGACAAAGTGGGTATGATACTCGACAAATAACTTAAAATGAATCAACTATATACGAACGAGGCGAACTATACATTAAATATATGATTCAATGATGAGGTCCAATTTGAAGACAGAAAAATTAAAAACATATTCTAAGGCAGCAATTATAACAAATTAATAGGGTCTGACATATTGCTCAGTTGAAACATATGACGGACAGTTTAGGGACATAATATTACAGTCAAAAGAAGATGGTTGAAATAGCCAGACTGTCTCAGAAAGATGTTCTTTGTTCCTAGAGTAAATTGTTTGATTGGTTCCTAGCTTGTTATATGTGATAAGGCACTCGGTTGGTTGACACCATCGTTTTATTGAATAGGTCATCTAAATTACAGTTAGAACGTCACTTCTTTCTCGTCGTAGGTTGAAGTACTGTCACTGCACTGAAAGTCGTTCCTAAAAATAGATGTTGAACTCATGGGAGAAAAATAAGTAAATTAAAAACACATATATTGTCGAAACTCGTGAAAGTATCTGATATAAATGCTTTAAAGTCGCCTCATTGTCGAGCTCCTCCAGCAGTCTTTCAAGAATTTAAGCCATTTTCTGTTATCAATGCAAATTACACTGTACAGAGCCTTTTATTCTTATTTTTTTTAAGAAACCATCATATTCCCATTTATATTTATTTAAAGAGGAATTTAACTTTAGTCGACCACCTGTAACAGTTAAAGCATCTTTAACTGCGATCAATTATTCTAGTTATCACGGTAAAAAGGAAATGACAAACTAAACCAATACACACATTACAATAAATACTGCCCTCAGGTATGTATGTATGTATGTATGTATGTATGTATGTATGTATGTATGCATGCATGCATGCATGCATGCATGTTGTTGTTGTGGGGTTATAGCCATTTTTCAGCACACGATAGGCTATGCATGGCGGCCAGTATTAATGGTGGAGGAAGAAGTACCACCGACCCACGAGAAGTTACTGGCAAGCTTTCTCACATACCCATGTATGTATGTATGTATGTATGTATGTATGTATGTATGTATGTATGTATGTATGTATGTATGTTGACTTACTCCAGTGTACAGGCAAGTTAGTTCATATGGTAACCGGTTGTGCCACGTGCTACAAAAACGTTCTTGCAAAACTATCTGTTCCTCTTGACTCTAAAACATCTATATCTATTTATTGTCAAAATATAATATAAAATCCGATAATGCTCAATTAGAAAAGAGTCTTTCGGAAATTAAAGTTCATGGTTGATATAACTGCTTGATCAATTATAATCACTCGCCTTTGGACAAAGATTCGCAGTTTTCTGCTATTCCCTCACGGCTAATATCTGCGATATTATAAATCAAATCAGCTCGAGTCACATGAACATGTTTACAGTCTTTAATGTTCCATATTACCACGAGAATATGTTTTCTGTATGTACAAGAATAAAGACAATAAATTCCTGCACAACAATATATAAAGTCCTTACTCTTGAAGCATATGCAGGTTTGCAGACAAAAAAGTAATGATTATTGAGAAAGGTACTAAATTTAATTCCCATTTTTCCCAATCGTGTTTGACAGAACTATTTCTGAAATATTTAAGTTTACATCGACTTGAGCAGTCCAAAATGTAAACGTTTACTACTTCATTTGGATATAAAACCATTCTAAAGGAAAGGAATACAGTTGCAACGAAATAAAACTCTTTAAATTAATAAAGACTCTGTAAAACTAGCAAAGTCTGTCTTTTATTTCACCATTCAAATTCATTCACATTAACGATATTATATATTTTATTTGAAGATTTGAAGAGGTTCGACTTAAGTTAGGCTTAAAGAAAAGACGCGCAGCATCATACACTGAATTTTGATAATCACTCATCTTTTATCCAGATTTATTCCTGGTAAAAATACATTTCTTCGACTGTTTTATTTTTAAAGCCTAATCAATTCTCTGTTTATAAAAATCTAAAAGAAAAAACAACATAGTCATTTAGATGGGAAAACATGCCATAGAGCGACTGAACAGGAAATTCATTATCTACGGCTGCAAATAAGAAAGCCATGAGACCAGTTGCAACCTTCCGCTGTCGTTCCGTCGAGCAATAATTAACAAGTCTGTTAATTAGGTCACTATAGTGGAATTACGTACAAGAAAAGAATGAAACAAAGATGTACAAAAAGGAAGAGAAAAAGAAAGGGAGGAAGGAAAGAAGAATATTGAGAAAAATGGCTCAACATCGATAATTTGTTATATACTTTCCAAGATAGATGTAATCATAATACTAGATCAAATCAGTTGTTAATGGATTAAGTAGATCAGTAAGGCTTGAATTAAGATCAGTGGGAAGTTCACGTTGCTATAATAGCATGGTCTGGGCATCCAAAGTCTTTATTTCTATCGACTTCCATATTATCAATGAAACATGACATTTCGTGTTAGTATAACAAAGAAGACATTATTAAAGATTTAGCAAGCATTTAAAAATAAAGTATGTATGACCTTTGATGCGTCCATTGAATGCTTTGGTCTGAGAAACTGCAGTTACTTGGCATATTACTGGTAGGAACAAACCCAAATCATATCTTAAAGTTTCAAGTGTAATGCGAACTGGCACCAAATAGATACATGTATGTACTGGGCATGGATGGCCAATTGCGCTGTTTTCCTCGGAAAGCGAGTGGAGCAAGAGAAATGTTAGGGACCGCCAGTTTATGAATTCATTATATTAGATGAAGAAAATGTAAGTATACTGAGATAAAAGAAAAACAAATATCCACACTCAGAAGAAAATCCAGCCCCCCCCCCCCAAAAAAAACCCCACAACAAACAACAATTTAAATGGTCGGTCCCTTATCCTTACGCGGATTCGTTTAAATAAGCGCGATGTAACAGATAGGATGCATCTTACAAAATCACTGAACTTAAAGAAAGCAGCTGAGCAAACGCACTAATTTTATCAGTCGTATGTGTTTAGAAACAGCAGAAGCCATTAACCCTTGTAATCTATCAAAATTGTGGATTTGATAACTAAAATGTTTCATTAAGTGCTTCTGGCAGCCTAGATCAATCGCCATTATAATGTCACATCGGCAACCATAGACCCCAAAACCTATTTGTCGATACCATATAACACTTAATAGTTTCCCAGCCTCCTCACAAAAGGCCTTTAGTCCCAGAAATGGAAGCATTAAGACAATCTAGAAGAAAAACAGTTATGTCTGCAGGGACGATTTAAAATTCAAACTGACTGATGTCACTCTAGAAGTGTGCCATACTGCAAAGTAAAATAAATATCCTGACACTTGGCAGTAATTTATGTTATCTCCTTAAATCATCTTGATGATATGACCAAGTCCAGCATGCTTTCTTCTTAGCACAATCGCAAAGCTACCAAGCCACACATTTACAAGATGTGTTTACATCCGGGTCTTTGGCAGAGACACAAAACCTTTATCTTGATACAGCAGACGTGGTTCCATGACGATGTAAATAAAGATATTAAAAGCCAACCGTGTGAGACTGTGTGTATACCAGTAAAAGCCGAAAACAACTGGATAATCTACATGTTTTAGAAAATGACAGATGAAGAGAAAAATATAGTGACTAGGTCAAAAGAAAATCGTATGAACGCAAGTTAATAAGAAGTTAAAGCAACTGTACGTTACCGTTATCTGTAGAAGACAAAGATGAAAACAAGAGAAACTTTCCATATATTATTCCAAAGATAATCAGCAATTCAAATATTTGGAATGTTGCAAGTTATATTTGGAAGGTTGCAAGTTAATGTGGGATGTTCATTGTTCGACGAAGTTGCAGTTATGAAATACAAATTAAATTAATAACCGAGTACTTTTAATCTGTAATAGCAGCAAACCGAGTCTGCGCCTCAAACTATTTGCGAGCAAACGTAAATTCTTTTGAAAATATAGACCTTGCTGAATCACCAATAAAAATTGCAAATATTTTGCAATTTTCCTTTTTAACTCGAAATATCTTGCAAATAAATATGTCGAAGATATGAAACAATCTGATTCAATAAGAATCAACGTAAAGAGGAAACATCATTAGTTTATGCTGTCTCAAGAGTGCTACTTTTAAAACTACTAAACGTCGTAATTATTCTGGTAGACTTAGTTGTATTACTTGGCATCCCTTTGCACAAAACCGACATTAGTGTAGTGAATGAAATGTTACCTGTCTTAGACGTGGCAAATTCGTCTTGCAACGACTAGAGATTCGAATCCCATGCGACCATGATTAACCGGCTAATGACATTTGTGAGACCATTCCTAGAAATGATGCCCTAAAATTCAAAATATGAGAAGAGAGAAAAAAACCGTATCACAGAAACTAAGAATGAAAACCTAACGACAAATTTTGTCGATATTGCAGACGCTGCAGGTATGAATGTTGATGCTCGCGCTATTGACCGTGTACGCCATTTGGATTGAAGTAGGGGCAAATGGGAAAAAAAAAACACCAGATAATAGTATGTTTTGTCCAAAATGGACCCCGAGGTGAACTAATGCGAAAAAGTAGGGTGCTGAGGAACAAGGAGACATAAATCTGTATTCAACTCCGAGGACTTGTCACATTTTCCCGTCAAGCTACTTCACCTGTTGAAATGGCAAAAGGGTATTAACTTCGTGAATAGTCAGACATACTCGCTAGCTAAGGATAGTCGATTTACTTCGTTCCACATCAACCCTTCGCAGATTTAGATAGCTGAAACGCAGTTGAAACGTCGTCATCACTATCGTCCCGTGCAGAAGTTTTCAAAGCATTAAGATGACTGCAAGCATCAGTCATCGCTCATTATGAAAAGAACACACGTTAACCAAAACTGTCTTCAATTTCTTGCACAACGAATCATATACTAATAAATCTGCCTCGGTAACGAAAACTGTATTCTGGTGGTAGTTGTTGTGTCAGATATGAGAAACAATAGTTATCTTAGAGATGGTAGGCCAAATCTGGCTTATTTCTGTGAACGATTTACACGTGTATCGCTCGAAATCACGCTCGCATGGCACATAACTAACTTTTACCTGACACTAAAACGACGATTTTACTAACTGACCGCTCCGGTGACCTAATGGTTTGAGCGTCGGCCTCGGGAGGTCGTGGGTTCGATTCCCAGCCGAGTCATACCAAAAACTTACAAAAATGGTACTACCAGCCGATTCGCTTGGCGCTCAGCATTAAGAGGTTAGTGTTAGGATTGGTCGGCCTGGTGTCAGGATAACTTGACTGGGTGGGATATCATGCTACATGTCTGCAACATGATTCCCCAGTGTTATACGCTATAAACTGTCACACTGCAGATATCGTAGCGATATGACTGAAAAATTGTTAAAGCTACGTTAAAAATCCAAATCACACACACACACACACACACACACACACACGCACGCACGCACGCACGCACACGCACATTTTACTAACTTTTTTACGAATTTCATTTCCAAGACCTTCGATTGACGGTTCACGACTCGAGAACCTATATATTCTGACTCTTGAACAGAAACAAATAATATCTTTTAAGTGTACGCAACGCGAGTGTGATGGTCGAACAATACTTGTGTGAAATGGAAGTATATACGATATGAGTGTGATGGTCGAGCAATACTTGTATAAAATCGAAGTAAATGCGATATGAGGGTGATGTTCGAGTAATACATGTGAAATCCAAGCAAAGACTTTGACCCACAAAAAAACGAAATGTACCCATATCTGTCTCGATAACGACCTTCAGAAAAATAAAACAGGAAATGTCGTTATCTAGAAAGATTGATCCGTATATGATTCGAGTTACAAGATTCCAGATTTTATACGATACTTTCAAGTGCTGAATATCAGATAATATTAATGAAAATAAAAAAGAAAACGACGACGACAATCTCGACCACAACAAAAATAGTGAGCACAGCACAGCAACTTTTGTTCTGCTTCATGTAATAACATTATTAGTTGTATTAATATTTGTTGTCGTAAAAATCTGGTTTTCTTCTTCTTCTTCTTCTTCTTCTTCTTCTTCTTTTCTTCTTCTTCTTCTTCTTCTTCTTCTTCTTCTTATTATTATTATTATTATTAACCGCTGGATGGGACATTATGCCACATGTCCCAGTGCTACACGTCACTATAAACTGCCACACTGCAGACATCGTAGCGATACGACTGAAAAATTGTTAAAAGCTACGTTTAAAAATAAAATCCAAATCACATTATTATTATTATTTTTATTATTATTATTATTATTATTATTATTATTACTATTATCTTGTGAAAAAGAGACGAATAACAAAAAATATACTTGTTTATCTATCTTCTCTACTTACGAAGTTAAACGTGTCTCTTCCTCAGAATGTTCGTACGATTAAAGATAAATGAGTGAGATTTAATTATGAACAGACGTTATCTCATATTAAAAATACGTTAATTCTATCCAAACAGAGACAGCTAATAAGGAACCCTCTGGGAATCATACAAACACATAACGTAGTGTCACAGAGTAATTTGTGTCAGTAACACATAATAGGCGCTGATTGTGATAGATTCAGAGCTTAACTGTCTATCGCGCTTTTCGTACACAATTCCAGTAGACTTTGACACAACACCTACATTAGACAATCACAGCATGATTATCACCGGACAATCAATAAGTGCTTGTCAGAAGTCTAAAAATCAAGTAAAATACTCTGCAGAAAGTTTAGTGACAAATATTTCTTTCCCCCCCGATTGAGATCGTTTGTTATATAGCCAATCATTGTGCTACTTTGTATTTTTTTTATGTTTTGCAAATGTTTATGAACACTGATCGATCAAGACTGGGGGGGGGGGGGAGGTGGAAAACTTCAGTGGTAAGAACGACGGTTGAGCAAATTAAGGGACATACACCGGTTGTTTTGAACGATTTGTGGTATTAGGATCAGGAAATATATCCTCATTAAACAAAACAAAGAAGAAGAAAAAAGAACAATCTTGATGGACTTTAATCTTAAACTTTAACTTGTATAATTTAATTTTAATCTAATGTAAATTACCTTTTACAAGTGCTTGCAGTTCATAGCATCTATTATAATGTAAACACTGTAGAACGTCATCGGATGATTTGCGCTACTGGCATGTGGAGGCCCGCGACCGATGTTCTGGGTTGAAAATATGAATGCGCCTTTGTTTGCTTTTTTTTATCATAGCGTGCATCAGAGGAAAAACAGTATGATATATTAACAAAGAAATATTGTGAAATCTCTTGCAGTGTTAAATAGTTAAATACCATCTGTCATCTTTGACATCATTAACTGAAGTCATTGCAAAACCATTTAAATTTAAGCAAGTGCCAGTTATGAATTCTTAACAAACCGAATACATATAACAATTTGATAATATCAGCAATACCGTAGATATTCATGTGAAATGTTGAAATCATTTTCTAAACACCGTACACATTATCCTTGAAGGAACACTAGAACGTCTGAATGTGTCATAAGTAAGGGTCCACATAAGGTGAACTTGTACTTTCATAAACACAGGATCTTTGATAAGTGCTAATTACGAAACAAGCCGAATCATTTCTATAAACGTGAACAAAAGATTGAATTAATTGGAGAGTCTCGTTAATTCATTTTAAATAAGCATGAATGTATATTACTTTTTTTCACGTGACATAATATCTACAAAACTTTGATTTAAAAAAAAATGTAAAATGTCTTTAAAATAGGTTGAAATGTATTCAACATAGCACTTTTCCCGTATGTAATGTTCTAAGGTGATGTGTGATATAATCATTTGATAATGCATATCGCAAATATTGAAAATTATGAGAATGTGCTTTTAGAATATGATATCATTGATATTGTGAATTGAAAGGACTTTTGTAACATGGATGTAAATATCACTGATATTGTGAACTGAAAGGACTTTTGTAACGTGGATGTAAAGATTCATAGGCACGCTAATATATACATTTTGTATCTAACAGCCCGTCTAGGACATAGAAAACAATTGCACCAAGTTTGATGGGTGTAACAAAACGGATGCATTAAATTATCCCTTGCTTGAGTGTGATGAAAACAGTATAAAGCAATGTACAGCTTGATGTTAGATAGTGTCCGCAGTTACAGCATCCCCCGGTTCTGAAAGAGTATGAGATGCGCCAGCGTGACAGATTTACTAATAATTTTATCTATTATTTGTTGTTTATATAACCCAGGAGTCAGAACAGCCTTACCACACGATCAATTCTGAAAGAGCATAAGATATGACAGATTTGTTACTGATTTATATTGTTTGCAACATGAAAGAAATTCTTTGCATTTCAATATTATTTTATAAAAGAAAATACAAACAAAAGACACAAAACAGGATTGCAGTTAGTGTCTATAATTGTAATTGTGACAATGGTAAATTTGGGATAGCTGCCAAGTTGTCTACCATCCTGGTAAAATGGGCAGAAAAAGGTCTTCTTGGGATTTATACAATAACGACAAGTACTGACATCCGCCATATTTGATTCTGTAGGGAAAAACCGGCAGATGATTCTCCATGACAGAGTAATGCTTTCATATGATAAATTTAAAAAGTATACATCAGATCAATTTTATGCATGGAACAATTTCATATTCAGTTATTGCATAATGCCGATCAGAAAACGCTACATCGTTTGCAAACAGTTAAATGTGGACGGAAGTTTACAGCTGCATGGAATTTCCCTTGCGTCATTGGTTTAAAAATGTGCATAAAATAACGAATGAAGATAGTAAATGGTTTTGACCATTGCGAGAAACGGATTCGATTCATTGCAATCGTGGCACTTACCCGTTGTAATCTTCCAGTGTCCTTGCTATGTTTTCGTGCGAACCACCATTATCATGGCGACATCTTGTAGTAAAAGCCCATATAATTAATTATTCAACACACCAGACAGACTAAAGTATAGTATACTAGTGGAATTTTATCGTCGAATTAAAAACCAAATCTAACTAAATATTTGTTTCAAAATTCTTGTTGAGGTTTTACTGAAATACAATACTGCAGAACTTTGGGGGCTACAAATACATATACAAATAAAAGTCTTTAAAAAATTTTGGCAACAAGTGCTAACGAGGGACCCACAAATAAAGAATTAAAATGTGAAAGCAATACTGTATAAGGTAAATTTATCGCCCGGTATGTTTTCGCCAAAAGGAAGCAAAGTATGTGGTTGTCCATATTATATAGTGTGCGAAAAAAAAAAAACACAACCTCAAACTTAGCTGGGAAACAAGAAAATATAGAGTAGTTTCCGTAAGTACATAGGAATAAAAAATATGCAAAGATTGCCAGTTATATCCGAAAACAAGCCAACCTGAGCGCAGCTATGGCATTCGAAAACTGGCAGAACTGTTGGGTATAGCAGTGGTATCCGGAGAAAAGCAAAACTTGAGCACTGTCATGTAAATTAAAAGACAAAACTGAAGCATATCTCTCGATAACAATAACTAGCAAAACTTGAGCACTGCTCAGTAATTTAAAACAGACAAACCTGACGTATATCTCTTGATAACGATAACTAGCAACACTTGTTCTTGTGCACTGCTCAGTAAATTAAAACAGACAGATTTGAGGTATATCTCTTGATAACGATAAATAGCAACACTTGTGCACTGCTCAGTAAATTAAAACAGACAAAACTGACGTATATCTCTTGATAACGATAACTAGCAACACTTGTGCACTGCTCAGTAAATTAAAACAGACAAACCTGACGTATATCTCTTGATAACGATAACTAGCAACACTTGTTCTTGTGCACTGCTCAGTAAATTAAAACAGACAAATTTGAGGTATATCTCTTGATAACGATAAATAGCAACACTTGTGCACTGCTCAGTGAATTAAAACAGACAAAACTGGAGTACATCATTGATAACAAAAACTGGCAAAACTTGAATACATTTGTGGTATCCAGTAGTAGGTATAACTTGAATTTAGCCACACTAACACTAAACAGCAGAACGTTAATACTGATGTAGAATGGAAAACAGGAACAAAATGAACGCAGCTGTGATGACTTGCTACAGGAATTTTTTTTGTATAATAATGGTAATGACAACGTGTAAATCGGAGTACAGCCATGGTATTCAAATGCAGGCAAAAACCTGAAAACGGCCGTAGTAAGTAGAAAGGACAACACTGGAGTAAAGTTGTGGAAACGGAAAATAGCTAAATTTGAGTACAACTTTAGTACCGAAAACAGTGAAAAGTTGAGTAAAGACGTGTCAATGAAATCATTAAAACTTGAACACCTGTATGATTTCTGAATACAGTCAAAATCAGTCATGATAACACAATGTGAACCAAAACAAGTAATACTGCCCACAGCCATGGAAAACAGGCAAAACTGGATGAAAGCCGTAGTAACTGGAAGCACACAAAAATGACAGTCGAAGCAAAACTCAATGTTAGAACCTGTATCTGAAAATCGACAAAAACTCGATTACAGAGATATCTGGAAACAAGCAAAACTGTACAAAACTGTAATACAGCTGTGCTAATCGGAAACAAGCGTGATTAAAGACTGACCATAATCATTGGTCTAACAAAAAAAAAAGGAAAAAGAAGTCACTGCTGGTAATTTAACACGGGATCTATAACCTTCTGTTATGCTAATCCGCATGTAAGGTTTTGTTAACCTTGATTTAAAAGTATGTTGTTCTTATTTTGCGTTGAATATACTTAATTCTGTTAATCATCAAGCTTTTAAAACTTTCCACCATGTTTTCTTGTTCATTTTTTCTTCTAATTATTTGATTTTGTTGAACCATGCCTACTTATAAAGTGCCTATTTTGCTTACTTTTATGCCTCCTTTGTCTATCTTTCTTTTCATTTCTTTCTTTCTGTTTTTTTTTTTTATATAAATCTGTTAATAAATTAGTACAAAAATTCTGGTACAAAATCACTTTGAGGTTGCGAATTACACTACATTCGTTCCACCCAAGTAATAGTTCAGATCGACTTATCGATAAGCGTCAGTCAGTTTTTGCTTCCAGTCTTCCCTGTAAGTATCTATATCTGCTATATGCGTCTTCTTTTTAAACGTTCCATTTCCTTAACTACCTCATATTTCTCCAATTTATACCTTGCATATGTTGCTCTGATCAAATATAAAGAAGAAAAAAAAAGATCGCCAGCCTTGCGCAGTTCATTTCACGCACCGTTTAATGGTGTTCCCCAGAGAACCATTCTAGTAATACCGTCGGGTTAATTAACCTTCGTACCTTAGATAATCTTATCTAAGGTATAATGATTAAATCGGTGATAGTGCAAGAGTGCAGAGAAGAAAAGTACACTCTTGTGTGTAGTTCATGACATCTAGACCGTCGTATTAGCCACTAGAGAGGTTATTCTATTAAAAACTGTATTTATCTGACACAAGTAAGCAAGCGGACTGGTGATTGTTGGATGACAAACCATACGTGATGTGTTGGATATCCAGGCACTCCAATTTTGCTCCCTCCATTTCTACACCTAGTCTAATATCCTATCCTAGTTTCCAGAACTCAGTTTTACAACGCGAAAAGTTAGCATTTAAATTGTGCATGTTCGTTATTGTATGAAGATTGTAAACACCCAAGCAAAGCAATGCAATATACCAATTCTTTCCTTTCATTTGCTGGCTACGATTTTGAAAGGCAAAACTCTTTTCAGATGTATTATACAAGTATTTACAACGTGTCAAACGGCATTTCTTCCAGCGGAGTTACTTTCTATGCTTAAGTGCCTTTAGTACAAATTAAACATGTTGAGTTCAAGTTACATTTATATCTTCTTTTTCCAGGCAGACACATTTGTATCCTTTGATTCTTTATACATGAAGATATTTAGTAAATATACTTTATGATGCAATTAAATAACCATATACTCACATATAAAATGTATTCCATTTCAAAATCACTTTCACAGAAGAGACCATTCTTTACTGGTATGGAATATAATCGTATATAACCGCCTTGACCCTAACATGGCGCTAACTGCCTCTAAGCTTGTAAAATAAGCTAAAATGCAATGGGTTTTCTATGATATCTTGATATGGTTCTCTACTAACGTAATATAATTTGTAAACACTTAATCTGTCAAATTAATTCATTTTTGCATCCTGTGTTTGTTTGTCAATATCACTATATCTTTGCTTGAACATTTTCTGAATATCAGTTCATCTTCTACACACTAGTTATACCATCCTCGTCAAAACCAAAAGCAATGAGTAGCAAATGGTCGATTTAAACATATTTTATAATTGGACGAGTACAACCATTGTAGTTGCATACTAAAACAGATTCTAGGTAGTCAGCTATTAGACATTTTGAGTATTTAAACCAATAAGTTATTGTTTTCATTAAATATGTCGGTATAAGACTGTTTCTCTTCAATTCACACATTGCGAAACTGTTTGCAGTAGATTTTGTAAGTGTCAATATAAACGGACACGTTTTTACAGCTTTCGCAAGGTCATAGATTGTACAAAAATCACAGATTTCAGCTCCATGGTATAGGATAGTATCAGAGTATAAAACTTGTTAAACATTATGTCTATCGATAATGTACAGGCATAAGGAAATTACTTTGAGAATATTACCTTAGACTATTGTTTAGATAAGACCTTTGGTATTTATATCACGCGAAGAAAATGCATCAATTATGTACTATATTTATAATATGAAGCCATTTTAAAATTTCTTATTAAAAATAAACGATACACATCGCTTGCTTCGCTAAGTGACTTTTTTTGCTGTAAATCGCAACATTTTCTTTGACTAAATTAACCTTTAATCAAAATTCAGAACTATAAATTTCAAGTCGATTAAGTCAACGCTCTCTCGATAGGGTGTTTTAGCATATATAAGTAGATCATCCACATATAGTAAAATATTGTTTTAACATACTATCAATATCTACAGCATCAATGTCATTTGATATTGCACTTTGAATGTCTTAAAATATAAGGAAAAAAGGAATGTTGACAGAATGCAACCATAGCGTACACCTAGAAGACAAACAAAAGTCATCGGTCTGACCTCCTGTTATCCTAGCACAAGTTTTCTTATCTGTATATGTTTGGTTTGGGCATGTTTCACATTTCGATACTAATTTTAGCTATTGAAATCTACGCCACGAATACAGTAAAACACGCCAATGCATTAAAAAAAATATTTCCATATGAGTGTGTGTAAAACAAATTTATATTGGTATTGTATACTTTTCTGAAACCTGCCTATCCGTCACCGATTAAATTGTTTTCGTTCAGACCATTCTGTGTTCGTATGATTCAAGATTGACGTGAATATGTTACTTAGTACATGTACCATACAAATCCCTCTATATTTATTTGTCCCATTTTTATATAAAGTAATAATGATTGCTGACACATTTTTAGCGAAGGACGAGGCTTATAACATTGCGTTGCAAAGGCGAGACAGCTTTAGCGTAAAATAACATTCGACTGTTTTAACAAATTCGGAAGATGACCCATCAATATCTGTTGTTTTCCATTCTGTAGGTAATGGATAGCTGCTCTTATTTCGTCCTCCTGGATTTCACTGTCTAATGTTTCATCTTCACAGTTTTATGAAGCAACAAAGTTATGTGTCGATAGTTATGAGGTTAGATTAAAAATGTCCGACAAATAGTGAAACCAGTCCGCGTTTGAAATTCTGCATGAGCCAATAATGAGTGTCGCGTAGAAAGTTCCAAGATATGTTTGGGTAATTTCTCTCAAGTGCATTAGCAAGTTTCATTTGTAATTTAGTTTTATAATCACCCTTCTTTCTGGAAGTCGCAAATTTGTATAAACGCTTTTTCTTTAGATTGTCTTCAAGGTAATATGAACATGATGACATATCAAACCATGGTTTTCTTGTAGTGGGTGTGTCAAATCATGACTGTCTTGTAGTGGGTGTGTCAAACCATGGTTATCCTATAATGAGTGTGCTATGCCATGTTATATATATATATATATATATATATATATATATATATATATATATATATATATATATATATATATATATATATATATATATATATATATATATATATATATATATATATATATATATATATATATATATTGCTAGATTTTTTCTTTATTTTTTCAGCTTATCCATGCCAACAACAATGTCTGAGCATTCGGAGGAGTCTAAACCGGTGTTTTTATACCCATGCTTGTAAAATGCATCAGATATAGCCATTCTTTTGTGAAATCGTCACGTAGCCTCTGGTTAAGGGGACATAAAATAAGTTTAATATCCCCAGACATCTGTGCCGACCAGTACTTCCCTCACATATAACTCAATTTACCTTGCTAGGCATTATCGGCATATCGTTGCAAACATGTTATAATCAATCCTCATATGATTTTAGGTTCACAGTTACAATGTTGCTTTTTTGCGCCAATATTTGATAATATTGTATAATGTCGGCTTGTAATAGCGAAATTCGACACGTTCCCATAAAAACAATCATATACCCTGTAACTGGTTTGCGTGTAAAGAGATTTGCGACGTGACACCATCCAGACCTCCTCATCTAAAACTGCAAAAACTAATTAATGGAATGTATTGCTTACATCGATTTATCTTTTGTAAATATATCGCTGATATTCTCATTTGTCAGCTGGACCAGCTAAGCCTTTTGTTGCTTTAGAAAAGGATTAAACCAAGGTAAACACGACGAGAAAGTAAGCAAACCTTTCAAGCACATCTGCAGTATTTGAATGACACTTATTATCTAGATTACACCATGCCATAAATTATAATATTGTTTCTTCCGTATTTACAAATAACTTCCAATGCAAAACGCGTAGTCCTATCTTCACTCGATCGGGTGAGTCATGATGACCTTGGGAAGGTCAATATTTCTGGGCACCACTTATCTAATTAGGTCCTAATTAGGTCCTGCGTGATTTAAAAAAACATACTTGGAACACAAACTGAAGAAATCACACATGTGTAATAAATTATAGAACACAACCCCAAATCTTTAGCTATATTAAATTGATCATTAAGAAGATCATAATTTGATTTGGCTAAAGTTTTGCTGGTAACCATAGCAATAAGTGTGCTAAATTGAATTTTTCTATACTTATTCCACTAGGAAATATTTATTGTGCAAATGACGGTAAGTGGGTGTTAGAGCTAACAGTGAAACAGTGATTATTCTTATTTTATACTGTGTTTATAATCAATGTTTAGAATTTCGCTTTGTAATTTTCTTGCTCACAAAGAATATAGAGGATTCGATTTATGCCTTAAAAATGCCATACGACAAGATAAATGGAAGTTATAAAAATTACAGAAGAAGATTTGAGTGATCAATCTTTACTTTTGTAATTATTAACATAATGTTTGGTCTTTGTGCAAATCGTCATTCATAATAAGTGTACTACGGATGTTTCTTGTCAGTGTCGCGATCAAAATAGAGATTAAAACCGTACCAGCTTACATCCTGAGAACAGTCGCTGCAGACTTGAGTTTTCTAGAAATGCAAAACAGTTAATTATGGCCATGATTAATCTAATACGCATGATGATATATAGATAGATATAACTTTTAAAGAAATAATTTATTTACTTTTTTACACAAAAAACCCACAAATGTTCAATATTGGAACGTTTTGGAAATATGACTGGTCCTCGAGAAAGTAGTGCACGGTATCAAGCCCGTCAGGCGCCATTTATTAGCAGTTAATAAATCAATTTTAAATCCACAGTAACGTTTCTAATAATTGTCTTTAAACGAATACATTACTACTGTCGCGTTAATATCCCAAAATTTGGACCCACGAGGAAGTCCATGACGATACATACTACGTTTCCAAGGTAGGTAGGTTGAAATGTAAAAAGTACAAAAGTCGACTCTAATAAAGTTACTAAGTTAGGCCATCAGTCTGTAAGTCTGGAGGTTGGCAAACAAGACTATGTATGTATGTATGTATGTATGTATGTATGTATGTATGTATGTATGTATGTATGTATGTATGTATGTATGTATGTAGTTGTTGTTGTTGTCGGGTTTAACGCCACTTCTTCAGCACACGATAGGCTATATATGGCGGCCAGTATTAATGGTGGAGGAAGAACCCGGGAAAACCCCGGAAAGAACCATCGACCCACGAGAAACTACTGGCAAGCTTTCTCACATATCCACATTGGCTAAATCTGTATGTATGTATGTATGTATGTATGTATGTATGTATGTATGTATAGATAGATAGATAGATAGATAGATAGATAGATAGATAGATAGATAGATAGATAGATAGATAGATAGGAACGTAAATATGTAGATACTGAGTATTTAAAAAACAGAAGAAGCACTATAATGATCTCTAAGTCATTAGACGCAATTGTATAATAACTAAAATAAACAAGAGTCCCTAGTTGGGAGTGATGCTCTACTGGACGAAAAGAATTTCCAGAATATTTTTGAGAGACCATTTTTTTAATTTTCACTGTCGAATGTTGAAACTGTATATAATATACTTCCGCAAAAACTCCATGTTCAAATAAGTTGCTCTAGTACGCATATTAGATGTCAGACTGGCACCATTGTAATTTAGGACAAAGTGAACATTATATGAAGTCTTTTGGTGAAAACCCCATATCATAATGATCAGGGTGAACAGTGTAAACGATGATTTATTTTTAAGACCATCGTCATTGCAGCCATGTTGAATGTACGACTTACCAATTTTATTTAGGACGAACTCTGTACCATAGGAAGTCTATCGCTGAAAAGCGAATGTTGATATAGCCATCCATTTAGACAGGAGTAGGTCTAACAATAGTTTTCAAGAGATGCCTTTCCATGCAGGAGGAGTATCATTAACAAAGATGTCAAGATCACAGTTGTTGTTGCCATACTGACCATCAAATAGGCCCTACTTTCATTTAGAACTAACGAGATATAAACCTTTTAGTGAAAACCCCATGTTGATATGATCATCCATTCTGGATGAGTTGCGATAACAAGATTTTCAAAAAGGCCGCTGTGACTGTAACACTAGATATCCGAACAGCAGCATTTTAATGTACGACTAACTACACCATAGGATGAATGTGTGTTTGAAATTTCAAGGCAACCCCTAGGTACTTTAGGAGTAGTATCAATAACAGCTTGTGCTAACGGACGGACGTCAGATGACTGACAGCAGATCAATCAGTAAGCTCTTCTCGTCGTTTACCGATACAGCTGAAAACACAAAGCAATAGTTTACCTTGACATATGACCTGCAAGGTTTTCATCGCTAGGTTTCTTCTTGCCACATTAGCCAGTCGCACACAATATCAAAACTTCTCCATTGTCGGTCCCAAAAACCGGATGTAAAATGAGGAGGGTTGGGCGTGGGGCTAGCAACCCAACCCCGTAAAACCCAGCATGCTACAAAAACGCCAACAGAAGAAAAACTAGAAACTGAAAGCCTGAGGGAGGAAGGGTCTTCTTCCGGAAGACTTATGACGCTGTGTGGTGAAAGCCGCGAGCCCGCGGAAGCCATTAAGCAGACCACTTTTCTATCAAACAGGAGAATTAACATCGCAACATGGAACGTGAGGACAATGTATGAGGCAGGAAAAACAGCAACAGAGATGAGGAAATATAACCTATCACTACTGAGCATTAGCGAGACAAGATGGATTCAATCTGGACAAAGAAGACTGATGACAGGAGAAATGCAATTGTATTCAGGACATGAGGAAGATGACGCACCTCATACACAGAGGGTGAGGCTCATGCTGTCGAAGCAAGCATATAATGCACTGATAGGATGGGAACCACACGGGCTCAGAATCATCGCAGCAACATTTAAGACCAAGAAGGAGAAAATAAAGATGACGTCATACAGTGCTACGCTCCAAAAAATGACGGGGAAGAAAAAGATAAGGACCACTTTTACAATAGACTACAGAACATAGTAGAGAACTTCTCAGACAAAGACATCGATATCCTCATGGGGGACTTCAATGCCAAAGCTGGGTCGGTCAGACAACACAGGTTACGAACAAGCCATCCACGGTCTTGGTGAGATGAACGAAAATGGAGAAAGATTCGCAGACCTTTGTGCACTGAACAACCTGGTCATCGGGAGTACCATCTTTCCCCACAAGAGAATCCACAAGAACACATGGATATCACCAGACCATGTGACATAAAATCAGATTGACCACATCTGCATAGCCAAGAAGTTCAGAAGATCCCTGCTAGATGTGAGGGTGAAGAGGAGAGCAGATGTGGCATCTGACCACCACTTAGCTGTCGCAAGGCTGAAACTTAAGCTGAAGAAGAACTGGATGGGCACAAAAGAAAATAAAACAAAGCATAACATCAGCCTGTTGAAAGATGCAAAAACTAAAGAATAATACATGCTGATGCTTAACAACAAATACCAAGTACTACACGAGCTTCTTGAAGATATGGAAGACAGTGCGAACAACAGACGGCAGAAGGTTGAGGAGACAGTAAAATCAGATTGCCAAGAAGTACTAGGACAAGCAGGGAAAGACCATAGCAAGTACAGAACACCAAATGAATAGATGGGCAGAACATTTTGAAGAACTGTCGAACAGGCCAGCACCACTAAATCCCCCCAGAAATCCACCGAGCCAACGAAGATCTCCTCATAAGCTGTGACAATCCCATCAGAGACGAGATCAGGAAAGCCATCACCCAGCTGCAGAACGGCAAGGCAGCTGGACCCGATGACATCCTAGCAGAAGCCCTCAGAGACATAGAGGCTTCAGTGGAAGTGCTATACCCCCTCTTTGAGAAGATCTGAGAGGAAGAAGAAATACCGACTGACTAGAAGGAGGGATACCTCATCAAGATTCCAAAGAAAGGCGACCTCAGCGATTTCTCCAACTACAAAGGAATCACACTCCTGTCAGTACCAGGGAAAGTCTTCAACCAGGTCTTCTTGGAAAGGTCCCACGGTTACGAGACGAGCAAGCAGTCCTCCGGCAGAACAGATCGTCTACATCAGCTTTGTCTATTATGAGAAGGCATTCGACAGCGTGGACCGAGAGACACTCTGGAAACTTCTTCGCCACTCTGGCATCCCAACCAAGTTAGTGAACCTCATCAAGGACTCTTATAACAGAATGTCATGTAGAGTCATCCATGCAGGACAGCACACATACAGCTTCATAGTGCGGACTGGTTTGAGGCAAGGCTGATTGCTATCGCCGTTTCTCTTCCTTCTTGCCATCGACTGGATTATGAAGATGTCCACCAATGGGCGGATAAATGAGATCCAGTGGACATTGTGGAGTCAGCTTGAGGACCTGGTCTTTGCCGATGACCTTGCGCTTTTTTCTCACAGTCAGTAGCAAATGCAGGAAAAGACCGACGTACTGGCAGCCACATCAGCACAGGCTGGCCTCAACATCCACACAGACAAGACCAAGATCCTTAAGATCATTTATATCAATAACAAATCAGCAACACTGCACGAAGTTCCCTGGAAGAAGCGGAGTCCTTCACGTACCTGGGCAGCTTTATCAACCAGCAGGGTGGCACAGACGCAGACATGAAGGCAATGATCGGGAAGGCGAGTGTAGCTTTCATACAGCTCATGAACATCTGGAGCTCCAAAGAAATTTCCTTTACTACCAAGATCAGACTGTTCAACTCGAACGTGAAGTCAGTCCTACTGTATTGAGCAGAGACCTGGAAAACCACCAAGTCGACCGTAAAGAGAGTTCAGACTTCATCAACAGCTGCCGAAGAAGATTCTCCAGATCCGCTGGCCAGACACCATCAGCAACACCAACATGTGGAAAACCTCTCAGCTTCTGATAGAGGACGAGATCAAGAAAAGAATATGTGGCTGGATAGGACACACCCTACGTAACCCACCAACTAACATTACCAGACAGGCATTGAGGTGGAACCTTCAAGGCAAGCGGAGAAGGGTCCGACCAAGAAACACCTGGCGATGTGACCTTGAGGCGGACATCACTAAGCTGGGTCACACCTGGAGTCAACTCGAGGAGATTGCACAGGACAGAAGTCTTTGGCGATCTTTTGTGGGCGGCCTATACCCCGGCAGGGGTGACGGGCAAAACTGAAACACTGTATCAAGTAAAGTTATTAATTGTACAAGTTTTTATTTCTCTTTACATTGATATTTTCACACTTACATGTCTCTTCTTTGAAAGCAATTAATTTATATCTAGCCATAGATTGAAATGTGTATCGTCTGTATACTTGATCTGATATATGTATACAGCTTAGAATATCAGAAATAAACAGTAATACGACCTGCCATGGAGTTGTGAATCTCAAGTCATCGCGCGAAAACTTGGCCTTTTCCTTTTGACCTTAGAAACTAAACACCTATCCCCAAGCGGTTTAAGATCTTTGCGAACAAATAATAAAAAGCGTTTGAGAATATGAAACAGTAAACTACGTTACACGGCATAAGTCCGGTTAACTTCTGTAAATAGCAGATCATGATAGGAGGGAGAAGCATGGGTTCCCGCACATAGGGGCATATCCATGAAGCTTAATAGCGGACAACTATATGTTTGCTCCCTCCTGAAAATAATTCTGCGAGTTCCACTGGGAGAGGAAGAAGGTGGAGGAGCGAGACGGCAAGAGCGGTTCGAACTATCACCTTCACAACTTTTTCATCAATATATTATAAGCTTTGATTTCAGTAAAACTGTGAAATTAAATAAGTCAATTATAAGAAGGTATCATCGACCGTCACAGTCGAATCCAAACCGCTTGCTATCTAAATTGTGCATAGAAGGCAATAACCTCACGTGACTATACTTTCGTGCATGGGTTGGATAAGTTTAGATCTAACAGTATTAAAGTTAAACATGTCTTAAGCAATCGTCTCTGGTAAAGCGAGAAACTTGTCCCCTAAAGACGGACAGTAGAATAACAGCGGTTGATTACTACACTAATTAAATTTACAGAACCTTAAAAAAGTTGCTGTTAAAGACTAGCAGTTATTTAATGCATGTGACCTGAAGGTATGCCTGATGTTTTGATTCAAGTTATTGCTTAAACCCTTTTAGCCAATCAGATATCAAATTCTCCATAAAGCCATCATGATGCCGATCCATTTAGGAACCTTACAAATTAGAAACTTAACTATAATGGAACTTCTGGGAAATGAAAGCTTAGCTAAACCATTATGGACTGTCGTATAATTTGATTCGAGGATTCGACGCAGTTTTGTTTTTTAAAGAAAACAACATTTCATTTTTATGGAACGCGAAGTGAAATTGAATATTTCTTTGTTATGATTAGGAATGATTCTGCCAGTCTGTTACAAAAGCAGAGTGCATTAAGAACCGAATGAAGGACGCACTAGGTGGTTTGACGAATATAAGATCGTTCTGAAAGATCGTTGTAAGCGTGTAAAAATTTGGGAACACGATACCAAAAGTGATTGTTAATCCTGATATCTCGGTAATTGGTTATTTAGACGAGTGTTAACTCTAATTGACTAGTTACTTTGTTTCCATGCGCATCAAGCCCATTCCTTCAGCCTTACTCAATGACACTACATGGTCACTTTTGTGCTGGGGTTCCACAAAACACGTACACCAGCCTTATTCGAAACTTTCCCAGGTATGGGAGCATGACAGAGTGGAATTGGTGCACTAGTACATAAGAACAAGGCGATTAGTGAAGTTAATGACAAGCGGTTTAGTTTTTTGCTTCAGACGAATTAATAACTGTATTACAACACTTGAGTCTGTTTGACTATATTTGCCATTACTGATTGCCTTGTAAGTTTGATTGAAATGTTACTTTTGTTTAACGCAACACTAATCATTTTCAACATGGTTTACCTAGATTAGAATCAAACATGGCATACATGTATGCGACAGCGTGGATTACTCGTGTCAGGTAATGAATACTCTAGCAGACTGAAAGAAAAGAAGTGTTAATTCATCGTTTGGCTAGAAAGTGTACTTAACCCTTGGCAGCTGATCACATTTTCTAATTTGACAATTGGTGCCAAATGTGTCGGTTGGCTGGGCATACCTTTCAGGAGAATTCTGGAACTATTATGGTATTTGTGTTAGATCAGCTCCTATTTACCGAAACACGTGTATAGTGTGTATTTTATCACAGAATGGATATATTACCGGTAGTAAATTTGGTGTAATTAGTGTACTGAGTAAAGATAATACTGCCAACTAAATGAAATTCAAAGAAAACAATTAGGTGAATGATTGTATATAATGACAGCTGATAAAATAAGAATAAAACAAGATAGATAGATAGATAGATAGATAGATAGATAGATAGATAGATAGATAGATAGATAGATAGATAGATGGATGGATGGATGGAAGGACGGACGGACAGGCAGAAAGATAGACATATATACAGATAGCCAGAAGTCAGACAAAGAGATAGAGAGATAAATTCCAGCAATTATATTATGACTGCACAGTTCGTAGAAACTGGAATTTTATATCCCTAAACAAATAATTTATGGAATTTTGAACACATGGGCTAATGCATGTAACTTTTGTTGCAATTTTTTTCCAGATGATCCAGTGTAGTACTTACTGGCTGTTATACGAGTTTATCAGAGAGGGCCATTAAATCTAAAACACACTTTCTGAACAAACAAGAAAACATTTAGTGGACTTTAAATTAAGTAAAGTTCAGACGGAAAATTGTGGGGTGATTCACATTTTTATAAAGGAACAAATACAATTAAATTAAAACATTCACATTCTCTATTAAATATCTAAAACATGACGTGCATTTTTGTTTTCTTTTTCTTTTCTTTTCTTTTTTAATCCGAAGTGTGACCGTGTTTGGAACGCCCTTGCGACAATTAAGCTAAAATTTGATAGCTTGAAGACTGAAATGACTAAGTTTTGTGCATATTGTAATATCACTGATGTTATCTGTTTTTCAAATCGGTAGCAAGGTACAAAGAAACGGAAGGCGTGCGAATATGATACTGCTTGATTTTGTGGGGTTATTTTTCTTCCTTTTTAGTAAATGTAGGGGAGAAATTCAGCGATAAAATAGTGTCATGTTCAAGATTGCCTGGAAACTCTTTATTAAGAGAACCTGTGAATTAGAAGGTCATTCCAACAACCATTTCTTTACGACAATTAAGGATTGACCATTTACTAAAAAATTATGTTCGTTAAAGTATGAACCGAACACCGCTGTGCAAACTGTACGATCCAAGTAAATTTACACTGTTTTTTTATTATATCAGTTCATACTTCATTGAACGCATATAATCTGATTGATCCTCATAATAAAATTGTACGTCTAATAAAGACAAAATAAGAAAAAACTGTCCAAAAGCGTGTTAAATAGACCATTCAAAACTGTTCTAACCGTATACAAATACATGCACAATCGCAATATAATTATCCGTAATTTGTAAGCAGCCAAGCAGGATACGGAAACCATTATATGCGCAGCCTCCACTAAGCTATATAGTCCAAGTACCCAATGTGAAATCCATGGCGGACATATACGTATATAATTAAACCGCAACAATAATTTCTATTTGATTAGTTATTTTTACCCTTTATAACCGATGTCCAAACTGTACAACATTCGCTATATAAAAAACGCATAAAAGTTATAAAATCGCTCAAAATTCAAATCAGTTCGGATTGATAAACGCTAAAAGTAAATATATTTTGAAGCTAAGGACGGGGTATGCGGTATCTCAAGGCTGCACACTCGAAAATAACATGACTTAATTTTTTTTTAAAATCTGGTCTAGAACTCACAAGTTGGATTCACCCAGTTTATGTTTAACTTCTCTGCTATATTGGTGTCTATCCATATTAAATTCCTTAGAAACACATGCTTACTACCCACTTAAGTCCCAACATTAGTTTTAGTTTCAGATGACTTTGTCCCAACAACGTTTCGACGACAGTAAAGGACAGCTTCCACTGTTTTCATGGGTGAGTATGATAAAGTCCAAACTATCGAAAGATGTTCAATTATATTTTAAGTGAAGAGAATGTTAACTTTTTTTTAAAGTTTTCGTTTAGGTCCCATTTTTGTCTCTTCAAAATAAGGAAAACGCCCATATCCTATGCCTCTCTAATGGCTCGGTGAGATCAACAATCAGTCCTGCTCGAATAAACAAACGCATCTTGGCTATACTAGACGTAACATTATTAAAATGTGCAGGCCAGAATGTAACCTGAAAGAACATTTAGAATATCAGTGCCCGCTACGCTCTCTCTCTCTCTCTCTCTCTCTCTCTCTCTCTCTCTCTCTCTCTCCGAGTGGTCTAAAACACTCACCTTTACGGATCATTGCCATCTCACCTGTCTGTGTGGGTTCGAGTCTCGGGTTCAGCCAGTGTGGGTACTACATGAGAAAGCTTGCCAGTAGTATGATTCTTTCCGGGGTTTTTCAGGGTTCAACCTCCACCATTTATACTGGCCACCATGTATAGCCTATCTTGTGCTGAAAATGGCGTTAAACCCTACAACAACTCTATCTCTCTTCTCCCATGGATTTTCGCAGTTTCATATCAGATCCAAGTTTCGGGTTCATATTTTCTGACTGTTATACGTTGAATTTCTTGTGTGTGTGTGTGTGTGTGTGTGTGTGTGTGTGTGTGTGTGTGTGTGAGTGTGTGTGTGTGTGCGTGTGTGTGTGCGTGCGGATGTGTGTGTTGTATTATTTCTTTTACACAGTAACTAGATAATCATCACATTGCCCTCGTTGTTTATGTAAACCAACATTAAGGCAGTGTAACTTGTATCTAGTTTTACAAGCGAATGTCGGAACAAGTTTTGGTTCATGCAGGCATGAACCAAACAAATGCAAAAGGGCCTGACAGATCAGATGGCGGGAAATCGTAATGAACAAAATTATAGAATTATGTTTGTAAGCAACATGTCATATGATACAAATACCTATCAAAACATGACTGTCTTCACATTGTGTTATGCAGAGGAAATGTACTCAAAAAAGGACTGTATATTAATGTTACCAACAATATAACTTAGTACAAGAGAAAGGTGCAGACAGTTACCGTGGTTTCCAGCCACATCATGTTTTGTCATCTTTCAGGGGCTTAGAGTGATAAATGTATTGAATATATACAATATCAGGTTAATGAGTCCTACTCAAGAAAAAGTCAAGTATAACAGCTCTTTTACAAACTTTGTCGCGAACGAGCAACTGGTCGTAAACAGATATCGCTGTTAGCTATAGCCAGGCACTGATGCGACGTCATGGCCTATTGACCAATCTGCACCATAGCCCTTAAATAAGCGCCTCTGCTTTGGCGATTTACTCTCCAATTTTTGGATGTGATCCTTACGCTTACCATTTCTTAGGTCACGTCTGTATGTTGAAGAGTAACAAAATTGTTCCAATCACTTGGCCCTATTACTTTGTTTATTTTTATGACATGCCAAGAGCATTCTAATATATTTTTTGATTGTAATTTAAACTAAGTTCAATTCTTCGTAAACAAAATATGTTACATGTAGTTTTGCAAAACGTAAAATTGTCTATGCTTGTTGGACCACCTCCACTGTAAAATCTTCATTTTTGGAGGTACGCTGATAAGCTCTTTAACTTTGGAGATAAGTAAATCTTGCATGTGGTCCTCAATCCCATAATCCCATACCAGAAGTGATCGGTTTTGAAAAAACACCGGACTTGTGAAGTTTGGCCTATCTAGTAAACGGAGATGAGCATGGGAAAGTTGGATATAATTGACGTTCGATTTACACGTAATTAAAAATTGGTGATATAAAACTTTACGAGTTTTGGTTTCTCCAAAATATATTTCAATTTAAAATTTGAAAGTCTTGTGCTAGATATGACTAAGCAATTTATTTTGTGTTGAAATAATAACTAAACAGCATGACTCAACAATATACTTTTGGGGCTAAAATGAGTATATTTATTAACTTACCTATGGCAAACCCGTCAAGCAGCTAATTGTGGAACAACTCCTAAATACGTAATTTCTCAAAATAACTTCAAAGATTAAAACTAAAACGTTTTGAAGTGGATTTTGTTCTCGGGTATGTCTGGTCCTCAAAATTTCCAGTTACGGTTTCATGTGTCCCGAAGCCAGTTACTGCGTTTTCTGCATAACCTGTTCCTCACACTCGATAGCACATACAGTGGTGTCTAAAGAATAAGGTATTATGTTTATACGTGGGCTGAGCGTGTTCCAACGCATCACTGAGTCACGGTTTTGATACTCGTCCAGGACAGTCTGTATTTGGTGCCTCATGGTGTCCTTAAGAAAGACAATTGGTTCCCATTTTAAAACCAACCAACCAACCAACCAATCAACATTGCTTGTGTGTAAGTCGGTTATCTACTTACAAACGCCATTTCGAAATCTTGTTTATTATTAGCAGGTGCCAGTGCGATAGACATTAACATATTCTTTCATTTTTATTTGCTTTTGTTTGTTTTCTGGGGGGGGGGGAGAGGGATATTTTTTATTTTTGTTTCTTTTGTCTGGTTAGGCATGCAATCAGTCCTAAAACTTTGGGAACAAACTGAAGCCTTTTGCAAGGAATATGTCATTTTTAGTGTATCTTTCAAACTTCCAATAAATTTATGCAAATCAATATTAAGTACTTCTTTGATTGAATGTAAGTAATTTGTATTCTCGCACAAAAACTGTCAAATGTTTTAACCTAATTGCCTGTTAAGCAATTACTATAAAAGATATTTTATTTTGAGCAATGACCAGAATATCTGTGACTCTTTGAGTCGGCTCTCTTTTAAATCATAACACGTGACAGCTTGTATGTGCTACATTTAATGTTCACCACCAATATTCTGTTTGACCGTCAGGCAGGACTATATATTTGTTTCAAAAACGTCATCGCCGTGTATACTTGATCCAATGCTCTTTTTAATAAAAGTTAGTTTGAACTTTGTGCCTTTTAATGGAAGAAATACGAAGATAGCCTAATAAGCCAAGGCAGCCGCACTTTACTTTATCGTCGATGCATATTGAGATGATTTCTGTGGGAGATATATGACTATTACGTTAAATATTTAGTCGAGAGTTTCCTTAAGGTAGCTTTGAAATTCTAGATTTTCTCATCGTAATTAGACTACCTTCTGACATTTGTGTAGACGTTGAAATAAACTGAGGTGGATAGGGTGTGATTATTGCGCGAAAAACAATATGTAAGGCACAGTTCTTGGTATTGTCTATTTAAACATATCATGACGTGTTTTTTGTGTCATAGGGTTGCAGAGGGCTTGGGGTTGCAGAGGGGTCCAAGTGCAGTTCCAAGTTACATTTACCCCACTATCATAAAGGCAAATATATAGTGATCCTTTGTTACTGGGACGATATAGATGAGTTTGACACTTGTCCAAGGTAATGAAAATAACGCCAGTTATCGCATTATCTCGATAATCGAAAGAATCGAAAGCGAGGCTAATGATGTACACCACGTGTAAATCGGTACATCTGTCGACCATTTCAGTCAAGTCGTGATATAAACTCGGAAGTAGTTGTAGGAATAAATCCATTTGATGTGTTTGGTGATTCATCTCAATATGCATCGACGATAAAGTAAAGTGCGGCTGCCTTGGCTTAATCGGCTATCTTCGTATTTCATCCATTAAGCGCACCATATAGGTTACGACATTAAGGTGGTTACAATGTTCCGATTGTGACTTTGTCTCCCTCTGCCGCTATAGACCTTTTTCCGGAAGTCGAAATCTGTGTTTTTCCAAGCCAATATTTAACGCATGCGCAATCAACGTAGGGCAACTTTTAAGCGATCGTCATTGACAGTGTGTATGTTCGTGTAGGAAGTTTCTGACAAAGACGTAAAGGTTTGACATCTGTACACCATTTACAGAAATAGTCTGTTCGCCAATCATGAGTGAATATTTCAGTAACCTTCCTAATACAGAAAAAAGTAGATACGAGCAAAAACTGCACCAGATAGGATTTACAAAGTTGGACGATCCATTGCTGAAATTTGAAGACAATAGTTACTATTTACACACATACGAGCAAAAAGAAATGTTAATCAATGACAATATCGTCTAAAGGAGGGGTAAAAATAGCTGCACATGACTAGTTTCAACACACACGGTCTTATAAAGATCACAGAAATGCATGTTCAAAAAAAGAACAAAAAAATTACATACAATATGTTACAACTGTGTTAGTTTTCTTTGAGAATAATGTTTAGAGTTTGAAACTTCTTATGCGTCCAAAATACAATTCATAGCAAAAACATTCTTTCCAGGTTAAATGTATATCAAATATTTTTTTGGTAACATAAATATTTCATTACCATGGAAAATACAAGGAATACCATCAAACCAGAGATATAAAAGACAACATTGTATTTAAAAAGCTTAAGAGAAATATTGGTGTGTGGTCCAGTAGACAAGCTATTTACAAAAGCGGGTCATTCATATTGACAACATCACTGATTACTCTAAGAATTTTATCACATGTTGTCTCCGCCTTACAGCTAGGTCTTTTGGCTAGTGTCAATGGAAGTGTTCCTTGAAGAATTTCAAAATCTTTTATCCGACCTGTAATACGTTCAACATGTATCCTTGCACGCGACATACACCTAGATTCCTCCACCTCTTTTGCCGATAGTTGTTTTCTAGTTTTTTGTGAAAGCTGGTACCATCAACTTTGCTCCCCTGAAAGAAAATTCTTCCACCATCGTGAACCCACGATCAGCAAGGACTGTGTCCCCAGGAAGTAGCTTCTCCAGCAGCTCCGATTGACGAGTTATCTCTCGGTCTGAGACTCGTCCGCTCCAGTATGTTGACAAGAATACCACTGCTCCAGTTGGACTAATGGCAACAAGCACCGTCACTGTGTTGTGTCTCTTATAATTAGAGTAGGTTTGTGCCCTGGCCTTTTACACTGTCGGTCTTTTAATGAAAATTTCATTTCAATCTATAATGCATCTAACTTTTCTAAGTTTATCATTCTGAAATACTTCAGGAAGTTCAATTTCATCACTGTCTGGCCACTTGACGAGCCCAACAACAGCAATGTACAATGCATTAAGCCAACGGTTAAAAATCTTGGTCACTTGTGACTCGTTGGTATCAAACTGATAGGCTAAATCTTCCTTAGCCAGATTTCTCCTCAATTTTATTAATGTCATTAAAAGTTCATCCTTGTGCTTCAGTTTTGTTTTGTGTCTCTGGGCATGAGTACACGTTTCTTCAAATAAACACAGAAAGGTGTCACAGTTTGGAAGACCTGTATAGAATTTTATTTTTTTTGTCGTTATGCTGCATATATTTAAATTCTATAGACTTTTTGCTTCCGCGATTCCATTAAAATGGCATATTTTCCATCAGCATCCTTTAATTTCTTCATAAGTTCAACATTTTTGCATTTTTTTTACTGTTTAATACTACCTGCGGCGATCTATTATGACAAATTCTCTATTCATAAAAGACGTGTAGGTCACTGGAGTTGCCCCACGTCAAATGCGCATGACTGTACCGGACGTGGTTATGGGATAGGTTTGGCAAGCTTAAAATTAGTAACGGAAAAAGGTCTATAGTGTTCCATGTGAACGAAAGTAGTTCTGAACATAGTTCTCAATGACTGTGAAGTACATCTGAGGTTTCTTTCTCGACTTTACGGAAAAGGCCGAAGATGTTCCTATTGCACCTCGTGTAGGAGTTGCAACGACAATGGTGGAATAAAGAAATGGTGGAATAAAGAAATGTTATATATGTCTGAAGCCCCTAGTTACCACTTTAGTACTTAAGATGAAAGGAATGTCAAATTAATAGAAGGGTACCCATACCCCAGGGCTATTTATTTGACTCCTTATTACTTGTGAAAGGCACTTCCGAAGGTGAAATTATTTGTTGTGATAGAGGGCTTATTTTGTAAAATTCTTATTCTTATTCCAAAATAGAGTTTAAGAAGACACTTTTATATTGTATCAGTAGAAGGTCAAATCAATTCTGTACATCCTGATATATCTTTGAAAATCAATCGACATGAAATTAAATGGCATCTAAAATTATATTTAAATCTGAGCCGTTATTTCTTTTGAAGTGTGAAATATGAATAAAGTGATAAAGTATTTTTTTTATAAAAAAACATTATTACATTTTTCATTGGATGTTGAATATGTCAGCATTAGTTTTATTCCGCCATTAAAGATACTCAAGTAGCGAAGTGATTTACTATAAAAAAAGGCATGCCAATAAATGTTACACAAACATTTTCCATTTAACTCAAAGGATTCACTTTTATCACATTTTTTCACTTCAATTGGCACATTAAGTCAAATTAAGTGCCATCAGTACATTTCCGTATTCTTGACAAATGTAAAAACGGTTGTATACTCTCTCTAACTTAGTACTTACATTTAAACAGAAAACATCGGAGCATGATGTTCTAATCGCATATTGTAATGTAAAGAGTCAAGTACCCGGAAGCCCTGGTGACACGACAGATATATTTAGTGAGGAAGAGAAGAGAGCTGCATCCCTCGGTACAATTCTAGTCCAAGCTTATCGCACTCTCTTGTAGTTATCTACGCAGTACTCAGATACATCATGAAAAGGAACCTGTATCTATGTAGCAAAATTTGCATCGCTGTATTTATTTTAAACTGAGTTTGTTGCTCAAGATGGAGAACGAAATTAATACAATTGCTGAAAGTCATTTCTCAGAGAGTGAAATTATTACAATAGCTTAAAGTTAGAAAAACAAGATCGGTTCGTCTTTATCACGTTAATTCCCTATGATTGCAATGAAGTAAATAGCTTCATTATCATAAACTTGGACTGTGTGATTTGCTGGTATATGAATATATTTTGTGGTAACTAATATCCTGTACTCTACCACGTTTTAAACGCGACACAAAATGTATGCACTGTATATAAGAAGAATGATCTTTTTTTAAATCTGATGAATTAGAAACTATGGGTTGCTTTTATTTCGTGAGCTAAAATAATACTTATTGCACCGCCTTTAGCTTCATGCAAGGAAGATTGACTGATAGGAGTATGGTGTATCCACACTTAAATGCGAATAAGCTAGCGTGCCCCGCCTTGGTAGTGTCTTTGTTACCGTAACTGATTTTAAAGGTTGATTTTGTACCTATCATGTACGCTATATATAGGACAGTGTACCCGACAAGGCCATATTTGTATCCATGATATCATGACCCCCTTTCTCTGCATTGTACACAACGGCGATTATAAAGCAAAATTCATAATAAAAATAAAATGACGAAAGCTACGCATGTATTTTATTGAGTTTAAGGGTCCATTCAAAAGCTGATTTGTAGATATTTTACTTTGAATGTTTGCAGCTAAAAGCAGGGTCGATACACGAGCAAAGGGATGTTTTCAAACATATAAGATGTGAGCTGGATTTATCCAGCGATCACAAAAACATTAGCAGAGAATGCATGAGAATCTTAAGGGCGCAGATACGTAGAACTGCATTGTATCGCCATCAACCTTTAAAAGTTCCGGGGACTTTCAAAACCTGTCATTTCTATCTAGGCATTATGGGACTGCGGAATGCATGCAAGATATATTAAACTCCTAAGCTGAAGATCTAGACAAAACATGCAAATCTACGCACCTCCAAAGCTAAAGATTTAACAACGGAAGTGCTCCAAAGAGCATGTGGAGTTTTACGTTTTGCTAAAACACATGTTAACACATTTATCATGAAGACGTTTATTTAGTTTAAATTACAAATCAAGACATACACTAGACTGACCTTTGCAAGTCATGAAAATAAACAAAGTAGTGGAGACTGCACAGACGTGTCTACAGAGCTGGTCAGCCAAGCAATACTATCCAAACTTGGATAGTAAATCGACAGACAGCGTGCTTTCGGTGGTAGTGAATAGTATGTACCACATGTACAAGATTTCAATGACCGATGACCTATCATACTAAGTCATCGCTAAATAGTGCGTTGTCTCTGGTGGTACGTACATGTGACTATCGGCAACACGATGACATTGTGATTACAGATATTTTTGCAGAAACAGTCATGCAACTTTGTGAATTTGTTCCCATTGTAAATCACCTTGTATATGCTGGTAGACGTCACATATATGCATTATTCAATAATAATAATAATAATAATAATAATAATAATAATAATAATAATAATAATAATTATTATTATTATTATTATTATTATTATTATTATTATTATTATTATTATATTTACATTTAGCACAGGTTCGTTGACACTTTTGTATGTATGGCAATGCAACTTGATGTGTTCATTCACCTTTCTCGCTTACGTTAACACCCATAAAGAGTAAAACTTGGTTGCAATGATCTACTTTTCTTGTTAGAATTACTGTGATAAGATACTGGCTTATTTAAGCAGGAAAAACATAACATTCTACAGAATTTCCTCTTTAATTTATTTTTATATCAAATATAAGAGTGAAACAGGAGAAGTGTCTTTAATTTGTATTGATTTCATGGAAGGGAAAATTCAGTTTTTATACTTGTATACAGTATCAATGACACTCTTGTTTTGACCTATATTTAGTCCACATCATATTTCATACGCAATTATGTGTGTCAGACATTCTTATCGTTATGAAGGTAAGTGACTATGATCACAGATAATCATTACGGAGGAGAGTGGTTATGAGGGCAGCATGAGTGGCCGTTTACATGTTCCCTTTTGCAGACCCTATCTAGCTGAGAAAATCTGTTATGTCAGATTGACATAGCCACTAGATCATTATGCTCTCCGTCCTATTATTGCAAGAAAACGCAAGTACACCAGTAAGAAAGACGCAGTACCTCAGTTACGTATCCGTACTCAGGCATATACAACTGATAAAAGTATTATTATTATTATTGTTGTTGTTGTTGTTATTATTACTACTTCTACTATTGCTACCATTACTACTACTATAACTTTGAGAAACACAACAATTCTCATCTAGAGTTGACGGCAACAGCTTTTTACGTAATTGAAGTTGTAGCTTTACCTCAACGCTTAAAGCACACCTTTAACGTTTAATGTATGCTCTTCACCATGACACATTCGCGTCCTCTTCGCCTTAGCAATAATGGCAAAACTGGTGAAATTAAACTTAAAAGAACAAGTAGTAAAAAAAATATCTGGTCCATGGAGAAAAATGCAAATATTGTAGATGGGAGACAAATAAAAGATAATTCCATTAAATTAATTTGCTGTATACATTTATTTGCAAGGGAAATTACATTAATTTTTAATATGTATCCACAGTGGATAAAATTCTGGATTACGTCACTTCTCCAGTTTTATCTTGAAACCTAGAGTGTCCATTGTATGTTCCGTTAATCTATTTGTTCTGATATCTTCTGCTACACAAATTAAACGTAGCCCACGTTGCAATCTGAAAATTTAATTGGATTATGTTTTTATTCCTCTTAAAAGTGGTTGTTGTCAACAAATTTTAAGGATACAAATATGAGTTGTTTTCATGAAGGGGAAAAACAAATTGATATAACCTACTGACACTATAAAACTCGGATGTGAAAGTAGTATCCACACCCCTTCCCAATACTTTTTAATTTTATAATAATGATCCAATATAACACTTTTTTCATTGAAAATTAAGGAGTGGCTTCGAGTTTAGTACAAGAAAGTCATGAACTACTGCAATCAGAAAACTACTGGAATATGCACACACACACAAAAGACAGAAAATGCATATTGTTGCAGACAAAACAGAAATGTTATCTTTAAATTAAGTTTGTTTTATCAATACCAGTGTTCTTTTATTGCAGCACCAAATGCTAGCGGTGGAATGAAAACAAATTTAAGGTGGCTTAATGCTGATTAGACAAAATGTAGCCAGAAAAGCATTTATTTCGCTTAACCACCGTCGTCCTTACTCGCTTATACGTCGTGTCAAACTGCAAAGAACAAAGATATCATTCTATCGTAATATAATGAGCCTGCAGATCAGGGTCTATGTTGTTTATTTTACTAATTGCTCATACCATACTGCAAAGACCCAGATTTGCGTCGCATTATGCGATGGCAGATATGGGTTTGTGCAGTTTTGTAGTTGGACCCGTCCTATAAGCGAGTACACACGGTGCTCTAGCTTTCTTCTTCCCAAGGCTCGCCATGACACCACTAACAGATAGCGCATTACTATAATTCGCCGTTTAATTTTGACACCTGGCACTGTGCCAAGAGATTATGTTTACATCAGATGACATGTACAAATTATCTAAGGGGTGTATATTGTAAGCCTATTACCTCAAATCAAATGAAACTTCTAACAATTATATCCTCTCTTTAGAATTATATTAAAACAATGAGTCCACCTTGTTCACAATGACTGCTAATTTATAACAGACTTGTCTGCCAACAATGGGTACATGGAATAGGTTTTAAAATTAGACATGACAGATAACTGCGTATCATAACAGTTTACTATTGCCACAATTGCGTATTATCATAATAAAGAATTCGATCGGTCAGGCGTATTGAAAATAAGTACTCGACCTTAATCAGGAAGCAATCGTTTTCGTCTGTATATAAAAATTTTCGACATGTTTATCGTGAATTTGAATCATAGCAAACAAATAATACGTGATCAAAGAGCGCAGTTACAATGCACGTGAAGAAATGCTTTGAGTGTGCTGAATTTATTACCCAGAACACTCATGCCAATTACAGGAGCCGCGGTAACCCGGATGGAAGAGCGTCAGACTTGTAAACCCAAGGGTCGCGAGTGTGATGCTCACCCCCAGGACAGACGGGGTTGGCTGCCTCAAAATGCCCTTGTTAAAGACACAGCTCCGATTTTCTCAGCAGTACATAGCTGATAATGTACTAATAGTGCCGCTAAAACCACTAAAGGCACCACAAGCACCAACAACGAACTCAGTACCAATTACACGTATTTTTAAGGGTGAAAAGATGTTGCTTATATGCGAACGGGGCGGTGTGGGTGGGTATTGAATTATGCACTTTTGTAAAATTACCATTATTATTAACATTATTACAAATTGAGGGGTTCTGTATATTACAATATTTTTCATTTATGCCAATTGATATTTTTAATTCGGAAATGCAACGTCTTGTTTTTCGTGGTTTTATGTCATCTTCAGCACTTGACAGGCTATCCATGGTGGCCAGTATATTTCGTGAAGGAAGAACCCTAGTTCGATCAGACCCCAAACTTGTACTGATACTGATCGACGGTATGGGAGATTGATCTCGCATATTATTTAAAATGTGCAATCCCATATATATACTTTTGTGAGTACACATTGATGTACCTTTTAGAAACTTACCGGTTTTTCTTGCAGCTCTTGAGTTACGGTTGGCTGAAGGGTCCTTTCGGTAATATGTACAGACTATTTCCAGATCAAATCCTATGTTGACAAGTTGTAAATGGATGTGGACTAATACAACCTTACATTCTGTGGCAATTTCCAATTTCCTTGCTATTTTGTGCGATAATGTAATGGTGCATATATTTTGTAGATGCCCTCGCAGCATATTTTGTCGTGGTGAGCGTGACACGTAACAATTAACTCTGACATATTGGCTAGGTTAGCCGTGAATCGTCAGCCTGCAATTGCCAACCTTCCTTGTTTTGAAGGCATGACGGAAATTTAATTAGGACCCACTAGGATAACGGTCAGACATAGCGACACATGACAAAGTTGAGACAAGCCAGAGACAATTTTGATCCTTTGAAATAAGTGTCATAAAATATTTGTTTTTCCATATTAGGTATTAATATAGGTGGAACGGAGGGAATTATTCTAGCTTCGATGGGTGTTTTAAATTTCTGACTGTTGGATAAAGTTAATCCTGACTGGCTACGCTAAACGATGGCTGTGGGTTTCCCAGAAGAAATGCAAGCTTTTAAATAATCTCCCTCGCGAAATGAGTCACTCTAAGTTTATGTGGGGAGCCAGGAAGTTGACTCCTAAATCTGTAAAAGTACATGTCTCGTTAAATTGTCCAAGGGGAAAGGTGTCTGGAAAGTTGAGGACACGAAAAAGAGAGATTCATCTTCATAGAAAAGGGAGAAAGTTTCGGAAAAGCTATTGTCTCAGTCACCTACAATATTTTCATTAATATAAGTTTGTAATTATTTAGTGAATTCCGTTTTCAATTCATATATCAATTTTCCATAAGTTCTGAAAATTAATAATTTGCGTGCATTTGTCTAGAATGTTATATAACTCTTGTATTTTAATGATCCCAAGCATTACTTCTGATACAAATTGCGTGAATTTTTCTGTCTTATATGATATGTATCATGTACGCTAGGAATTGATTTTACCATATATGGAAATGTTCTATCAAGGAATTGTTAGTTAGCAAGTAATGCGGTTAGGATAAGAAGTTAAGTCAATTAATTTATTCGTGTAATTAAGTTGTGAATTTTTTCAAGCGAGAAATCGGCGACCGAGATAGTTCAGTTAGTGATTTACAGCTCACAGTGGCTCAGTACTATTTACTAAGATTTCATCTTATGTCATGGTTCCAGTTAGGAACGGGGCTAGAAACTAAGAAAAAGACATTCATTTTATGATGACAGGGTTGTGTGTGTATCAGATTGGGAACTGGCTATATTAGTCTGATTCAGTTTAATTATGACAAGACGATATATTAGACTTATTCTGTTGAGTTACAATAACACGATATCTAACATAACAAGAGTGGGAATATTTTTCAACGCCAGAAAAGAAAAGCCTGACAAATATTTAGGTTGCGTTTCATTTATTTGAACGAAAGAATAGTTCCATAAGTGTACCATGCAGCGGGAAATGGAGAAGACAATAAAGTTACGGCTGATGAGCCGGAAGTGGCTGGAGAGATAGAGAATATAGAAAAAGGGATACGGCGCTTCTGACCTGTCACCAACATTGAATTTGAGAGGACCGGAAAAAAGACATGTTATGCAGGCATACTGAGGAAAATGAGTTAGACCGTTCACTCGATTATATAATGAAATTTGTTTTATCTGTATCTAAGAATGGCTTATAGCATTTCGTATAAATTTTAGCAATTTCATATCTAAGAGAAAGTGCATCATCAAAATGTCATGTTCAATTTCACTTTGTTTACGTAATTTATTAAGTTGTTATATTTTAAATACGGGGAGCTTGTGTTATTCTGTTCTTTATCCCTGCTCAGATCTCTCTTATCCAATCCATTAATTTCGTATTTAATGTTATTATTTACTCGATCCGGGTAATAACACCGTGGTCAATCATAGATAACGAAAAACAAACCAAAGGCCACACAACCAGTGGGAACGCATAAAAGAAATGTTATGTCTATATAATATTAGACACATACAAATATTGATATTTGTTTCTATTTTAGGTGGCGAGTGTAAAGCGATCAGTTGTCCTTTTCGGAGGCAACGTATGACCTGTCACACAATGTAAACATCCTAGGTGTCGTTTAAATTGTTGCATGTTGCGTGCTACTTGTTGGGTATGTAGGCATAAAAAGAATATTTTCAAGAAATAGTTGTTTCTTTCTTTCTTTTTTTATTTCTGGGGCTGGATTAGTTACTTTTAATCATTTGTGCCTAAAAATACCAATATAATGGTAAGAAAAGGCGTTTATTGACTGTTATTATTAACACGCGGACCCATATTTCACAGATGTGAAGCCCATTTCGAGTTGTGCTTGATTCATGCATTTCATATTTAGCAATTTCTAAGCAATCAATTTGTTTCAAAGTTGGATAATATAAGAGTTTCGAATTTTTTTTATCATCATTGTCTTATTTAACAAATTAATGAAACGATTTTGAAATGCAAATATCAGCATGCATTTTATCGGTAAATAGTATAGGAATAGAATATATTATCTGTATAATTCATCTTACCAATTTATTGGTTATATATTTAATTACATTAATTTATTAATTCAATATATTGCATATGCTTTTACTAATAATATCAGCTTATAGTGTATAAAAATATAAAATTTACTTCTTATAAATTTCGAATTTCACAATCTAATTTTTTAATTCACGTTACACTAATGAAAAGAAAAGAAAATCATATTACCACGTACTTTAATTTCTGCAGCTTCGTCCATAAATTGGCACATAAAACCTCTTTTATTTTTTCCACAAAGTTTGATCTATACACTGTTCAGATATTTCCGAGTTAAGATATTTGTCGTGGTTGCATTGTCAGTGTATTTGCTACTGCTTGCATTGTCAGTGTATTTGCTACTGCAAAATGGATATAAAACACGAAAACACAACAAAAACCAATTCTACTACTTAACTTTCTCCGTAATAATTTGGGGGATCCGGTATTGATATTGTTTCTAATGGTCTTGCATTTTCTCTAGAACGAGCTTAACACTTCGGCATTCCAAGAAAATGCCTATTCCAAGTTGTCGTCCAACATAGCGCCGAAATTCATAATGGCCACAGTAGGTAGGGTTTTGTTATTGCACGTGCATTGACATCTTGTTAAACAGGATTTAATCCGTAAATAATCTACTCATGTTGCTGAAAGGTCCCTTTAGCCAACTAAAGAGCCTCGAGAAATTTCGGTAAGTGTCTAAAATGTAAATCGACGTGTGCTGACCAGAATATATACATTGGATTGCACATTTGAAAGAATATGCAAAATCAATCTTCCATAAGTATCATTAAAGTGTGTGGGGTCCGTGTGGGGATTTATCAGAATTAAAAAATACCCCGGCAAGAACCACCGACCTATGGAAAACTACTGGCAAACTTCACACATGCCTGCGTTGGTCGAGTCGAAACTTAAACTCACGCGGACCGAGTTAAGATGTGTGAGTGATATGTAAAGCGAGCGCCTTAGACCACTCGGTCTCCCCTGCCCCCGTTAAAATTCAAACATTATACATAGATTTCAGTAATTGATACATTCAGAATAATTGGTCATTTCTATTTCTTATGCAATTTAAAAAATAATACATCCTTCTCTATTGTTTTTCTTCTAAACTATCTCTTTTTTCCTGCCGATCCTATACATTTTGGGGAATGGTTTTCTAAAAATAAAATAAAATTTAGAGAAAAAAATTAAGAAGGGAATGCGACTATGATCGAAGCTAAATTCACGATGCAAATGAGGTTGATTTGATAGTTTATGCTTTATTTAAATCCATCCAGACCATAACAATTGTACCAACCTTCCTACCCTAATTGTTTTTCTTCATTGTAGTCAAAACCACATGTTTTGGGGGGGCTTCATCAAGTTAATAAAAAAATAGTTTTAGCGATATTATTTCTTAATTTAAAGTTTGATATTAAAAAATTTATAATCTTTAAAACTTTGTATAGTAATGGCGCAAAGGGCATAATCAACATTAGTGCAGAAATTTAACGTATATTAAAGTATATAACGTATATTAAAGAAAACACAGGATTCACCGTTTCGATACTGTCAGATATATCTAATAAGTTCTAATTATAAGATTATTTAGCCTCATTGTTTGATAAATTCGTAATATTTAATAAATAACATGCAAATAAAGAAAAACTGTATTTCTTTATCCATGCAGTTGTTCATGAATATATAGAAAATATTACATAAAACATTTTACTCCATATATATGCAGTTGATTGCAGTTTATAATAAGTGTGTCAAGGCTCTGATTTTTGTTGTTGTATTGACACAGTGTAAACAAGTGCATGCTCTGAGGTGTTACGTGAATCACGCTGCAACATGTCATTTGGATATCAGCCTCATCACTACGTGTGTGGGTGTATAAATCTGATGACGTGTTCCTTATATAGTTCTTTTATACTCCCGTCACCGGTCAATAAAACTGATACAAATGACAACAAACAAACAAAACACAGACAGAGAGAGAGAGAGAGAGAGAGAGAGAGAGAGCAGAAAGAAAAACATGAACGATTTAATTGTTTGAATGACAGGAGAAATCTCTTTAAATATAGGGAAAAAAGGAAAAAAAGAAAGATGATGAAGATTATCAAGTGCGCAAACTACATGTCTGTTTGTGTATAGTGTATCTCCTGCACTGAGGGGTGCCCGTATTATTATTTTACGGGAGGGGGGCACTACCCACCCCCATTGCTTTTATGTGCGGGCGTCCATGCCTGCACCAGACAAATCACACACCAGAAATTTAATAACAACCAAACTGATATTTTGTTATTGACAATTTATTTACAAAATATGGCAAATTTTTATGAAACTATACAAACTTCACCCCTAAAACATTTTCATAAACTACCAAAATATATAACACCGACTCTTGTCCAATACAAAAACAGGACGGAACAAGGGTCCAAAATTGCACCAATCGGCACGTCACCCCAAACTCTGGACCATTCAAATTAGTCCATGTCGTTCATAACATACGGGGCATTGAGATCAACATATCCTTAATTAAATTTCAAACCAATCCATGATTTGCAGTCAGTTTGGATTTTATAAGAGTTCGAATAGATTAATGACATAATCAAATACTCGGATTTGCATAGAAATTTACGGGATAACCTACGGTAGTGTAAAGGATGGAGTACGTGCTACTTCGTCCCCATTATTAACCCCCCCCCCCCATATCGCGTTTCACGTGCAGCCATATATAAAAAGGGCAATGTAGCTCAACTGAGACGTTTTATATACTATCACTGATTTAAATAAAAGAGAAAATGGACACAACTTCTTATGAGTTTGATCGGAGATTTTTAACCTAATTGAAAAATAGACTTTCATTTGCATAACCTTTGTATTTTACATAAATAGCAATGGTAAACCCTTTCTAAATTGTCGTAAGTGGATTCTTATGACGTACAGTGTGTACAACAATGGCGGCTGCAAATAATATTAATTATAAGTTTTGTGACCCAGATTTAGGACATAATTCCGAAATTCCAAAAGATTACAAGGTGACAAATTTTATAGAAATAATAATCTGGAAGTACTTCTCACAACTACAGTATGCAACCATGGATTGGTCTGTGCAAATACACTGAAACCTGTGTGTGAAGAAAACACTAGAGAACCACAAAGCCGTTTTCTCTCTGATCAGTTGTCTTGTTTATGTTAAATTTTAAAAACTGTTATGATCAAAGAAAAGAGGTTCTAATGTTTTCCATATATGACCTGTTCTGGAGATCACAAAAACTCTGAGACTGGGTTTCCAATATCAGCCAATCAGACACAACTTTTCAAATGAAACGTTGTTTGTTATTGGTCGAACAAAATATCAACCTCAGGAGTTTAATGATTTTCAGTCCTGTCATATCCTTGATACATACATATTAGCAAGGACAGGTTTCATTGTATAATCATAAAATGCATAGGCGCGAAAATTTACATGGAAGTGAATAAAATTAGAATTTTATGACATAATGAATGATGTAAAGTATGGAATAAAATATGACTATTCACGTGTACAATAAAACATTTATAATAAAAGTACATATTTATAAATTAAGACAAACGGGAATGACGCAAAGTGCAAACACGTGCAAAATTTCAAAATGGTATTACAATTATCTAAGTCCTAAAGGAGGCTGAAAAAATTAAAAATCAAAAGATCTGAGAAAAAAATATACCGATTACAGTTCATGCTTGCTGCTAAAGCTCTTTATTGTTTGAACATTGCTGATAATAAATAGGTAAGGCTCGAACGTATCGTTACAACCATAACGCGCAGTCTGCTTACATTCTCAACATAGAATTTGGAGACACTCCATACCCATCTAAAATCATACATATTGTAATGAAACATTACACATTTTTCAATTCAGTCCCCAAGTACCAAGGAGTTCACTAAGTATGAAAGCAAAAGAGAAGAAATAATTCTAGAATGAAACGTATGACTTCTGAGCTTGATATTTTGTACAAACCAGTCATACAGGACTTAACCTTTGGAAAGTAATATTTGATCAGAATGTGAGAGGAAACTAAATGTCGATATTAGAGTCCCGTGATTTGCTTGCATAAATTACACTCACTGAAATAAGAACAGAATGGAAAATCTCTTCAGTTATAATCACATACATATTCATGTAGCGTTAGCTGGTGATGGATATATCTTGTAATCAGTGTCAGCATCGACGGAAATAAAACTCGGTAATCGAGTTCTATTTAAACATGAGAACATATATGATTATTTACGTCGCATATATACATCGCCCTAAATTTGGAATCATATGTTTACTGGCTTGGTTTACGCACAAACGTTATAATAGTTCTAAATTTTGGCTCCATGGCAAATCCTTTTGTACATTGACATAAACATTTACAAGGTCATGGTTCTGCTTGAGCAAATAACATAGATGAGCATTATATATATATATAGTACTTACAGCATATCATGTAATTAGATGGCTTTTTTAAAATATAAAGACAACTTCTAAATATCGGGGTACACTTCTTTGTCAAACCTGGAATTTGTTATCAGTAATAAAAACAACTGTAACCTTTTTTCTCCCAGATAATACTGACTAGTGTATGTGAACTTCTTTCCGCTACTAATAGGTTTTGCGGCTTCACAATGTGAAACAATTCAGCAGCGATTTGAATTTCACAAATTTGTCGCAGCTTTTACAGAATTTCTTTAAAAAATGCCCTTCACGGTTACTCATGCTAATTTCGCAGATGCAAAATTCCCCCAAAATAAATGTAACGCGAAATAAAGGAATGTGTACCTATTGTAGCAATAACGTACTATAAATGTGTTCGAGCAACACGGATGCCCTGCCATATGATCAGTCCCAAAAAGGTACCTAAAAACCTAAAAGTGAAGGACGGAGAAGGGTAAAAACCATGTGTCAGCTCAGTCAGTATAGATTCAGATTGTAGTTTAGTGATTTCAGGTTCGATACCCACCCAGGCCAGGCTGTGTCAGCTTTTTTTTTTTTTTGGGGGGGTGTCCTTGTGAAAGGCACTTAGCTTACATTTCCTCTGCATGATATAGCGAGTCAAATGCTCAAATTGCCGTTAAAATTCAACTAACCAACCGTCTGTACTCGCTTATAAGACGAGTCCAACTGCAAAATGCACAGACCCTGATCTACCGTCGCATAATGCGCCAGCAGATCTGGATCTGTGCATTTTGTTATGATTAATCAGTAGAACAAACAACACAGACCCACATCTGCGGGCGCATTACGCTACGGCAGATCAGGATCTATGTTGTTTGCAGTTGGGCTGGATTTATAAGTGAGTATATTCAGTAAACATTTTCCTGGGAAGAACAATTGCATTAGAACAATAGAGCAATGGACACAAGCCTAATCACCACGAGTTTCCTGTAAATAACACGTAGTCACATAGTATCATTTGCTGATTTAAAATGGTATCATTGAGGCCTTAAGCATACAATAACCCTCAGAACTTCTGTCCGAGACAAAATTAATACGTCAGCTTGATGAAGATTGTTACACCAGGACAATATTTTACTTTCTAAAAGAGCGATGTTTAAATATAAAACTGCGATCCTTTATTTAACGACTTTACCAGGGTCTTATTTTAAAAAGTTTTGATAGAACTTTGGCATCTGTTATAAGAACTAATTTACTTTTATCTTAAGGACTACATATTTCGTTTATTTTATATATATTGGAAGGATAATTCTAACCTCGTTTATATAATCTAACACGACAACGGGAGAGGTAACAAAATAATAAGCTAAAAGGATACTATTTTTGACAAAAGAAATGTAAATACGTTGCTAAGGTTCTATTTTCATTAAATAACAGAAAACACCATTAAATATTCATGTAATCTGCTGCTGCTAACAAATGACAGATACCATTGTTGAATGGTCAAAAGCGTTGTAGGTTTAAAAATCTTCGTAAAGAAAGACCTAATTTTCATAAATTTTAAACATATCAAAGGATGAAATAAATTTTGATATGGTGGAATTAATTTTCACGATAATACAGCAATAAGTATTAAAATTTCAAACAAAACGTTTGGTCTTTATGGAGCATACAAATTAGGATGTCAGTTTAGACACGGTTCCCAATATTTTGTCAACAGAGGAAGTACCAGTATACCTTGGATTGTATATCATGCCAACACAAAAATACCCCTAAACAATGACCTAATCATTAACAAAGAGTACAACCAGACCGAAATATAATATTAAATACAGAAGGCCAGAATACATGGCCAAATGGCTCATTCTATTCAAGGTTAGAAGTTCCGCCTTAATAACTAACCAGTATTACCTATTCCTTCTGTCACACAAAACCTACATGTCGACGAGATTAAAACGTCCAGAACATGACATTAAAATGTGAGAATATTTTAAATACAATCGAGCTAGTTTTAAGCATCCGCCAGGAGACAGTTTAAAAATGGTCCCCTCGGACAATGTTGTTTGTTTACTGGAGGGTTTTAATTTAATTTTACAAAGAATTTGGTTACCTGCAGAGACTTTTATTGCAGGTTTGACTCTGCTTATCGATTTAGTTTTTCATTTACAACAGCCGACGTGTATTCTGTTTATTTTAAATGAGCTCCATCATTGCTGAAAAACATGGGCAAAAACTGCACCGTCATTATGCATTTATAGCGCACCTTATCTGTAGACAGGGCCAAACACGTACAACTTCGTTTGTAGATGTAAACAAAGATGGTGTACTGTATGACACGTGCCAAGTTGCATTTGTCTCGAACTAGACCTATTATCAGGCAGTAATCTCGCTTTCAGTCATGCTTGATACTTCACACTAAGATGTGTACCTTAGTACAGATAAATTTACAAACTCACGCAATTTACAAACCAGCATCTGTTTTTTAATCGATAGTTTTACCTTTGCGAGCAAGGAGTATTAAACTTGAAGTTTTAAACATCAACCCAGTGAAAAACATGTCGTGGAGACTGAAGAAAACTATGAGCGGAAAATTTCAACTCACAAATGAAAAATCCAAAGATAATTTAAAACCAACTTGGGCTTTGTGTGGCTACATTTACAACTAAGATCAGAGCTATAAAATATTTATCAAAAAATAAAAAGGCCATGAATTTTCTTGTCTTTTTCTTATACACGTGAGCACATACTTAAATTGAACAGTATGTATGTCATTACAATAGACTGGGTTCAAAACTGTTTACTAAAACAATAACACATTTTCAAATAATCGGGTATCATAATATGTTCATTAAAAAGAAATGAATGTTTGCTAATATACGCAAGTAAAATCAAATGCTTAATTGTCCTGAGCGAATCATGGCACAGAACAAATTTATTTAATACCACTGAAATTTAAAACTACGAAACAAATGTGACACATCAAGAACTCTATGAACACACACGACCGATATATGAGTAAAACAACAATAATCAAAAAATAACGCGGCTGAAATATGGAAATCTCTTACCTTGAGTATGACATGAAAACCAGAAAAGAAAAGAAACTCAGACAAATACTGTCTAAAAGAAATTGTAACCGTTTCTTATTTAGATATGATGACACTGATATTTTTCCACATAAAATGCCCGTTTCAGTGAGTTAACTTAATTCAATGATACAATCACATGGCCATGATGCATAAAAAAGGAACGTTTGTTTTCGTAAAAGGTGCAGAAAACTACATACATGGATTAACTGTAGCGTTGGCTACATCGCCCCGATGGGAAAACAAAAGAAGATAACATATAGTTTCCAAAACTAACCCCAAACGATAAATAACTGTTTTGAAGATCACATTCCACTGCGACGGTCTGTGCATTGATCCCATTCATTTAAGTCAAAATGGCGCATATATATATATATATATATATATATATATATATATATATATATATATATATATATATATATATATATATATATGCGACTTTTTAAGTAACCCTCTATATAGACCGAGCTCCCTACTGTAATCAGAGGCGTCATCGAAAATCGTGCTGTCTAAAAACATGCTGTATTCAACAGATATGTAGTAAAAGTAGTTTGGAGTTAAAATTTTCACGTTTAAAAGAATAAATGCTACCGCTGCTACGCCTAATGCGAAGCGGTAGCAACTACTGTTACTGTCCAGAAAGTTCAGGGATAGAATTATTCTTCAAGTACTAAAAAATTAGTGTTTTTAATTTTACTTGAAAGAGCCGTGTGAAATAGCACGCATTGGTTTCTTTGCATGCACAAGGAGATGTCATTTAGTATACAGTGAACCACTACTCGACTTAAAACTAAAGAATATTTCTAATGCATACACAGTCTTTAAGTCTCAAGGAATATGGTGCACAAATAATATTTCTAAAAAATCTAATTCGTCAATATGAACAAAAATCACATTTAAATTAGTTTGAGATCATTGGAAAACCGTTTTGTGTCATTTTCAGGACACTAATACATGCAAACAAACACTTGTACATATTTACACCCTATATACATACGAATATAAACATATGCACGATATTCTGTACAAACATTTCCCAATACGATTTTAAAGAGGTAAATTCAACTTTGTATTCATCGTACTATTTATCTTGAATATCTAGCAAGACTTCCTACGGATACATATTTAGATCTTTCTCATTCATTTAAATTATTCGTTTGTCCAGACAATTAAGTAGATATTCTGACGGGGAGTCTCAAAGACGAGTGGTTGATATTGGAAACAATCGCTTGAAAATGTGCAGTATAATTTTTTTTTTAATATAACCAAAAAATAAATGTTTACTGTGAATATACACTTCCAGGACGCCAGTTACACGAGACCTGTTGAAGTATGTAAAATAAGATACACATAATCCAACATTTAAACAATATTTACACGACTGAAGTCTACTGAATCCCACAGCCCTTAAACTTAATTTGAAAAATAATCGAAGCTAACTTCATAAATTCGGATTCCATCAGACTCAATTTTCAGTCAATTTGCCTGGACACGTGCACTTTACGCTGTATTAATGCCAGGTGATTGAGTAGTTAGTGAGAACTTCAGAAGTAGTGCACATGTAGAAATAGTACCGCGATGATTACGAGTATGTACAAACCAGGAACCTTTCCCCTAATTTGAATGTACCGAAAGTCTTCACAGATTCTTGTTGCAAATTACTGAACAAAATATTCTCCAAACTTTTAGAATCTTGTAAACATATAGCTAATTCACACACATACGAATGCAGTTCCTCGAGACCTTTATCAGGACTCTTATCTACCATTTTCACTTTCAGTGTATATTCGTTCATATTGAAATGAATAAGTTGGCTTAAGGCGCTGACAGAGCGAAAGCTAAATGAGATTTAACCCACTTGGAGCAGGTAATTTAGCCATGATACTTTTCTAGCAAATATTGTAATCTCTTTAAATGCCTCCGTTGTCCTTATTTTAATAGAGTTTCCTAAGATTATTATACAGAAAAATCACGATTAGCAAAAAGATAAGTGAAAATAAAGTACGCCCGCATGCAACAGCTGGCATAAATCAGTTTTAGTAGTGGTTAATATGAAATAAGTATGGCAACAAAATACGCGTCTGCACAAAAATAAAAAAATTTTAAAAAATTGTTTTGCTACAAAAATGAATCTTAAAATGATTGACAATTTTAAATTATCGAGATATATTTATAGTGATTATTTCGTATGTCAATTTTGCAGATATGTTAGTGAAATAGGAGCCTCAGATTGCTAGATAAGTAATTTTGTTTTCTCTCCGCTCAAAATTGAATTCCTAATTCGACGGATGTCACCAAGATGTCGATAATCGTAAATACTTAAAATGACTTAAACGGAATAAAGGATTAGAAACTGTATTAAATTTAAATTTTCAGCTGAGAGAGAGAGAGAGAGAGAGAGAGAGAGAGAGAGCATGGCCATTCAGATAATCTAGACAACATTATCATTCCAAAGATGCCGATGTAAATGTATCATTTCTTCCTCTCCCAAAACGATAACAGTACAGATAGTTTACGATCATAACATTCTGTGTTTCCAATCGACCATTACTTGCCTTTTTAACATTAAGCATGGTCTGGTGCAGCATTTTAATTTTATTAACCGACCTCTGTTAAACGACTTGACGCCTTTGCCAAAATCAATGATCTAATTGCACGAAAAAGTCTCCCTGAAAGCGCTGGGACCAGCCAGACAACGCTGGGTGAAGACCCACCACAAGTTTGTGTTGCAAAAATAATTGGCCTCACTCAGCAATGCGCCCTCTGACACGTGTTAGGCTAATCAGCTGAATGACACGCTTATTATTGCAAAGTTTAAGCAGCAAAAATATTCACAGAAAAAGCCGCATACTTGTAACCGATGCCAGCCTTGTCAGAACTGAATGAGTTATGTTCCTTGATAATTATCCACAAAGGCAAGTCACATGAAACTGATTATTCGAAGTTTCCTCTGCCAAGTCACATCGTGTAGATTATTCGTCTTTTCCGTTGTCAAGTCACATCAAGACTATTCGTAGTTTCCGTTGTGAAATGACATTATCAAGATTATTCGTAGTTTTCGTTGCCAAGTCACACCATCAAGATTATTCGTTGTTTCCGTTGTCAAGTCACATCAAGACTATTCGTAATTTCCGTTGTCAAGTGATATCATCAAGATTATTCGTAGTTTCCGTTGCCGAGTCACATTATTAGATTATTCGTAGTTTCCGTTGCCAAATATTAATGGCACATGAGGAATCTCGTTCAAATCCCCAAATTTTCTTGTCACTTCTTTATAGAAATTTCATAAACTAATACAAAAATGTTTAATTTCACCGTGATCTACGAAAAAAAAGTAGTCATAAAAACGATCCTCTTCTTGATATTTTTTATACATCTCTCTATTTTCCTTCTAAATTTCTGTGCGTTTAAATATTTTTTATGCTCATTTTCATACAAGGATTCCGCTAGATCATTAATTTGTTTTGACATTCATTCATTCTTTATGAAATAGTCTACAAATTAAGCATACCGTTTCCCCACTCCACTCCCAAAATCTTTGATGAATTCAAACAAATATTTTAAAAGACCTGAAGATCGTGCATACCATTATCGTTAAATTACTGGAATAAAAAATGCAAACTCTGAGGCTTGAAAGAGTTTGTATGATTATCTTAAAGTATCTATACAACTACATCATGAAATCAAACTCTGAAATGAATTCCAGTATTTATGTCGGAAATGTAATCATGCTATTCATTTTTCCGCCATTGATCATATGTATCCGTTATTTAATGGTCCATTTACAGGATGGCAAGTTGTCAGCTCTCAGTTTCCAATGACGCTGTAAAATGGCAAAGTTCTGCCCAGTAATCGTGCTTAAAAGCGATCGCATGTCACCCATTTTTAATCTTTAATGTCTTAAACATGAGAACCGAGTAAGATTAGATTTGTCTAGTTAGTGACAAAAGATTCATACAACTAAGATAAATGGCATGTATGTTTAATTGATTTATAGCGCTCTAGAATGTAGAACAAAATCTAGTTGCGTCCTGATTATTCATAGAGTTGCGTTGGCCTGTTCGAATTTGGTTTTAAGAAGGAGTGGCGTTTTGGTGCAATCTCGAGATAAACACGGCTCTTTGTCTTCAAAATGTATTATACAGTAAATGTGACATTTGCCGATGCAAGGAAAATTTTGTTTTCTTTTTTGTATGTTTTTTTTTCTTCAAATTTTGCGTCTTTATTACCAGAGCAATACTAAGTTAAAATGTTACTCGAGTTTGCCTAATGTTTGACGTTTAAACTGCTGCAGTTATCTCTTTGATTTTCCCTACAAATTTAGAGCACTTGGCCACTGGAGCGGTCCCATATCTGCCAAGTACTTGAACTATGAACTGATTTTCAGTAAGTTCAGTAGTATTTACTAACTCTTTGTTGATCGAGGGAGAGATATTTTCTTGTTACGTCTATTCTAGATAGTTACTGGTCAGAGGCGCGCGCGCGCGTGTGGTGTTTTGGATTTTTAACGTAGCTTTAACAATATCGCTAATTCATATCGCTATAATGTCTACAGTGCGGCACTTTATAGTGATGTCTAGTACTGAGTCATACTGCCGCAGACATGTGACATCATGTCCCACCCAGTCACATTATACTGACGCCAGTCCAACCAGTCCTAACAATTACCTCCTATTGCTGCACACCTAGCGAGGCAGCTGTTAGTACCATTTTTATAAGTCTTTGGTATGACTCGGCCGGGGGTTCGAACTAGGTCGCTGGAGCGGTCCCGTGTCTGCCGTCGCATAATGCATATTTTTGACTATGGGTTTACAAGTACTTAAACTATGAATTGATTTTCAATAAGTTCAGAAGTATTTACTAACATTCGTCGCCGGATCAAAGAACTCTTAAGCGGTATAAAGATTACGTTTAGTAAAAAGCTGGCCGCGGAATCATGAGACAACTACGCTGTCAAGACAAAGTACTTTACGAATACCCTAAATCTACCTACCATCAGCTGCCAGTCAATTATTGTCTATTCATAATTCTATAAAGCCGCTGGCCAATCGTGTCCCGTGCAACGCGTGATCTGTTACGTAATCGCACCTGTTGTGCTAAAAGAAGACATATGTTTCCCTAATAGTTAAACACCTGGGCAGTGTGTGTATATAACATATAAATGAATTATACTTCGACCTAACTGCGTTAAATATTCACCACCAGTCTAAAATATATCTTTAACAGTGTGATACAAATTGTCAAAAGACATCCTCTGGTTTTCAAGAAACGTTATGCTTATCATGAAACATGGTTATTTAGAATTTAGCGAATCGTTTAGGTTCTGAACATGGTTATTATGGATCGAGCGATTCGATTATGCTCTAACCATGGTTATTTAGGTACATACATGGTTATTTCGACTCTAGCGATTCGACTATGCTCTAGACATGGTTATTTAGGCTAACGATATGTTTATGTCGGTCCCAGCTATTTGAGTATGCTCTACACATGGTTAAATAGGCTTCAGACATTGTTATTTCGGCTCTAACGATACGATTATGCTCTAGACATGGTTATCTATGCTATAGCGACTCAGTTAGGCCTTAGACGTTGTTGTGTAGGTCCTAACGATTCGAGTAGGCTCTAGACATTGTTATTTAGGCTCCAGACAGTTATCTACGCTCTAGCGATTCGATTAGGCTCTTGACGTAGTTATCTAGGCTCCAACGATTCGACTGGGCTATATACATAATTATTTAGGCTCTAAACATGGATATATAGGCTCCAAAAATGAAATTAGGCTTCATACATGGTTAATTAGGCTCTAGCACTTTGAGCTGGCTGTAAAAATAACCATGTTTGCTCCAGCGATTGGCCAATAGTGCTACTAAAAATAGAATCTCCACCTCAAATTTCCTTTTAGCAACAGAATATATAAAACACGTTATTCTTGCATCAGCTGAAAACAAATTTAGCCCACTAAAATGTTTGAAGATTGCACACAAGAAACAATTTCTTAAAGCGAACAAGGGTTTTGATATATAAATATGTAAAGTTAAACTAACAGCACACCAAAACAATTCCGATTGCTTAGACAAATTTAATTACAACTGAACCAAAGATATCAACAGTTAAACATATGCAAGGCAATGTTTTAAGTCCTGGAAACCATTGTGTCTAACGTAAGGTCTATCTATTTTCGAAAACAGTTTTTAGGAAAATTATCTTACATTTCCTTTTATATTACATGTCTTAAAGTTCCTTTTGCCTACAGGAAATTGAACATGATTGGATCCTAATAATCATTAAGTTTCAATTGTAAACTGCAAGATCTCAACTTCCAATACCAACGTACATTTTCTCTTACAAGGATACATTTTGTGCCAAAATAATATTACAGTCCATTAGTATTTTAAGAAATAAAAACGTTACATAAACAAGATGAAACAAAATTTAATAATGTACACTATTAGGAACTGAACTGGAAATCTTCGGTCACTGGTTGCAATATCGAATCGGAAAACAAGTATTCTGTGGGAACAAAAACACGATGACTGATGTGTGAAGGATCTAATCGAAATGAGCCATGTCTCGATGAAGAAATGACTAAACTACAACTTTTCATAATAAAAAATGAAATCATCAAACGTCTGCTTACACACTACGAAGAGGACACATTCCATACTGCCAATTGTCATCAAAAGTCCTCTGGCGCCATTTGGCCTCGTTATCTTTATCGTCAAGCCTACGCCCCACATATTTTCTTCATGTGTCATCGATTCAGCCTGCATCAGCAGCCGACTAAACCTGTCTCAGTGACTCGGGTATGAATTTTTTTAATGATTTGTTGTCCAGGTAAGACAGTCTCCCTGGAATGTCAGTTATGTGTGGAATGCGGTGAAATAAAATGCCTGGTAGGTGAGCATACTTAACTTTCTCCATTAATGTTGCATATAATTTTGTTACAAGGATGGGCTTTTACAACAGAACGCTATATCGTCTATAGGGACTTTAAATCAATCACCGTCTACTGAATGCGTAGGAAGTTGGAAATTCTGTAATAAATTGGTTGTACATAATTCAGACATCGCTGTTCGTCACAACCATGGGTAAAACACTGAGCTAGAATAAAAAGACACTTGAAAAATCAAATGAAAGTCTTCATTTTTCTAGATTTGAACTTAGTTTCATTTTGTCATTTTTGGAGATATTTATATTCCTTTACATCGTGTTGTATTTAAGAGTTTAAAATGTACAAAAGTAAATGCCAATTTCAGATATTCTTGGTTCTTTATTACAGCTCCTCAATATGTCTGTCTGTCTGTCTCTCTGTCTGCATGTATGTATGTATGTATGTATGTATGTATGTATGTATGTATGTATGTATGTATGCATGCATGTACTGTTTTACGGTACCTTAACATAATAATGGCTATTTAGTGCAGCTAAAGTATACTTTAAACAATGTAAGAAATTAATAAATTTAGTATGGCATCTGTCAGTAAAATACCATTTTGGCTCAGCAATTTAAGGCCAACAAAAAAAAATTGTACAAAACTGAAGAAGGGGAAGGCGATGATAATCATGTTGAATGGTGGTGGTGGTGATGGTTACGATAAAGTTTGTAATAACTATTTGGTATATACAATATCGGGCAAAAAACCATATTCAATCTTTTTTGATTAACATTATGGTCTTTGTATTGGTGCAATCGTGTCGAGTTTGACTCAGGATAATCTCAGTCAAAAACAGTATAGTTTCAGATCTGTCGTTACATTTCGTACGAGCAGAAAATCAGGCATGGGACTATGCTGCCTATGGTTGAAGCCATCCTTTAATTGAATAAAACAGCTTGTTCAACATTCCATTATGGTGAGTAACGCAATTAATTGAGAGGCATCAAGATAAGGAAACGGAAGTATTGCATAGTAGGAAGCAAATTTCCAGGATTCAATCTATAACACAGCAGCTAAAGGACCGGATGATTCAGCAACTTATAATGGGTGTTCAAGAAATATAACACGTATTAAGAATAAATCAATTGGAAATTATAGGTAATATTGGATTGTACCAGAATTTTAAAAGGTGAATAACAATCTTTTTTAAAAGTCTGACACATTTCATAGACGAAAGGCCCCCCCCCCCCTTTAATAAAAATCAGCTAAATTCTACTATTAATTTTTCGAGGTTATGTCGGAGCCAAATCAAATCAGCATATTCAAACAGATAAATAAATAAATAAATAAATAAATAAATAAATAAAATAAAATAAATAAATGAATAAATAAATAAATAAATAAATAAATAAATAAATAAATGAATAAGTAAATAATGCAGTTATATGCCGCAGCCCATTGAAGGTCTTACTTGCATCAAATGGTCAAATGCCTGAAAATTGCACAATTCAGGTATATACTGCTACATTTACTTGTTATTTCTCCTTTGTTTCTCTGAGAAGGTGAATTTCAAAGATTATTTCCATAATTGTAGCTTGGATACATAGTTTTAACTGTGCTGTGCAGAGTTGCATTATTGGATGAATTGGTCATAAACGCAGCAATGGAAAACCGTTGTCCATACGATAATGCAAGTAAGATATTTTGTCATTACAACAGGTTTTTTTTCAAGACAAGCTTCTATTATGTGACTGGCTGTCTGGTACAGCTGGCTGCAGGTTTAATAAGATATTTGCTGCTATAGGTCTATCTCAAGTCGTCACCGTTAACTACGAAATTACCGATAAAAACGCTAAGTTAACCTCGTTTTTCAACATTTGTGTCACACAAAAAATAATATGCGTTTTGAATAGCCGAGATTTTCTTTTTTAGTATAAATGGCGGTATTATATAGTCTCTTTTCACTTTTCTGTATGGTCTATTTCACATTGTGTTTAAAGCACTCACATCGCATTATTATGCTAATATAAAACAGTATCTTATTTCATAGCTTGTCCTAAGTGCCATTGTTTCTTTCAGCATTTGAAGTGCTGTATACTGAGCTAATTGCGTGGTTATTTTCTTACTATGAGAATGATTTCAATAATGTACTTTTTCTGTTTACTAAACTTGACAATGTCGCCGAAGAAATTGCATCAAACCTTGAGCGCAAAAAGCGAAAATAAAAACAAAACAAAACCAAAGTTTCTGATGGAAAAAAAATGGATATATATGAAAACGAAAAAGAAGCATGTGAATATTTTGACAGTAAATCTTCATGACTGAAGCAATATTATGGTTACTAATTATTTCCGGGTCTATGCTATTATGAAACGCAGTTGTGAAAGTTGGTATATCATCTCTCATTTTGATTAAGCCATGTCGCTAACATGACATGCATAAATTGATACATGGATTTAATCATGGCTGATTTTAGTACCAAAGTCTGCACGAGAGCGAAGAAACCCCAATTATTGTGGAACTTTACAAAATCCTTTACAATACTTCACTAATAAATAAAAAAAAAAGTATACAATTCTAAATCTCCGTGTTGCTCCCACGGCCACGTAAATAGTACATAGATTTTGTCTGCTGGGTGTAAATATCGATAGCCGAGTGGATGAATGATGGGTAAATCAGATCGTGTCTGAAGCACGCTGGTTCGAGCGCAGAATACTAAGATATTTGTGTTTGTACATGCGTATGTGTGTGCGTGAGTATTTTTTTCTATGTCTATTCAAAACAGAGAGTTCCCATATTCAGATGAAGAAAACCAAAAGAATTTAAAGCAGAAGAAAAAGAACAGTCGATTGCCATACATGTAAAGTACAAAACCACATTATTTTATGAAACTTGAGCCCTTTCGCAACATTTATTCTAAGTCTGTACCCAAGAAGTTCGAACATCAAGACTTGAATAAGAAACTTAGTTAATGCGTCAGGTAAAAACGACACAAAACAAAACAGGTCCAAATTACATTATTAATATTTAAACTATACAAACTGAATGAAAACAGAACTTTATCAGCCATCTTTAAGGCTCAGATTTCACTTGGGGAAAAGGTACCGGTATGTAAACTGTAAACGAGTTTTCTAGTTCAAGGTTGGGTTTATTTAAGAACTGTTATAAGTATTTATAACATTAATGTCCAAAAATACAACCAGTTTCAGAATCCATTTTTAAATTAAATTTACGGAAAATTTGCAATTTCTTATTGATATTCTTGTTGCCGAAAACTGGCCAGCTTAGGTTCGATGAAATTTCAACAATAAATATTTGTTTTTTTAAAAGCTGTCTAAAATAAAAACTTACTGGCCCGTTTTCGTACAAACAAAATTAATGAAATAATAGAGGAATATACGTATGGGGGTGGGTGGGTCTTGCATATATAGTTATTTCCAGTAATAGTGTGAGATCGATATTCAGGAGAACGCAAATATTCATATTTACCAAACGAGAAAATAAATACCAGCAAACACTGAAAAGCTCTGGAAAAGGTTGATTGAACTTGACATCCAACAAGAAAGTCAAGTGCCTAATTTGCTCGAAAAAAACAAAACATCGTCTAATTATTATTTAGTCATAAATGGCGTACTGGTGGATACGAAACTGCGGTTCTGTTAATAAAATGACTAACGCAATATAAAGTTTTCCTACCAAATGCATGTTCGTGGCAACATTTATTTAAAAACTGTTGAGATCAGGGTGCTAAAAGAGCGCACGATGAGCAAAAATCTGACTGCACAAAAATGGGACTATTACCAGTGCTGTCAGTAATATACAATATATTTATCAATAGTCCGGGCGTTAACAATCTTTTTCAAACCTTTCTTTTGTAAACACCTTACTTGATCAAGGAAGTCGATGACAGGGTTCAAACACAGAAAGATGTATGAACATTCTCATGTCTCTCGAATTGTGCGATTGTATAAGAATTCAATCTCAGTCTTTATTGAACAAATAATGGTCCACTCGAACACAGTCGGCATGTAAATGTTCTAATGAAAATGTTCAAAAAATATTTTCATTATTTCGACATGTCCTTGAACACAGCGGTAGATCTCCTTCATGGCGTGAACATGGTTCTAAGTCTCTAAGTTATCTGATGAACAAATGCAAATGCCCATGAATGAAAGGAGCGCAGACTCGATACACACTTTATGGAAGAACACGTATATCTTCCTCTGCAAATATCTGACTGGAACAAATTCTGAGTTACATACTTTCAGCACACGATGACTGTATCAAAATAGGCAAGCTGAATGTTTATCCGTGAATTGGCTGGTAGAACAAAATGAAACGTCTCGTCTACCCGTATTCGGACAGATCTCGTCAAAGAGCACTTAATAAAAATATCAACCTTAAATACTTTGCATCAACATGTAAATTTTAATGTACAAAGATGCTCTTTCACAAAATAACGAAAAGGCCCCTTGAAGGCGATAAAGGTTCTTCACAAAACATAACGAGGCCCTCAAAAGGCTAAAAGTTTTGTCACAAAACATGTTGAGGACCCGCATTACATGTGAAGAAATCCATGGTTAAACACAATAAACTCGGCCATGATTACATATTTAACCCTGGCTGGAATAGTTATCTTTGAAACACTATACCGGCTGAGTGGTGTCAATGGTCGTGAGTTTCCGGTGAGGGCTGAGCGTCTGTAGTGGAAAGGGTCCACATCTGCCGAAAACTTGTCCACACCATGGATAATGATATGGTGCCAGTCAGTGGAAATGATGCCGCCTGGTCCGAAAATAGCCGTCTCTGAAAAATAAAAGAGAACGCTCTTAATGACAAAATTTCATGTACTATGAAACAGGTAAAACCTAGGAAGCGTGGGTAGCGGCAGCAATGTAGACTTACTAACCATGTACGCTTTGACTTAACGGGTTTCCACATCTAGATGCAAGCTACAAGAACGACAATCATACTATCGTACGACACAGTGGAAATTTGTCGAATTGGGGCAATTGCGCGTTTTTGGACATTATAAAGCAAGAGTTTTGCATTGCTTTGATTCATTTATTCGATGAAAATGATAAATTATATAAAAAAAAAAACGAATCTTCTCTGAATTTGTTGTTTTGAAATGTGTGTTCTCTCCAGAAGTACTCACACGATGCAAGTCATGAGAAACGCCACACTTCTCATTACATCGTTCTTCTTTGACGACTGCTATCAGTCTTCTGGTTTTCGTGGGACCGCAGATAAATAACAACCTCCATCTCAATGAAAGTACGGAATTTCTAATTCTATTTTATTTTATGTCCATGATGTATCGCACCAATGTAAAGCTACGGAACAAACACTGAAGTTTATGGAGAAGTTGAGGAACATGCCGTTCGTGAATTAGGTCATTGGAATGTGAATGGAGTTACCAACTAATTAGAAAACAAAGATTAAAAAGTTACCGGTACATACATACATACATACATACATACATACATACATACATACATACATACATACATACATACATACATACATATATATATATATATATATATATATATATATATATATATATATATATATATATATATATATATATATATATATATATATATATATATATATATATATGATAAAGTTAGGATCATCTGGGATTTCACCCTTGATGCTTGTATTTTTTTAATAATTTCTTGTAATGTTTCGCAGACATTTGAATTTTACATTGTTTTTACATTTCTTTTATATCGTATGTTTGTAGTCAAGGGTAAAATCCAAGATTGTCCAAACTGCTACAGCTATTACTACTAATAGGGAATAAAATAAATGACGGTCCTTTCCCGTTGCAAAATCATACGGCCTAGCAATCTTGAAGCGTAGATAAATATGCTCTCTGATTTTGTCTTGCACGATGCACCGAGGTATGCAAGTGCCCGTAATTAGCATAAAATGTGAAATATTTGCTCACCGTAATCTGTCTGGATAATCAACTTTAACAATGTCGCAGTATTTCGTCTGAGTGTCCTCAATACTATGGAATTTAACGAGTCGAAAATATGTTATCACCAGCATAAAAAGACAGCCAGAGCACAGCTGTTCCCGCAACATATGTGCGGGATTTGCACAGAAATAAATACCTGTAATCGTGTTTCGTACATTCTTTAGATTTTAAAATTTAGATTATGAACAAAATTTTACAATTATGTATTTTAGACATTTGGTGAGTAAATTATGAAGTTATATGAATCAGTAAGCCTCATAGTGATATTTACTGATTCTTAAAGTTTCATATTCAGCTCAACAAAGGTATATGATTAATTTATTACATAATTTTATTGAAAGATACAAGAGGTGTAAGTGGGCCTAAGATCGCTCACCTGGCTGACATTTGTCTAATAACCACATGCATACGCAATTGGCGAAGGCGAAGAAATCGAGTCAGTATGATCCTTTGCCTAGTGGTTAGAGTGTCCGCCTCGGATGCGGGAGGTGGAGGGTTCAAATCCCGGCCGAGTGATACCAAAGACTTATAAAAATGGTACTAACAGCTGCCTCGCTAGGCGCTCAGCATTAAGAGGTTAGTGTTAGGTCTGGTCGGCCTGGTATCAGGATAATGTGACTGAGTTGGATATATGCTACTTGTGTGCGGCATGATGCCCCAGTGATAGACATCACTACAAACTGCCACAATGCAGACATCGTAGCGATATGACTGATAAATTGTTAAAGCCACGTTAAAAATCCAAATCCCCCCACTCCTTTATGTTGAAATTTATTCCAATCCTCTTGATTACATATATATTATTTCTTGTATCTCTATCCATACCGGATGGTACATCAGTAACACTTGTCCGATATTTAAATCTCCCAATGCCAGAATGCTTTCTGACAAAGCTGTTTTGCAGATTTTTATGTTTTGCTACTGTCAGTAACAGCAAGCCATATTTGAGTATTATAACGACAAGACTCCGCCAATCCCCAACTCCCCCAAACCATTATTTGTGTAAAAACAAAACGTCAAGATCATTATTACAAGAGCTCAGATTTGTTGAAGAAATCTGTAGATGTTTAAACGGGACAGTCAACATGGAGAACGTTTACACATCATGTGACGTACTATCCAATGAAAACCAACTCTCACGGAAATCATGGAATAAAAGATAATAACGACGTTCTTTGGCATTTAAAATACTGTATACAAAATTTTCCAAGCTGGGCTACTTTATGTATAATTGTTTAAATGCCAGCAATAATATTTTCAATATCTGATCTCGGGTGAAATCGTGCAAATACAAAATTATCGGCAATTTCAGAGGAATAATTCCAGCACCAGAATATAGTCCGTGTTAGTTTCAAATTAATGTGAATCCGTATAATAACATATGCATATCGATGAATTCTGATGCATGATGGGAACCGCTGTGGCTCAGTGGTATCAATGCCAGTTTGGAAAATCAGTCGGCCGCCAGTTCGAATCCTGTCTAGACCAGTCCGGTGTGCCGTGGTCAGGACACTTCACTCCCGTTGCCTTCACACTAAACAGCCTTACATGCAATGATGCTAAACGTTGGGGGAAAATTGCCCATTGTATTAACGTAATTCGACGATGATATAGTTATAATCGATATACACTTTTTCAACAAAGGTTTAATCAAGACCTGAACGTACTGAATATCCCACTTCCAATTACATCATGGGACAATGTATGGGGTAATCATGCATCTGTTATGGAATGCCTATTACTGTAATTCGTATTTATGTAAATGATAAATCTCAAATCAATAATCTACCCGCTCACCTCCAGCGGATGTCGCCTAAAAGGTCTGGTACACATTTACATCATACTCCATCATCTGTAATCATATAATTAACATCATTTTACTTAAGTTGTAAAACGTTGTCGGGATTTCATAAACATAATTTAAACCTGGACTTTAGTCTAGTATTAAGCAATTTGACTGGATCATTATTTATGCCTGGCTTCATAACCAAGTTCATGCAGTTTAACATCCGCATTGCATAACTGCAACCAGCTAACTATAAAGATAATTGATTCTGTGAAACGTTCGTTCCGATTGTTTCACGGTCATATTTAGAAGAGTTGTGGGGTCGCTAGCTGTCCTCCCCACCCGTTTATACATCATGAGGAATCTTTCTGAAACTGGCGCTGTTCACCTACACGACAACCAATATTTTTATCATATGGATGACACCCATTGATATATTCGTTGGAACAAGTTTAATTACGTATTCTAACGGGTTATAATTCAAATGGTAAATGAAACTGATACAGGATTGGGTGAAGCTGTTACAAACGAATCTTCCACCGCTATCAGTTAGTTATAACACGGTAGCTCCATGCCTTGTTTAGATACTACGGAAGGCGATATTTCATAAGCAAACGGAGAAGAAAAACCGAAAATCGATTATTCTTTACGGCTAAACGCCCTTAAAACTAGGTAGTACGGCGGGTTAAGTATCATAACCAATCATATTTTATGAATTTACAAAGCGTGGACTTCACATAATTACCGCCAATTACGACACAAGCAGCCTTCAAAATCCTCTATCAATCACAATGATCTTTTGTTACAACCTCACCCTACCCACCCCACCCCGATTTTAAAGAATTAGGTATGCTAATTACTGAGCAGAGCATTCTCATAAAATCTGAGGGGCCAATTAAGAGACGAAAAATCAGCTTCCAAGCAACAATACTCAGAGTTTATCAGAGGCGTAGCTGGGGGGGGGGGGGGCAGGGAGGTACATATGTCCCCGGGCGCCAAGGTACAGGGGCGCCAAAATGAGGCTTACAACGTTACATTATAATAAGTAAACAAGGGTAATATTCAAAAATGTGATTAAACGGGGAGGGGGCTGGGGCGCCAATTTTATAGTTCGTCCCCGGGCGCAAAATATCATAGCTACGCCTCTGGAGTTTATATATAACATTTTAAGGTTTTCGTAGTATGGCACTAGGTATAATTCAGAATTCATGTTATCGTTGAAAAGTAGCTAGAAAGTGTGGGTATATTTGCAATTATCAAAAACGTGAAGAAAGCGAGATGTGATTAAATCTCCTTGCTTTCTATTATTTTGTCAGTATTTTCTTTCATTGGACAAAGAGTATGGTAACATTAAGGTTTATGTATTGATGCAAATTATTTCAGGCAAGGTTGGATTGATGAGGCGAAAGTACTACTCGCTTCTTTTGTCTGTCTGGTTCCTTTTGATCTTTTTCTAAATGTCAAGTTAAAATGTTTGAACATTTGTCTGCTGTATATAACGAATCAGCGAAAGCACGACTAATTAAGTCAAAGACATCACTTTAAAAAGAGATGTATGGTGCAACACGAAACTTCCATTGCAATAAGTATAATAAAATGTTTCTTTGATAGTAAAGCGGATCCGGGGTACAAAGTACCGCCATATCAAAACAAAATGAGCCTTAGGTTTAGATTCAATCTAATACAATTTGGAATACAACTTCTTTTATAAACTTGGCAGCAGACATACGGTTAAGATGACAGGGAACATGATATCAAGTATGACTTGTATGAATAAAGCGAAAAACCAGAGCTGAAATTCTTAAAACGGCGCAAATGTCATTAGTCATTTTCTAAATGTAGCCATATTACGTCAATGGCTGAGATTTAATTAACATTAAACACAAAGTGAAGTTGAAGGCCTAAGTCTGATGTGATGAGATAATTGTTAATAGTGGATTATTTAAGGAAAATAGGCAGTATTTACACTCAGTCTCTTGGGGTTGATTAATAATCAATGAAGCAATCAATTACGGGTATAACGAAATTAACCTGTAAGTATTTCTGTTTCGGTAAAATGGCCATCCATAATTCAAACATTTGGATATATTTTTCTGTATACAGTAAACCAGGTAACTTTCCGGATGAGGCAGTATATATTTATATCGATGAGTCATCACTGAATTGTCATTCGTTTCCATTGGTCAAAATTGCAGATTCTTTTATCGAAAGCGCGTGTTTATGAGCGAGTTTGGAGACCTTTAAATCAGCACAGGTTCTTTCATTGCAAAAGATAATGCAAATGCCGTACAAATTCTGTACGGAGAAAATATTCTCAGTGGTCACAAAATAACAGAGTTTCATTACCGCAAGCCTTCCAGGTATACTAGCTTTCAAATTTAAATAAATGTATTGAAACCTAGAGTGTTTTCCGTTCTCTTAATTTTATAAAAATTTTTTTACCTCCAATGCCGTCATCTGAAAATCAGGAACCCTTATTTCCGAATGATTCTCCCTTTAAACAGACGAAATTTAAAGTAGGCCTGATATTGGTTTATGTCTGTTTTTAGCTCAGAAAAATAAAATATAAGAGTTAATGCAAATGAAAAGCTGCATGTCGATAAAACGCTGATACAGGGGACGGCTTCAAAAACAGCTGATCGGTTGCCAGGCAAGCGATTACAAAAATTTAAACAAATAATCGAACGAATCAGTTGAAAAATAAACTACCAAACGTAACTACGAGCTAATACGTTGATTCTACAATATATGAGATATAACGACGACTAGAGAGGACCATAAAGTGAGTTACTGGAAAATCAAAACATGCATGCTCCTTCAACGTGTAGTTGTTAGTTGCACAAAAGACAAATGTCTTTCAAGTTCCTAGAAAACAGCGAAGAAGACTTGTAAAACGATTGAAACATTCAAGAGCTACGTGAATCGATTTTTATTTTTGAAAGAAGAAGCAAATAGTCCTTCGAAGGGAATGACATTCTACAGGCCAAAAGAATTCCCAAGAATCCAAAAAGGCGGCCGTACTTGATGTAACGTCGTCACCAGTTCCATTTAAGATCAACTACATATCATAAAAAGTCGTTTTGTTAAAACCACATGTTAATATGACCCTTACTTTTGAAGTACAATGATATGATTATAAAGATGGCCGCCCTGGTGGCCATAATGGATACCAGATGAACACTTTCATTTAGGCCCAACTAGACTCCATGCGTTTCCTTCTGGTGAAAATCTAATGTCGATATGACTTTTCCGTTTAGAAATGGTGAAAATGGATTTTAAAGATGGCTGCTGTGGCTTGAGGAGCAACTAGACATCATAAGTAGTCCTGTGAAAACCCCATGTCGACATCACTTTCCATCCACGAGAAGTAGAAGATTTTCAATAGGGTTGCTATAGCAGCCATATTGGATATAAGATCGCACATTCTATTACTTAGAATCAACGTGACCTCAGAAGAAGTCTTTTGGTGAAATATCTATATTAACATCTATTACTGACTGGTAGTAATAACAAGCTTTTAAAAATTGCTGCCGTGGTGGTCATATTGGATTTTGAGAGGCACCATTTTTATTTAGGATTAGTTAAACATTTGGATAAACATGTCTGTAATGTTTAGTGACAATCGTACCGATAGTATAGGCAGAGTGGCGATAACAAACTTGCCCGAACGGACGACGGACGACTATCCTGGTGAATAACTAGTAGAGCTTAAAGTAAAATGCCGATACAAATCGCGACGCTTCTGCTACATATTCAATTTTTGCCCCTCCCATTTCTTCTATGTGCTTCTCCGGTAATCACCCATACCCCCCCCCCCACCATCCCGAGTCATAGCGCTAAAAATAAAACGTAAATGGAGGATATCAGAGTCTCGCACACCACGCCTGCGGATAACAAAATGAGCCGTTTTATTGTTATTTTTAAGGAAAAAAATGCTGTATAATTCCTTAACTCCTCGTCCTACTTCCTACAGCCGTCAGTCAAGTATCCTGTAACATACATACTCATGGAACATTGACAAATTCAATAACCAAGACTGATGTCAAGGTTCCCACAATGGTGTCTGACTTGAGACCAGAAAGACACCTATGCAGCTTTGTATACAATTTCAAATCTTTATAACTCCAATAATCTTGTCTCATTTTTTTTTTTTTTATACAGAACTTAACTCAAAATCTTAAAAATCCGATGTTAATAAAAATTCTCTTTTTAGGACAAACTCCGTCAATTTGGAAGAAAAAAATGTTCGCTAAATAGTAAGCCGAGTATTTTTCGTCTGCCGAGCATTTTTCGGTTGTCTGAGAAGTCTATTCAACACCAAAGCTAACGATTTCATCATGCTAATAAAAAAAAATATCATTAATCTAAGTTTGTTTTATCCGAAAATTGCTTTTATACATTGAAATGAAAAGGAAACCATCCATTGTACGTCATTAAAAATTATATCCGCCAATACAACAATCGGGTAAACCAACGTTCAATATGTGAACTGGAATAATTACATTATAATGGAAGGTCTTACTGTATGTGACGTCATACTGGACAATTTACATTTCAACAGAAACTGTACGACCTAACTTACCCGTACTCTGCTAGTTCGGGAATAAGACGAGTGAAACTCGTCGCTTATTCGGCGAAGCTCCCGCCCAACCTCGAGCTCGCTTTGGCGGCGTCTAAAGGAGGGAACATCTGGGAGGGAGATTGAACGATCCCGGGATATTGGGACTACGTCGGGTAATGGCCCCGGAGAACTGGTTCCCGCCACCTTTTCGCCATCTGAGTAGTGCCGTAATCTCGCAAAAGCACCTGAAAAGAATCAGTGAGTTGCAAGACATCATTTTATTTCAATGGCATATGCTGCATTTGTGAATTTAAAAAAAAATACTTATATTAATTTCATTAAATTAATGTTCGTTATTACATTTTCCCAAAAGCTTATGATTATGAAGATGAAGGAGAATTTAAATCACATGTTGTTGCAAAGGTCAACCAAGTTTTCAAAGCACTATCGTAATCTCTTCCTATCTCAATCTCTCCTTCCACGGTGGACATCATGTTTTCCCTCAAATGAAATCTGTAACTTTAAGATCACAACTTTACATGGAGGAATTGATCGCTGAACGCACAAAACATCTGTGAAAACATCGCATTTAGTAAGATTTGGCAGATCCTAGTAAATATTGCTGAAAGCACATGATCATTAATACATTTTCGTTGTTTCCCCCAACACCCTGTGATAAATGCTCTAAAATAAATTAAGAATTGAACCACATAAACTATAACCTGTAGAGGTTTTCAGGTTATACACCTTTCCAAATGCTGGCGTATTTAAACGAAGTCATCCCAATGACTACATGGTTGGTATTTGGATGTCGTTGTAAACAGGTAAATACTGTATATTATACCATGTCCGCTTCTATAAAATATACGTTTAATGCGCAGCTTGATACGACGTTACCATTAAATTATTACGTGACCGATAACTGTCACTTTAAAGAAAAAAATACCTCACCATCTGCTTATTTCAATGTACATGTATCTAATTTATGTACGGAGGGGGGGAATATTTGTAAAGTTCTGAATATTTGTAATAAGCTTTTTCTTTGCCTGAAAATGTCAATAAATTTAATGCTGATCGACAGATAAAATAAATTTCTAATAAAGTACTTTGCGGCAACATTTGTAGAACCCCAGATACGACCACCAAGTAAGAAGTAACAATAATAGTCTTTTCAAGAAAAGGAGACGTGGCGAAAAATGGATTTTAAAGACAGCTGCCGCGACGGTCATACTTAATGTCAGATTAGCACCATCTTACATTGAGGCCTACTAGACATCGTAACTGACCACCTTGCTAAAGTTTTTATGGGTGTAATTCTCTGTCATACGCATTAAGTTTGAGATGGTTTCGATCGTCGCGAATCCATAAATGGCCCACGTTCTGGAAGACCACTGTCTGCGATTGGTGAGAGAGAAATGGCTGCTGCGAACAGCGCAATTAATCAAGATGATCAAAAAACAATGGAAGATATTTCTGTTATCACAGGCATTATAACAATAGGGGTTTTCTTAACTATAATGAAGTATATTTGAGCTCAGAAAGGTTTGTGCAAGATCGGCTCCGCATCTGGGACTTGGGTTTGAAATCGCCAAACACCTATTCGTCAATTATGAAAAGAGTGCCAAGAGGCATTTGAATGCGATTGTCACAGGTGATGAAACATGGATTTAATAATAATAAAGTTTGGATAGAAGGAAAAGAACCGAGACCACAAATCTGCTCATTGTAGTCGGACTGTCAAAAGTTTTTTTTGATGCAGAAGGCACTGTCAGCCAGGCACCTGTGCTTAGCTCTCTAGTGTCACTGGAGATTTTTAGGACTCCAAAGTGTTACCAAAAGTTGCATAGCGTTACTGATCCATCCTGTCGCGCATCAGTAGGCTTACCCGATATATCCATCAACTCGACCACAAAGCATCAGCGCATAAATTAGCCATCGCGATAGATGTCCTAACGAAGCAGAGCTTTTATTGTTTGCCACATCTTCAAAACAGACTTGATTTAGCTAGAAAATGATTTTTGGATGAATCATGTTTGAATGAATCATGTTATCGAAGATTCGCCTAGGGGCAGACGATTTGAAAGCCACCATGCGGACTGAAGTGCATTTTTTTTTTCGCCGTATGAACAACATACCAAAAAGGTGAATACAAAATGTTATTTATTAATTGGGTAACCAGGCTGACAACTTGTGTAGGGATGCACGGGAGTACTTTTAGTGGATGCACTAACGTGAAGTTCATTAACAAAGTAATCTCTTGTGCAGACCACTTATATTTATAACTTTTTAAATGCCTCTCATATTGGCCCTGCATGGGAATACGTCAACCTACAAATTGTCTCGCAGTTTCTGACTGCTTTAACCCTTAACTTATGTATAATCATCTGTACACCAAATTTTACCAGTGATCATCCTTAACTGAAAACAGATTTATGTTTGCAAATCACGTATGCTGTCATAGACCCCTTCCCTCCAAATTCAGGTCTCAGAAATTCAAAAATGATGAAACAAATGTATTTTTTTATGTGCGTGTGGCTATAATGGGACTAAAATCTACTTTGGTAAAATGCATATATATACAAACATAGACACCAGATTTTATGGCTCTATCTCAAGTGCATTTTGTTTTTGCTAAATTGTTTAAACCCAAAAGGTTCACAAAACGAGTACAAAAAAGTCGAAGACTCCTGTAATTGCCTGAAAATCTATTAAACTGTTCTACATACGACTACAAATATATCTGTTACATATAATTTGTCTGAATTGAGAGGTTTTCGCTTAATGAGGATAAAAAGAGAAAAAGAAAAAAAGGAAATATTTGGAATTTTATTTAAAATAATAAAAGTTGCTGTAATGGTTCAAAAATCTACTTATGATCATAAGCAAAACTGTATGGATTTAAGGTTCATGGTTGGGTACTTTCGTGCTAAAACGAATTTGAAACGGACATCTGGACATGCAGACATACAGACATGCAGTCTTAAGAACTTACGGATGGACAGCAGTAGAACAATATGCCATTTTCTGCTACCGTGGTGAAAGCAAACATTGTTTTGGTGTGTAAAAAAGAGCATATAAAAATCATGATTCAAGATTGAACTATGTGGCATTAAATTACATTCTTAGGGTATAGAATTATATAGAAAGTGTGTGTGTGTGTGTGTGTGTGTGTGTGTGGGCGTGCCATTTGAATTTATAACATAGCTTTAGTCATTTTCCAGTCTATCGCTACGAACAGTCCTAACAATAACCTCCTAATGCTGAGCGCCAAGCGAGGCAGCTGCTTGTACCGTTTTTATATCTTTGGAATGACTCGGCCTGGGTTCGAACCCGCGACTTTACGCATTCAGCCGGACGTTCTAACCACTTATTCCACCAGAGCGGTTATTCTATAGAAAAAAACCCTGATATTAATATTAACTTGATCTCAACTCTCACTCCTGCACCAGTGTATTCGTAACAACAAAGGATGCACACATTATGTAACACCAAATTCCAAGATGATATGTAACACCATAACTCGGGGCCCTGAGTGGCCGAGTGGTCTAAAGCGCTCTCCGTTACGGATCACTGCCATCTCACCTCTGTCTGCGTGGGTTCGAGTCCAAGGCTCGGCTAACGTTGGTACGTGGGAAAGCCTGCCGGTAGCTTCTCGTGGGTCGGTGGTTCTTCCCTGGGTTTTTCAGGGTTCTTCCTCCGCCAGTTATACTGGCCGCCATGTATAGCCTATCTTGTGCTGAAAAATGGCGTTAAACCCTAGAACAACAACAACAACAACAACACCATAACTCACAATGTAACTGCATTGCCTACTTCCCTTTGCTGTATGCTTATGATGCAATATACGTTTCATGTGTTATCTGATATTTTTTCTTCTTCTTGAGTAACTGTGATTTCGAATGCTTTTGCCCATATTATTTTCTTATATACTATAACAAATGTTTTGCTTGATCAGCTACACACATCATTTATTCGGATGAAGAGTAGAGTGATTTGTGATTTGTTGGGGGCGGGATTCGTATCGCTTTTAATAGTTGTCCGGTTAAACCTAATCCGTTCAAATCTGACACATTTGGGTAAGCTGTTGTAAACTGGGTGGAAAAAGTTGCTCCTCTACAAACGTGTTGTGCCACACATTGGTCTTCTGTTGAACTTGGGATTCTCTGAACAAGCCATTCTGTAAAACACATTTCAGACATCAATTCTGTCTAGACTAATCAAACGCTATATACGTGTCAGAGCAAACGCTCAGGTTTCTTTATTTCTTTTTCTTCTTCTATTTGTATCTAAACATTCCTTAACCTTGGTTATCCCATTTGACATTACATACATTTGAACGTAATCATCACCATTTCAGACTAAGGAAAAACAAAAAATATAGGGGAAAAATTGTTAAATAACATTCAAGTCTGAATATAGGAAACTCTTGTAAAGAAAAAACAAAAGAAACAAAATCGTGCAGTATCTCAAAAGACAACTACTTAATTTTCCCATCAATAGCTGCATTAAAAAAAAATCCCAGAAAACACGCAACCTCGCATACCGATGCACGAGTAATGATCCTGATACCGGGGAAAAGAAGAATCACGTCATCATCTGAAACATGGCGGCTTTTTAATCAATAAAAAAAATCTCATAAAACTTATTAGTTCCCCATTGCATCAAAAACCCACTCGAGAAATATATGTGCCAAGAGCCGACTACGGGTTCTGCGCGCAGCATGCTTGTGTCAAGGCTCTCTGCGGGATCTCACATTGACTTTCTAAGTTCATCGACGGAACATACGCCATCGAGCGATTAATGAATTACTGAAAACAAATTTTGGCGCTTCTCATGCCTTCCGTAGACAGTTCGCCACCTGTGCCGGGAGCTCAGACTAGACAAACGGAGTCTTGGGAAAATTAGATTGTCAGAAAATGAAAGAGTCAGGTTACAGACGTTTACCGATGAAGTGGTAAATTCTGGCTTTGCTATTGACGAACGATGTCTGCTATCGCATTCAGATCGCAATAAATCTTTCATGCCTGATATATTTTGTTTATATGCTTAGGCGTTTACAAAAAGCACCGAGACAAGGTGGAGTTATTCTAAATCTACTTGCGAAAATAATTAAAACGAAACGAACAGACGGGAATCAAAAAGCACATAAGAATTCAAATCTTTATTTACTTTACTAAATATTACAACGTTTGAGAAAAATAACCATAACTTTTTTCCTTTGTAATTGTATATAACCCCCTTGTATCTATATAGATACTGAAAATATACTTAGACAATTAAGCCACGTTTAAATGTAAATATCACCATATCATAACCTCAGCGGACTGACACAATCGGTCTTAGTGAATAAATCATCGCCTCACCGAAAATAAAATCAAATAGCCCATTGTTTAAGTGCCTTTGGTGTGCTACATCATTTTCAAAAAACATAGCTGACAGCAAAATTAGTGGCAAATATCTCACCTTCAATCAGATGTGTTTTTGTCAAGATGGCTTCGCCATATTTGAAGCAAGGTTTTCCCGACAGGTTTTTTTTACTATAAGCAATATTTCACGAAAATGGTATGGAATATCAAAGATACGAAAATGGGAACTATTTATATTGGCTGAGCTTTTCTATTATCCAGAAGCTCTGATTTCATTAGACACTCAAACTGATTGTTGCAATTGGCTCTGGCATAAAATGTAGTTCAAAACACCAAAGTATGAAACCGGAAAGAAATAATTTAAAAACGAAACTACATGCAAATATAACTTTTTCGACTTTCCCAAAAAGATAGGACTTTTTAAAATAAACCTCCTTTTATTGAGGAAGCCAAGCTATAATTAGGGAAATCGGTCCTTTAACATTTTTTAAAATGAATAATTCCAATGGATCTTCAACACCTCTATCGTGAGTTTTTATCGTTTGAATGCGTATGAGTGACAGTCGTGAACATAACTAGCCAGTGATTCAGTATATATATATATATATATATATATATATATATATATATATATATATATATATATATATATATATATATATATATATATAGAGAGAGAGAGAGAGAGAGAGAGAGAGAGAGAGAGAGATTTACTGAGCTACAAACTGTACATTATGGTACCCGTCAACCCTTCGCCTAGTCTGCATGCACCAACCCCAACACCTTCTCGACGAAGCGATCATCATCCCCAAACCAGGATGGAACACTGACATAGATTTAAGCATTAGTGCGTAGTATAAACACGTCGACCGAGTAATTAGCTCGCATCTAAACACAGGCTCACTCCAAATTCCTCATACAGAAATCAAGGCATGTAGAAATGAGTATAAAAACATGGAAACGCTTAAAATACAGGAACCTAAGCGGTCCTTTTCAAGGGGTTCCATCCTACCAACCTGTTGCCTACTAGTTTACGCCCACCCGCCGCACTCAGACCCCGATATTATTTATCAGCTCCTGGTAAATAAGAAGTAAAATTACACACACACACACACACACACACACAGAGATATACATTTGAAGAATAGTATAGGGTAGCAGTCTATACTTTATATTTTAGTTGTATGTACAATAGATTAGGAGTTATTCATCTTTCCTGCGATGTTTGAAGTAATGCATATTCGATATGTCTCTGGCAATATTTGAAGAGGCGAGTGCTATTTATCAGTACTTAAGAAGAAGGCCGAATGGTAAACCGAATACCATTACAAGTCAGTATATTGGACTCCCTTGGTCAACAATAAATATGGAAAAAATAAATCAATTGAAAAATCAATTATCTGCCCTTTGGACAAAAAGGGCCATTTAAACAAACAAGACAAGTCAATATTGACCACTATTAAGATGGACATCATCAAAGCTAAGAGAGTCACGTTTCTTCAAAACAAATATGCTTATTCGGACACATGTAAAAACGAAAACATATTTCCTTAAAAACAAAATATGTACATTCGGACAATTGACGTATTTGATTGATATTCAAGGTACTCTTGATGTTATGGTTTGCTCACAATGGTGATTATCTCTGTAAACAAACCATTCTTTCTAAAGCGCAGTGAAAAATAGTAAGTACGGTTAAAACAGTTCACACTTTTGTATTAAAAGCAACAAATGAACGAAGAATATAAAAAAAAAAAACACAAAGAAAGTGAAACACTACGCACACATTAATGACAAAAGTTGATCACATGTAAGATTCAGAAAAATGTTGATTTGTTTTCTCACCACATTTACGGAAACAGACGGATAGGACTCCGTCCTATTTATTTTTCCTTCATCTGACGATTAACCACTGTCAAATATTTAGGAATAGTTTATATTCTATTATAAAATTTGTGTTTACAGCTAACTATAACTCGTTCGGTTTCTACATGTAAAGTGGGGATTTTGTTTTCATTTTTAAATGTTCTTTGACTTAATGTGTTCATGTTTTATTTGCTCTATATAATTCAAGGTCCCGGTTGGCTGCCGGTTGGCTGAAAAGTCTATCGTGCTTCCCTTCACAGCTCATCGCATGTCAGCCATGTTTACATGGTCTCGACCAACCTGGGTATCTGACAAAACTTGTTAGTAGTTTCCCGTGGGTCGATGGATCTTATCGGACTCTTTCTCCATTAAATTATACTGACCACTATGTATATAGCCTAACATGTGCTGAAAACGCGTTAAAACCCACAACGCCAAACAATCTATATAATTCAGTGCATGCAATGTAATGTGTTTTGCCTCATATCCATTCCCTCACGCAATGTATCTGTGGTATGTCTCTGAATAAATGCGTGGTTATTTCATATCCTTTTTTCTCTCTTGTACTCAACAAAGACTAACTGCCCTGGAATCGAATTAGAAACAATAGTTTGAAAAGTCCCGATTTTTGCTGTTTTATTTTTGGGGAAAACTAATGTGGTCAGTCTAGAATAAATATAGTCAAGACCGGAAAGTGAACAGCATGCATGCATCCTTTATTTATTTATTTAGTTAGTTAGTTATTTACAGCATGTCATTGTATATTAATAATGTACATACTAAAACTCATTTCGCACTTACACAATGTAAAGCATGAGTCAAGAGCACACAATTATAGCTGGTGACCACCACTTCTAAACAGTGTACGGAATACACAGAAAGCTCAATAATATTGACAGATGCTAGAGTAACTGCACTAATATCCGAAAGTTTGACTATTATTAAGTAATTGTAAAACAAAATATAAAAAAAATGTATTTTTATCTCGATGCTTTTATTCTTAGAGCAACTCTCTCTCTCTCTCTCTCTCTCTCTCTCTCTCTCTCTCTCTCTCATTTTATCCAAACATTTAGTTGGACAACGATTGGATTGGTGCTTTGCGGTACAGCAATACAAGTGTGTTATTTAGTGCCGACGCAACTGGAGCAAAGTGCTTGCGAAAGGACACACGTCATTAGCGGACCCAGGCTGGTTCCACGGTAAGATTCAGACCAAAAGCCATTCCGTCACGAGTACGGCACGTTAACTGCTCAGCCATCGCGGTTCTTTTATCTGGACAATGATTACAGAAAATAAATACCAAGCAAAAGAAACCGCATCAGGCAACAACCAGTAATGACATATTTTATCTCATTTAAATGTATTATCTTTTACTTCCATTTCTTACAAGACACGAAAAACGTATTTTCAGTTGTCAAGCGAAGCATGTGATACGCATAAAGTCTTTCGTTACAGAGAAGTCATTAGTTGGTGCTTGGTTGCTTTTTAACGGCAGTTTCAGCACATTATTGGCTATATCATGCCGAGAAAACGGGAACTCAGTGTTTCCAAGGACACAACAATGCATCAGATTTGAGTTAGCCAGGCCGGATATGGAAAGCATATGAGATGGCGTATTCGAGAATCTATAACGTACATTTAGGTTGTCTCGAATATGTAATTACGTGATTCAAACGACTTTTGGAACTGGTTCTTTAAAGACAGAGTTTTCGAACCTGAATTTTATTCGATCTTTTTGCTCACGCGAAAGATTTTATCGTGTCAGGCAGTTGATTACACAGGGTGGAAGTATCCATTTTGAGTAACAAAGAATTAAATTTCGTGTAGCGAATAGCTCGATGACGTGAGTTTCCGAGATAATGTGACTAAAAAGTATTGTTTGACTGGCTCTCTTGAGTTTGCTAAATCGAATCTTGTGTGTCCACATTATGGCTTACGGCTTGCCATCGGCGGGTATCAAAAGTCTGATCAATTGGTTGCTAGTTCGGAGCTTCTAAGGCAACCGCAGCTACACTGGATGCAATCAATATAAACTCCGCTGATGTCGTGGAAAACTGGGCATCCTTTAGAGACTGTGTGTACTCAACTGCAACCAAAATCCTTGGTCCAGCCACATGTAAGCATCAATACTGGTTTGATGAGAACGATGCTGCCATATGGAGAGTTTTGAATCAGACACTTCGGCTACGGAAGGCCTGCTTGGACGACAGCGCTTCATCATCTAAGAAGGCAGCCTTCAACAACATCAAGAGAACTGTCTAATGCAAACTCAAAGAGGCGCAAAAGTGATGGCTTATCAAGAAGGCAGATGCAATTCAGTCCTCCGCAGACAGGAATGACATGAAGAAATTCTAAGATGGTTTGGAGACAGTACAGTAGCCACCGTCATCAGGAGCATCGATAATACTATGTAATGGCAGAGCCACGCTACTCACTGACAAAGAAAAGATACTTCATAGATGGGCAGAACACTTCAACTTCATTTTGAATTAACAATCATCTATCAGCGTGAAGGCAATTAATCGACTGCCCCAAGTGGAAATCAACATAACACTTGCTGATCCTCCAACCTTGACTGAAACTGAAAACAATTGGCCGTCTGTTACATGGTAAAGCATCTGTATCAGATGCTATAGAAGCAGAAGACTATAAAACCGTAGTACAAGGATGCATCCACTGTCTACTTATACAGGCGGAAAGGCAATATACAATCCTGCAACAGCCATCGGGGCATCTCCTTGGTATCAATAGCCGGCAAAATACTTTCCATAATTCCGTCTTGTGCATCACGTTGATTAATTGCTCCTGCCAGAGGATCAATGTGGCTTCAGAAAAGGACGAGGGACCACAGAAATGGTATTTCCAGTTGGTCATCTCCAAGAGATATATGCCAGGAGCAGAACTCCAACATGTACGCGATATTCATCGACCCGACAAAAGCATCGGACACATTCAGCCGTGGTGGCCCTGGAAAATCAACACAATATTTGTTTGCTCAGATAAATTCATCATGACGAACGACGGTTATTCATCTGAATCATTCCAGTTACCAATGGAGTCATGCATGGCTGTGTGTTTTGTTTGCTCAGATAAATTCATCATGATGAACGACGGTTGTTCATCTGAATCATTCCAGTTACCAATGGGGTCATGCATGGCTGTGTGTTGGCCCCAACGCTCTTCAGCATGATGTTCTTTGCCATACATAAAAATGCCTTCCGATATTTTGAAATTGGGATCGACATTAAATATCGAAATGACGGCAAAGTCTTCAATCTGAGGAGATTACAGGCGAAGACGAACTTACAGGAATTCGCTGTTCCTGATTTCGTATTTGCTGATGATTGTTCCCTGAATGCCAAATCTGAGTCTGACATACAATATAGTATGGACGATTTCATTCAGCTTATGACAATTTCGGTCTCGTAATCAGTATGAAGAAGACAGAGGTAATGCACCAGCCTTCACCAAGAAAGCCTTAGGTAGAGCCTAAAATCACAGTAAATGGACAAACCTATCAGCACTGAACAAGTTCACCTATCTTAGCAGCACAATATTAGGTGCAGTCCACGTCGATGACGAAACTAATGCCAGAATTGGTAAAGCCAGTGTGGCCTTTGGCATACAACGTGCAAAAGTGTGGGAGCGCAGAGGGATCAGTCTAAAGACAAAAGTCAAGATCTACAAAGCCAATGTGTTGCTGGCCCTGCTGTATGCTTGCGAAGATTTGATGCTGCACAGACGCCATGCCAAGAAATTGAATCATTTTCAAATGGGCTGCCTGAGGAAACTGATGAGGATATGATGGCAGGACAGGGTCCCAGACAATGAGGTTCTCACGCTGGCAGAAATTCCAAGCAACCACACTTTGCTGATGAAATCACAGTTGAGGTGAGCAGACCACGTTACCAGTATGTCAGAAGAGCGAATAGCAAAATCCTATACGGGCGAGCTGAATGAGAGAAAGTATTCCCAAGGTGATCAGAAGAAACGCTTCAAAGATTTCTTCAATTCATCTCTAAAACATCGCAACCGTGACAATGTGTCTTGGGAAGAACTCACAGAGTATCGTTTCACTTAGCTGAGGCTCGACCATACTAGAGCCACAGACTTTGAAAAGAATGTAGAGGCAGTGCAGAAGCACGAGCGGCAGAACTCTCAGAAATGCAATACGTCCTCTGTTGCTTAAGCGAATACAAGCGGCACTTCATGTCAAGTGTACCACGGTCAGTTCAGAGCACAAATTGGTTTGATCATGTACTCAGAAACCAAATCAGTGAGCACTGTCAGGTCATCTTCGAACCCGAATGACGAAGAACAACTGCGGCTTCATCTACAATAAAGAATGAGCATAAAAAGTGACACAAGAGAAGAGGAAACTGGACACACTTTCATGCATTTTGCAACATCGAAGGTAGTTATTTTTGTAAAACCGTAAGCATGTACTGGGCTTTTGGAAGTTCGTAAAGCATCATGTACAAAAATTGCTGGAAAACAAACTGAAGCCATTTTGTGTTTACTCCATTATTCATGGGTCGATACGTTTCCTGTTAATATGCAGTTTATTTTCTGGTCGATATCTACCTTGAAAATGGTCAAAGGCTTTCAAAAAATGTAAAAACGTTGCAAACTGTTTATTTTCTGTTCGGTTAAAGTGTAAGAAATAATCAACCACGGTACCTGAGGTAACGATCGAGCAGTGCATCTTCATTCAGGTCCCGAACAATCTTTAAACTCATTTATAAAATAGCATCATCAATCATTGTTAGAACTATGTATTAGTGTTGGCGTGTGTGCAGTTCTTTATATGTGAGTGAGCATATTTTAATTGTATGCATGACCGGGGGGGGGGGGAGCTACGCTACATACTTAAAGAATTAGCACGACTGAAATTACCTGCGGAAAGAAACAGCTGATCCCAACTTCTACATTTCGATATATCCAATTTCGTTTATCATTTTCACTGAAATGAGTTATACTAGATCTAAATAAGAAAAATGCTTCCGATAGACTTTTGACTCCATACTTTTCTGTAGTCGTCCGTAAGCTTGACACTTACAAAAACGCTAAACTTGAATTACAACGGCCACAAAACAACATTTAAATTTTTGTGAACTTCAGTTTTGATTCATAATTTTGTAATTTCAGCACCAAAGTATCAAAGATTTGTCACTAGTTATCGCGACTCGAAACCAGTCAACAAAATACTAGGAACGTATAGAGAGATACACCATACACCTAGTGCTACATTACTATATCCGTGGAATGCAACATCTGCTTCTTATCCTGAAACAATGTATACATTTTTATAAAACGTTTACTAGACGACCTTGTCTCTTTCGATTTCAAGGTGAGATCAGCATGATTTCAATTCATTTGAGAAAAACAAAGCATACTGTCAAGCGTTTTTTTAAAATATTTTTAAAAAAAATAAATAATGTGTGATTATTAGAGAAAACAACAGATACCTTTAAATCGACGGATACCCTGCCTTCCGTAGTAGATGCAAAGAATCAAAATGTCTTTTTGTCTCCTATTGTGTCTTTTCGTTACCACGATGCTGTGCGAATTTCAGATTAGGTCCATTAATGTTTGTAGTTACTGTAGTACAAAATGTATCAGAAACGCTTTACTTTGAAGTAGAAAAAACGACTTGGTTAAAAGACCATTGCCTTCTGTGATGTTCACGCTTTTAAAAAGATGATGCAAGACGTGTGAATGTTGTTATTCATCAGACGCATTTCTACGGCCATATTGTCTGAGATATCAGTGCAAGTGCGAAAACAAAAGGAACCACGTTGTGGTAAATAAACCTGGCCGGCGGTGAACTGGTTTAAGTTCTGATTAACCTGTGATGGAGAGCAAGGCAAGAAGTTTCATATTCACGATTGCTTAAAAGGATGACTAAAACAAAACATTCGTTATTTTCTGCACATTTTTGTTTTTGATGCTTTACATCCTATGCTAAATTATATAACTGAATTTGCTGTGAACTACTTGTCCATAACTTGCTCTATAACGATGTAAACACTAGCGTAAACGAAATTAATAATTTTTGTGAACTTCACCATCAAATAATTCAATTAATAATAAGGGATATTTAATGCATCGACTTTAACATTACATAATTCAATTAATAATAAGGGATATTTAGTGCTAAGGCATCAGAATAATGCTTTAACAGGAAAGCGTTCGTATTGCAAGAAGACGCAAATAAAAACTATGCTCATAAAATAATTTGGTTAAGCATTTATGACCTTTCAAGTTTATGTTAAAGGAGTTCAACGTGACTATTTGAATAATACTTCGGCAGCTAAAAGGATTGCTTTTATTCGATTCAAAATTTAAAAAAGGAAATAAAATCAGTTAAACAATTTGTTATTATGGATTTCAACCATGAGTGCTAATGCTGCTGCTTTCAATTAAAACGCGATAGAATATTCATACGACGTTAGGTGTACTGAATTATTCTTCTAAAACTATTTATTTTCCCTTTAAATGCATTTTATTCCTCCATCCATTTGCTGTAAGCATATATACGCCTTATTTATATCGAATCCGTTCTACCAAGCTTAATAATTGTTCAAACAATTTCCACTTTGACAGTGATATCATCATCTGTTTAAAATACGGTTTATTTGAAGTGTCCTTTTGTCTTTTTTGCAATTACAGCACACGAGTATTGTTGGCAACACGTGACTTCTTGCATGAAAAGGAAACCACAGCATTAATGTTTGCCGCGGTGAGTAATCAAATTTCAAGTGCCGATTCAAATATCAAAGGTACACACATTGAAAGAGTAGCGAAAGCAGGTGTCCTTCCATATAATAAAACAGCTAAATATATTATATTCATTACCTACGTTTTATATATCTAATAAAAGACTCATTAAGGAACACGTGCGTCATTGTTACAGTTTTATTAAAACTTAGGTCGTTTAAATTATATCGTGATTATGTTACCCGTATGTCAGATTATGTATGTTTATTCTATCTGGAACAAGCTGACTGGGTTTCAGTATTTTTAAAACAATAATGTAAATAAATGTAATAGAAATAATACACATACACATAGCATTTACCCTAATGCAAAAAGTACAATGAAAATCACACTTGCTAAGTATAGTTTAGTCCACCTCGTGTTAGATAAAATACTTAAACAAAGTTTCTCATAAGTGGGCCTCTTTATGTCATGACCCTTAAGGTCAAACCCTTACTGTGTTAGTATTTAGTAGAAGCCGCATTGGGCTAAGTGATGAAAGCATATAAAGACTTTGCGAAGCTGATCGTTCAACTGGTATCCCCTAACGGAGTTCATTAAGTACAATAGCTCATAATGACGCGCAGAAAGTTCACAAGTTCTGTCAGTGCCACAGTCCGCAATGCATAAGCAGAACGACTGGAAAATCTGCAACCCACCCCCACCACCAATAATCGTAAGAGTTAAAGAAAATTACCAGGATCCAAATCTATTTTAAAAAAGTGAAAACAAATCAAACGAGCGAGCTGTGGCGTACAAATGTAGCAGAGTATTTCGAATCTCATAAAAATAAGCTTAATTTTTCCGTTTAGTCAATAGAGAGTAACTTGGTTTAACATAAAATAGTTTATGATGCATGACTTATTTCTTAAGGCGATCAGTCTTAAAATTATCATATAAAACTGCGTTTTCAATACAAATGTTTAATTCATATTTTCTACAGCTAAACAAGAGCCCAAGTGTAAATTTGGCCTATCGTTCACGGGCGGCGCTGGGGTTGTAAACATAACATGTCTTTGCTTTCTCGTCAACAAATGAGATGCAAATTATAAGATAATTATTCGCTTTCTCTTCTTCCAAATATGCATTAAGCTGTATACCTCTGTAACGTATGAGACAGTGAGAGATGCATCAAGTTGTATGTATCTATAACTTATGAAAAGTGAGATAGACATCAAGTCGTATATATCTGTAACTTATGAGAAGTGAGATATGCAGCAAGTCGTATATATCTGTAACTTATGAGACGTGAGATAGACATCAAGTCGTATATATCTGTAACTTATGAGAAGTGAGATAGACATCAAGTCGTATATATCTGTAACTTATGAGAAGTGAGATAGACATCAAGTCGTATATATCTGTAACTTATGAGAAGTGAGATGACATCAAGTCGTATGTACTTGCACATATGAGAAGTGAGATAGACATCAAGTCGTATATATCTGTAACTTATGAGAAGTGAGATAGACATCAAGTCGTATATATCTGTAACTTATGAGACGTGAGATAGACATCAAGTCGTATATATCTGTAACTTATGAGAAGTGATATAGACATCAAGTCGTATATATCTGTAACTTATGAGAAGTGAGATAGACATCAAGTCGTATATATCTGTAACTTATGAGAAGTGAGACAGACATCAAGTCGTATGTACTTGCACATTTGAGAAGTGAGATAGATATCAAGTCGTATATATCTGTAACTTATGAGAAGTGAGATAGACATCAAGTCGTATATATCTGTAACTTATGAGAAGTGAGATAGACATCAAGTCGTATATATCTGTAACTTATGAGACGTGAGATAGACATCAAGTCGTATATATCTGTAACTTATGAGAAGTGAGATAGACATCAAGTCGTATATATCTGTAACTTATGAGAAGTGAGATAGACATCAAGTCGTATATATCTGTAACTTATGAGAAGTGAGATAGACATCAAGTCGTATGTACTTGCAACTTATGAGAAGTGAGATAGATTGAGCGGATTTCAAGCAAATCTCATGTTTTTGAGTTTTTCTACAGAGTGGTCTGCATGAAATGACGGTAAAATAAAATAAATAAAAATAAAAATACAAAACGTCTTTAAAAAAATAATTAAAAAAAAATAAAAACTCAAACTTCAAATAAAAATTGTTATGAACATGGGTATTGAAAAGCATATAGCTTTTGGAAAATACGACCCTCAAATCAGTTTTCCAACTTCCTAAATATTCACTTGAGCCATATTTGATTAAACATATTTTATCATAATGAACTAGCATGATTCCTAAGATTTAATTTACTTTATCAAGATCTGGAAATATCAACAAGAAGATATGTAGCAGAAACTATGCATTAGATGTGTATTCCTTAGATCAGATATGTGCGACTTTCGCCGGGTACTCAGTTTTCAAAGCCACACCTTATGGTGCAAATATATAGATCAAGCCAGGTCGCGTGCCGGGTACGACCCGGGGGCAGTAGGTTGCACAGGTCTGTTTTTTATGTAGATTGCCTTAGTTGTGGGTGATCAATAATATTTTATGTCACTTAAAGAACCCCCAAAACCTCTACCAGGTTAGCGACAGACCTCATTTTTCTTTGGCTTCTTCTGTTCATGACTATAGCATTGAGATAAGTTCCTTTATACAATGGATCCTTTGTGTTTAGAAATATGCAGCTTGGTTCCAATCTAACGTTTATCTAACAATTCTGTGTCACGAGGTCTAATATGTGCTGAGATAGTTTCTCAATCTAAACCAAGATCTATGTCATCTCTCCTGGTAAAGTTTCAGAAGTTACAGATTTATAGCAATAGTTGCTGTATAGCATACACCACAGATTTATAGCAATAGTTGGTGTATAGCATAAACCACAGTTTTATAGCAATAGTTGCTGTATAGCATAAACCACAGTCTACATCAAATAGTTGCTGTATAGCATATACCACAGTTTATAGCAATAGTTGCTGTATATCATACACCACAGTTTTATAGCAATAGTTGCTGTATAGCATAAACCACAGTCTACATCAAATAGTTGCTGTATAGCATATACCACAGTTTATAGCAATAGTTGCTGTATAGCATACACCACAGTTTTATAGCAATAGTTGCTGAATATCATACATTACAGTTTTATAGCAATAGTTGCTGTATAGCATAAACCAGTCTACATCAAATAGTTGCTGTATTGCATATACCACAGTTTATAGCAATATTTGCTGTATATCATACACCACAGTTTTATAGCAATAGTTGCTGTATATCATACACAACAGTTTTATAGCAATAGTTGCTGTATAGCATAAACCACAGTCTACATCAAATAGTTGCTGTATTGCATACACCGCAGCATATAGCAATAGTTACTGTATGGCCTATAACAATTGCTGCTGTATAGCATAAATAACATCATTATAGCAATTGTTGCTGTACAGCATGTACCACAGCCTACAACAACAGTTGCTGTATAGCCTACACCACAGCTGCATTGCTAGTTTGTTAAACTGCCTTTAGAAGTGCACAGGAAACGGTCATAAACCCTAATATTTCCCGCCGGTCTTCTTTCTGTTTTTTTTTTTAAATAATTTTTTATTTTTATTTATTTATTTTTGGGCATATACATATGATATCTACCTTTATGTGGAAATTGCAGACTGGCGTTTAGACGTGTTTATCGGCGTGAATGGTCTCTGGTAGTCAGTACAGTGCAGGATTAAGTATGATACATTTAATTGAGGGATATTATGCTCCACATTTACCTTAACCGAGTATAATGTACTAAGAATGGTAAATGGAAACAAGTACAATTCAATTCACACGAGTTGACCATCCGGCCAACAATTTTTGTTGCTGCTGTAATTTGCCGTTACGTTAATGTTGTATTTACTGTATTTTTCTGTCTTTGTTGTCTTCTCTTTAACAAGTCATATGAGGAAAAGAGGTGGTGGCATTCAACTATTTTTGTATTTTTTGTAATTACTCAACTCATATTTTGTTTAACTAAAGCTACGGCGAAGTAATTTACGGACGATTTTTCTAGTTTTACGTCCCCAATTAAAATTTTAAAAAATTTATATAAAAAAAGTTGAACGCCTTTTTCTCTTTGAATATACTAGTGAAGTGCATTTTGAAATTTTATTTTAGTATGTGCATATTAGAGTTCAGACATGATGGACAGGATTTTATGGTACTCCCTGTCTGAGTCTCTGTCTCTCTCTTTTGTACGAGTTTTTCGAGACAAATGGCCGTATTTTACAGGTTTGTCTAAAAGACCGTTCCAGACCTTATGACATCCAATATGCAACGATTTAAATATTATGTAGCTTAAAGAGGTGTAGAATCAGGCAGCTCGACCGAAACATGACAGAAGAATATTGTTCTCTGCATGCGACAGAATAGGATTAAACTGGTAGTGAGAAAATGAGGCTTGATTACAACGATTATTTGCATTTACCTGTACTTAATAAGGTCATGATTAGATCTACCCACTAGAAAATTGGATAAAGATTCCGTAACATGACGCCTTCTTCCGTACTTCCGACACCTGACGCGTGTCAGTCGTGCGTTTCGGGTTCCATCGCGACCTGATGAAAGACAGCGTGATATAAACTAGTCTCTTCCGACAGTGAATAGCTTTATGTAATAAATAGAACTATTCAAAACTGAACTAAGAGTCATGATTTACTCGTAAAAAGAAAATTTATAGCGTTTTATTAATTTTATTTTTTGGCTAATTTACTTGCAAAGTCGCCATACTTATCAATTGTCTGTTCCCTCAAATTAGTTGCCAGTCATACTAATTTGGAAATTTGGGCAAAGGCGTGATCACAGTTACAATACATTAAAAAAAATTACCTCGATACATCGATTTATATTAATTAGCTAGTCTTACAGAATTTAAAAGAAATTAAACACCATCGTATAATGAAAAGTTGGATGACATATGTAAAGACTGTTGTTCAGTGTCGGGACTGAACGTTTGAACTTTTCTTTGGCGGACAATAAGGAGGAAAGTTCTACATGGCTTCTCACATACATTAATAATATCAATGAAGGACATGAAAACTTCGGTTTTTTTTTTTTGGTCTGGTTAACTGCAATCCACTTTTTTAAAACTAGATTTTCTAATTTGAGAGTTTTAAACGAGACTGCAAAATTCTCACTTCTTTTCTATAGCCTTGAGGGCATACCTGGTCGATTTGCGTTGTTTAAGTGCAAATATATTTAATTACTGATGACATCGGCGCCTCGGAAATTATTTCCTCTGCGCATTTTGTAACGAACATATTTTCGCTCGTTGTTATTTACCAATACTTTTGTTATTTGCGATGTTTTAGCACTCAAAACGCACTTACAGCTTAAGATATCCTGTTGAGTGGCGCGTGTTAAATAAATGAACGGAAAAAGATATTAACAATAGGTCATACTGAAGTTCTCCAACAAAACGTCCATTGCCACGCCGAGGGTGCCTTAGGGAGGGACAGTTCTTGACAGGAGAACAATGTTCTCGTGGTTCGTCTCTCACTAATATGAAGCACATTGTTCACGAACGTTGTTCTCGGTTGAGAACACATCACCTCGGAAGCAGAGTGACAAAAAAAAAGATGGCGGAACATGCCAAGTGTGATACGCAATATTTGTCGTTCTGAGATTAACTATTTTTGTTAAAGCGTGTTCACTCAGAAACATCCAATAACGTGTATTCGTTTCTATCCTTAAACAGGTTGCCCTATTACGGCCAAGCTGTCTGGTCCAATGAAGTTAAGAAATTAGATATGGACAGAAAATAAGCGCCAGCTCAGTGTATGGCTGTAATCGTATATGACATTTCAAGGAAGTTTTGTATTATTATCTTACACATCTGAAATAAAGGTTATGGAACTACGCATTTTTCTCAAAATATTCATCTTTAAAAAAAATGTGGTATATGTCTAATTGCGTATTTCAGTATAATTTTATCTAAATTATACATCATACTATTATAAAAATGAGATATTTTGATGTAGTGTTAATGATTGCAGTTAAGCAGTGTCCGAATTTAAAATTAACACTACATAATTATCTTTCTTTTCTTGTCTCCTTGCGCTACGCTTACCGGGTTTATAGTGTAACTATCTTGGATTATTTGCGATAGACACATATACCAAAATTTTAAGACCTTCACGACCAACTTATTGATCCGAATTTACCTGTAGTTAAAGTTATTTTAAAATCTGATGTAAGTCTCTCCTACCTGCACGTTTCTGTGTCCCAATGAGTCCTGGGGCAATGGGAGGTAAACAGAATGATAACGCTAGAACACGGTGACAAATGATAGACCGTCGACCTGGAACACTGCCAGTTTTATACCTGAAGGAGGTTTTATTTCTTCATTTGGTCTTGCATGTTTATTACTCATTTCAATCGATGTGACAACAATGAGTAAGGGAAGTAGTGCTTATGTTTTTGCTCCCCTGCGATTAATGACAACATTGAACACAAAATAGGAAGTGTAGAGTTTCGGGGTTCCATGTTTGTAAACCACACGAACAAGATTACGCGTGGCGATTAATCAAAACTTGGCACAATATGTCTAGACTTATCTACTGGGCTTAATAAACTTGCGAGGGCAAGAAAGAAAGGGCAAATTATTTTACATTTATCCCCCCCCCCAGTACTACGATATAATACAAAATAAAGGGCAGACAATATAATTTCCGGTTTATCAATTTCATATTGTTTGGGAAGGTCTTGGTTACAAAAGGACAATATTTTCTAATAAAGAAATCATATATAGCAAACAAAAACAAAATCTGAAACAATTTACTATTCTAATTTGCTTGTATGATCAGCTTTCAATGTACAACATAAATTAATGTCATGTCACTATCAGAAAAAAGCATGAGTAGACATATATCAACCATTGTTGATTATAAGCAATACGATGGTCCAATTACAATTAGCCAATTGAAAAATAAATAATAACGAGACACAAACCAGTACACAAATAATGACGGCGATAACATTTTTTGCTCTTTTCTATTCGTGTCTTTTATAATATTTTCTTGAAATTAAAATAATATTTAGAAAAAGGGCAGAGTCAAAATAAAGAGTTGTAACCATTTGCATTCCGATACTAGGAAAACGTTAATGTTTAAAAATACCCCACCAACTTGAGGTAATTTTTCTGACTGAGTGTTATATATAAAACGACATGACAATTAAAAAGTTTTCATAAGTGGTAGATTTATTGGTGAAAATTTTGGACTTTTTTGTGGACATTTTATTTCAAACAATTATTTAAGAACTATCTTGATTAGTTATAACTAATGACTTTGAAAATGCCCCTGATACTGTCTCATATATATAGATGTAGGTGGAGTAAATTTTGTATATACAGTGGAACAAAAATCGAGAATATTACAAAATGGATATATGTCTGACATTAAAAGAGTATTAGAAGGCTGATGGAAAGGGGATCCGATTTCACCGTATTTGTTTCTCTTTGATGCTATCTTTAAGGAAAAATACTAAGCAAAATCAAAGTATTCAAGGTACATCATTTAACGTAAAAAGGATTTAAAACAAGTAATTATGCCGACGACACAAACATGATTTAGAATTATCAGAGGAATCAATAAAATGCACTTCGAAAACACTATATTAGTTCTATTAACTTTTTGGAATAAAAATGAAGGTTGACAGAAGCCATTACGGATAGGGTCAGTACCAGCATACGATGTGAAATTATGTGAAAATGTAAAATAAGATAGGGAGAAAGGACCATTTAGAATAATATGAGTGTCTTCCTCAACATAAAGATTCGATATATGGGAACAAAATTTTGAGGAAACTGTAGTTTGGTAACTGAACAAAAAAGTAAAATATTTTCGTGTGGTAAAATATAAGTAGCATAATCTTTTCGTGTTTCTGAAGTATTCATTTAGTTCTTTCTTTGCCTATTCCACAAAGGAGTCGCGGTGGCTCAGCAATTAGCGTGCAGGACTCGCGACGGAAAGTGTGCAGGTTTTAATTCTATCATGGTATCAGCTCGGTTAGGTAGCCGCGGTGTCTCCTTGGGTAAGGTACTTTACTCAGATTGCCCCGGAGGTAAATTATCTACATATGTTGCTGTACTGTAAAATTCCAAAACAAAATTTAATCCACCAATGGATTTAATTACAAGAATATATATATATATATATATATATATATATATATATATATATATATATATATATATATATATATATATATATATATATATATATATATATATATATATATATATATATATATATATATATATATAACTCACAACGAGACAGAAGAAAAAGAATTAATATTGTATTGTAAACAGTATATAAGCAGGAGTCCAAATGGAAAATGGCTTTGCTTACTGCGAGTAATCAAGAACAAAAAATGGATCCAGATCTCTGTTTTCAAATTCTTAAAATATTTTGTTTAAATGAAGATAAATGTATATTTATAATGTTAGCCATAAATATAAAATCCGTTTCTGAGAAAATGTTTTAAAAACTTGGGCATCCATTATAGATGAAGTTAAATGTTATTCTTAAAATGAGATTTTATTCTCTCCACTATGGCTACAAGGGTACAGACATTTTTTTAAAAAAAATTCTCTCCACTATGGTTACAAGGGGACAGAGACATTAAAAAAAAAAAATTGGGCACATGGACGGTGTTTGCCATATTTTGGATTTGTTAAATGACCATAGTAACTTCCTTATCATTTAATAGCATTGCAAATTTTTAAAATCCAAAATGAGCGCAGTTTGGAAATTTTACTAATTCAACAAATATTACCTGATACTGGGAAATAAATCATCAAATTAAAGTTTAAAAATTATATACATATTTCTGTGATGCAAAACGGAATACAGGTTTTGTTACATATCAAAGAAATGTAAAAGAAACAAAGAAAGACAGAAAAATAAACAAAAAAGCACAAATCACAAATAGAAATGTGTCTTTACGATACGGATGCCCCTATCAATACAGTGTGATTAATTGGCACATGTCTGAATCATACAGGATCGATCGTTCCATCAAATATTGTCACAAAAATAGTGAAAGTCAAGCTTGGCTTAGATCTTTTTCAATTAGAGCCATATACGTAATTTGATTTCAACGCTTGAAAGTCCTGCTTAAAACGTTAGTATCGGGAATCGAAATTTAGGACACATGGGAAGAGCGGAAGGACGTCGGTAACAGCATACGCCCATTTTTTGGATACGGCGGGGGTGGGGTGGGATAGTTGTACAATAACATAAAATTATAACTAAAAGGTGGTTTAGTGAGGAAGTATCAGTACCAATGTCTCAGTTTATCCAGCAATCGATCGGATCAACAACGTAATTTAATCAATCATTTGATATATCCCCAATGTCCCACGGACATGATTTAACTACCAGCAGGTGCCTCTAACCTAATTAAATAGGTATAAACACAAACATAACCGTATATCAAACAGCAGGCGCTCATTCTAATAGGGCTTTAACACGAAGTTTAGGAAGTCTATCACTAAGGTGTAAAACTGTCACTTCAAAGTCATTATTAAAGGAAGTGTCAGTGCGCTGTATTAAAAGACGGGGCAGGGATGGGGTGGGGAGTGAGTGTGCATAAGGAGTCGTTGAGTTTGCCAGGAACATGCAGTATATATCAGTTAAAAACGGGCTGTTTTTCGTAAACTAAGGCTAATGTTTGAATGTGATCTAAACCATCGGTCTTGCATATGACTGGGTTTAAAGCAATGTTTTGTTTGAATTCCAGTTCTCTGTCTGTCTGTCTGTCTCTCTGTCTCTCTCTCTGATTAGGAATTTAACGTAGTTTTAACAAGTTTTCAGTCATATCGCAACGATGTTTGCGGTGTGGCAGTTTTTAGTGATGTCTAACACGGGGGCATGCCGCAGACAAGTAGCATGATGTCCTACCCAGTTACATTATCCTGACACCAGGCCGACCAGTCCTAACACTAACTTCTTAATGCTGAGCGCCTAGCGAGGCAGCTGTTAGTACCATTTTTGTAAGTCTTTGGTATGACTCGGCCAGGTTTCGAACCCACGACCTCCCGCTTCCGAGGCGGACGCTCTGACCACTAAGTCGCCGGAGCGGTCGAAATCCAGTTCTGATTATTCTATTGATGATCAAGTAACAATTTCAGACACTATATTTAAAAAAATATTGATGATCTTTGCTTATTAACTTTTATAACTATTATTTCTTACGAATATACAACTTAAATGATGTCTCTGTATGTTTTAAATATAATTTTCCAAATCGTTTTGATGTATTTTTAATGCTAATTTGTTTTGCAATTAGATCAATTATCCTCTCCAGAAGAGCTCTAGGAGATCCTTGGTTTTCGCAAGAAGTCATGTGAGTCAATCGTTCGATCAGAAATCGATAACTGATCAGTTCGTATGAGTAAAACATCATCAGCTTATTTTCGGCAATATAGCTAATGAGGATGCTAGCTAATGTGACCTAAAATAATTTCCTGGCCAGGCATTTGTGTAATTCACGTGCTTGTGCACGTGCGTGCGTGTTTAGATTGCTGAATATGTATTTGTATGTAGTTATATGAAGAATTGTTTTCGAAAAATGACATTTCTCACAGGTACCAATGCTAACACTTTAGCAAGAAAATGCTTCCAACATATGTACAACACTAACATTCCAGATGCACATGCAGGTGTCTGAAAGAGACGGTTCGATACTTTGTACTTAAAAGTTATAGGTTAATGAATAATATTAGTGCAATTAAAACTCTGGATTAAGCTAAACATGTAATTTTAACCCCAATGTTTTTGTAATTAATTATGCATATAACGAAAACAATAACCATCAGATTTTATCTTTGCTCTTATTATATTAATATATTGATCATAATCGACATCATCAGTAGTAGTAGTAGTTGTTGTAGTAACAGCGGCATTAATTAGTAGTGTCATCGTCAGCAGCTGCAGCAACAGTAGTAGTACAGTAACAACAGCAGCAATATGTAAATTTTAGACAAAGAGAAAGCTAAGAATATTTACGAAGAGATGAATTCTGACAGATTATGACGGCAGCTCAGTTGATAGAGTATCAGCATGGAAAGGTCCCGGGTTCGATACTCATTAATGCCAGCCCAACTCGGCTGCCCTCATTGTGTCTTTGTGAATGACATTAGCTCCCAATTTCTCAGCATATTATGACAATTATGTATTGAACATACATTTAAAAAAAAAAACTGACAGAATATAAAGACCCGTTACAAAACATATCGTCAGATGATGCCTTAGACGCAAATCGGGGGATTTATTTATGACATTAACGGACTGAACGTAAGACTGGTGAATCACAACTGTCAACCTGTTCGAGACAATTAATGCTAGGTAAATAGACAAAGTACAAGTTTAAACCATAATAGGCTAAATTTATTTAAGTTGTTATACTATAAAGACGTATTTAAACTAGGTTAAATGTTCGCTTTAAGTCAATGCCTACGTGCTTGAGCCCTGCAGGTAAGATACCTTTCACGTGAGGAATATATTATTAAATTAAGAGAGAACTGTTTTATTGTGCTGAGCGGTTATAGCAGACATACGCAAATAAAAAGCTTGAAAAGGGGGTGGGGTGCATTTAACGCTCAAGCTGATGCATATCAGTATAAACGTTGTCAGATCAGATAAATAATTATTTACCTTCTTAGGAATAATAGCCGACAAATAAAACGATAAAAAGGTCATATCTCTCTCTCTCTCTCTCTCTCTCTCTCTCTCTCTCTCTCTCTCTCTCTCTCTATATATATATATATATATATATATATATATATATATATATATATATATATATAGAGAGAGAGAGAGAGAGAGAGAGAGAGAGAGGACGTATACTGTTGAAATATTTTGTAACTTGCCTCAGCGATTTCGACTTAAAACGAGTCTATGCTGAAGGTAATTATGAGTCTATGCTGACGATAATTACGAAATAGAACATACGACACAAGAGAAATAATAAGCACATAAAAATATAGCATCTTGTTATCGATTAGACCTAAAATCAGGCGAAGTTCGTTAAGTTCTAAGCTATTTTGTCTGTTTATTGCTTGTCTTCTTTGTTTTTGTTTTGAAATTGCCTTCGACACAGATTCAGTGAGAGTCGAAAGCACCTAGACTAGTCAAAAACAAATTCTGCATTTTTCATTCTCTTTCCATTTTACTTTCTGTTGGATTTATCATAATCAATCTCTGACATACGCGATCCCTTGCTGGATATACGTGTGTGTTTATGTATATAATAGATAGTAATTGGGCATAGTGAGAGAACTGACCGAATAAAGAAAAATATCCAATCCATTTTCGCAATTTTTCTGCGAATTATGCGCATTTAGTTCCATTACGGGGCGACGGTTATTCTCTTTCAGTTAACTCGTGTGTGTGTGTGTGTGTGTGTGTGTGTGTGTGCTTAGAATTGTTAACGTAGCTTTAACAATTTTTCTGTCTGCATTGTGGCAGTTTATAGTGATGTCTAGCACTGGGGCATCATGCCGCAAACATATAGCATGATGTCCCCACCCAGTCACATTATCCTGACACCAGGCCGACCAGTCCTAACAATAACCTCTTAATGCTGAGCGCAATGCCAGGCAACTCTGTTAGTACCGTTTTTGTAAGTCTTTGATATGACTCGGCTGGGGTTTCAACCCACACCTCCCGCATCCAAGGCGGACGCTCTAACCACTAGTCCACCGGAGCGGGCCAACTTGTAATTTCCAAAGAAAAATGTCATCATCATATAAATAAGACAATTGTCCATTTAGTCACCTGACGATGTGACTCTTACGATTATTGTTATCGACTGGCGTGATGCCAATGAAATGTTTTTTTTTTCTTCTTCTTTTTCTTCTAATATTAGTGCCTAGTCCAAGATATTCACCGTCCTGTTCAGATAGTCCGAACGTTAGGGGTTGATTTGACTGACTTCAAATGGTAGGGAATGAAGTGATTAAACTCGTGTCAACAGCAACACAAATCAGCAGTCTCTAGATAAATGGAACCACGTGGAACCATCTTAATCCGCTAATCTACATGAAGTAGCGGTACTTCAATATAATGACATCCGTAGTATTTGAACTTAATACTACTACTACTACTACTATTACTACTACTACTACTACTAATAATAATAATAATAATAAGAAGAAGAAATAAAAGAAGAAAAAAAGCAGGAAAACAAAAATAATGATAATAACAATTATGACGGCGGCGATGAGGAGGAGGCGGAGAGAGAAGAAGAGGAGAAAAGGACCGATGTTAAATTTGATCAGTTTCACATGTCTATGCTAATACTAATTTCATCTTTTACCAGTTTCAAAATTTCGATTATGTAAATGCCCACGTGATAATAATAACTTTGGTCTATCTCCTACTAATAAAAACTAACTTCATGTGGAAACAACATTCTTTAAATGTATCAACAATGCGACAAACTTTAGGTAATATGTAAAGAAAATCGGTATTTCTGGTATTATGTTGTTGTTTCTTAGTTTTATTTTAATTTTTATTTATTTATGCTAAAGTTGTGCATTACTTCATATTTGCGTTGTCTGAACATTACCTTTAGTTTTCATTGTATAGCCACCATTGTGCTTAGGTACCGGTAAACATGAATATATCAACTGATCTGTTATTAAATGAATAAATGAATACGCTTTAGTCGCTAATTTCATGTGTGTGTGTGTGTGTGTGTGTGTGTGTGTGTGAGAGAGAGAGAGAGAGAGAGAGAGAGAGACCCAAGCACCCCCAGCAACCTTCACCCCACCCAAAAAAATATCGGAGATTTAATTTATGCAACGTCTGTAGCGACCTAGAGTCTTATTTAATCATTACGTTCTCGTATTCATTAACGGCAGTAATTAGTGGTTTCTTTTTTGATTTGTGTATGAGACCGAAAACAACTGTCAATGTCAGTATATGAATAAGTGATCAAAATGGGTGTGCTCATTTTAATATGATCGTAAGATTCATTCACGTAACTTTCAGAAGTTCGTCCACGTGAAAATAAGACGAACCTCTTTTGCGTGTGTTCTAAATAAAGTACACGAAATATTTCTAAAAATAATATATCTGGGTCACACATGTTTACAAATTATATCTGGGTCAATACAGTGTTCCAATTTAGAGAAAACATTGATATTTTATATGAAAACAACACTGGTTTCGATTTGTAGTTTTGTTGAATACTCTCGGAAAACACTCAGGTCGGTTCATTTCTGTACTGTAGGTATTTACTTTGCACTGGCAAATGATAAAACCAAGAGACAAAGAAGACAATAGAAGGAAAGAAAATCGAGCGTTATTTCTGTCAAGCAATATAGCCTTTATTTTTTATATTTTTTATTTGCATTAAAAAAAAAAAAAAAAAAAAAAAAAAAAAAAAAAAAAACACTTGGCTACAAACTACCACGCAAATTTTAAAAAGAAATCCAAAAGTTTATTCCCCCCCCCCCGCACATTACCCATCTTGCTGACATAAATACAGTATTTTGCAGTTTCAAGTCAACTTTATATTACTTACTGTCGTAAGTGCAAGGATGCAATTAACTGTCAGAAACATGCACTTTTAAGTCTTGCAGGTCAAACATGACTGCGTCACCGTGTCTGGTACACACACACACACACACAATCATGATTGCATCACCCTGTCTGGTACACGACCGCTCCGGTGGCCTAGTAGTTAGAACATCCGCCTAAGATGCAGGAGGTCGTGGGTTCGATCCCCGGTCGATTCATACCAAAGACTTTTAAAAAAATGTACTAACAGTGCCTGGCTTGGCGCTCAGCATTAAGACTGAAAAATTGTTAAAGCTACGTTAACAAATCCAAATCGCACACACCCTCTCTGGTACAAAACAAAGCTAAGCAAGCACAATCTAATTGCAGGGAGAGAATTTAAATGCCGCCGTATTAATACTAACTTGATTATTTCCCTTGAAGAACCTTGCGAAGACTATCTGTGGCAGTTTTAAGGTACTGAAAGCCAAACTCTTTTGTTTGGATATTAAGCAGATAACCGCTCATCAATGCTGAAATGTTAGTCAAACTCCAAATAAACGAACCTGCCCTCCCAATGAACTAAATTAGATCTTCTTATCGGATCTTCAAAGTAAGTTATCACCCCCTCCCTTTGCTTGCTAAACGCGTCTTTCTGCAAATTTTCCAAAGAGCGTATGCAATTTGGCGAATTTTCTTCCATGATGTATATTCAAACGTGACTGACAAGTTAACGTGAATCTCCTTTAATATATATATATATATATATATATATATATATATATATATATATATATATATATATATATATATATATAGAGAGAGAGAGAGAGAGAGAGAGAGAGAGAGAGAGAGAGAGAGAGAACATGCTTACCTCCTCTCGGATATGGATGGAATCGCGGGATATTTCCTGGATTTCCATTTTCCTGTACTTCTGGTGGGGTTTGGGTACCCCTGCTTACAAGTGGCCGTGACCGTCGGCAAGTAATCACATGGTTTCCACGTAACATCGCATGATATGGAAAGTTAATAATGGGACAAGGTTCGCCATCTTCCGTATCATTATTGTCTTCTGGAGTGTTAATTGGAGCGGAAGGTCTCTGAATCGCCACAGGACATGACACTGAATGGGGACTACAAATACTGCTGGCAAATACATCCTCTACTTCTCTATCTACATCGCAAACATTATCATTGCAGTTATCTAGAGGATCCTCTACTAAATTAAGCGCATCTATTGGACCAGACAGGTCAAAGTCATCGTCATAAGTAAACCTCATACCTTGAGATGTTACAGATGCTGGGGAATAATCCGTACCATAGCCACTATCACGTTTTCTAGTCCCAGTCCCTTTAAAGGTCGGGGTGCCTAGAACGTCTGAACTCAAATTGGCCGATATGTCATCCTTTCCCATTAAGTTCTGTTGCATCTTGTTATTTACACAAATCCTGAAGCACAAGAAAAAGAGAAAAAGATAACAAACATGCACGTTTTGTAAACAATTTAACAGCCTAAGATGTGATACTTGAAATGATAACAAATATTTAAGACAGATGTACTTTCAAAACGTTACGAAATATGTTTTATATCATGTTGTACAACCGAAAGTAAATTATTTTTGTTAAAATATTGTGGTAGAAAAAAGAAAGACAGAAAAAACAGACGAAAAATATAATATCAATGCCATTATTCATATGAGAGAGAGAGAGAGAGAGAGAGAGAGAGAGATTCGCACAAGTGTCACAACAGGTGATCAACCTCAGCTGATCTATCATCAGCGAGCGAGAACAGCAGCGCCCAGTACTTGTCTGTACTGTATATACTATTACGCTCGTCGAGTGAAAAAGAAGTGCCCAACTTTACAAGTAGCACAGCAGACACAAAGCTGGAAATTTGCCAAAGTTATGATTATATCCAACAGAAACTTCGTCTGCCGAGATTATAATATATCTGTTGCGTGCGATCGCTAAACAAACAAACAGATATACGGAAACAGTGTACAAAATCACTCGTTTGTGCGACGTGACTATAGTTAAGGGAAAAAAAACAAAACAACGGAAGACACGTTGCCTATGACCATGCAGACTTTTGATATACTAAATGCATTTATTTGAGGTAAAAAGCTACGCCTATGATAATCTATCCCTTAAACCTTCTAAAAAGAAACATGACCTTAATAGAATAACTTAAGATTAACAAAACGGAGTTCAGAGGGTATGGGAGATAACAATAATAATAATAATAGTAACGGACAGTTGAACTATTACACAAATAAACTATCAACGTTAAGGATTAAAAAGTGCATGTGAATAAGGAAAAGAATATACATCTTTACAGTGAAAAAAAGTGCTCGTTATCATTCTTAATATATGAAAGATCTACAAGTACGAGATACACTATTCACAAAAGTGAATTAAATTGATGACTGAGATTCCTGTTTACAATAAATAAGTACAGAGTTTAACAAAGTTCGCTCATTTTGGTACAGAAAATGTCAGATGCGAGTCAGAAAAAAAAAACACTATATACAAATGTCAATTTACATTTCGCCATCAACGTATATTGGATCTGTTGTCTTGCGCAGATTAGATGTTTTACGCTTCTTTTCTAAGTAATAACGAATATTTTTTTCTCTTAAAAAAACATTTTCACCAAAGCAACCTTACCTGTCAATGCAGTTAATCCATGAAAGTATCATCAGTTTATGAAAAATTACTGGGTCGCCCAGGCAAGTAACATTGCATAAGGCACTGTAAATAAATCCCGTTCGAAAATATTACAGTATCGCACAAAATATACACACAGTAGTAGTTTATGTTTACCCCAGTTGTAGTTACTACGTCCCGTTGTAGTAAATCCGATGGGCCTCACTGCACTGTTAATATTCCGTGTTTATCTGTACACAGTATATATCTTCACAGTTAAGCTTCTCAACATAGCATTTTGCAATACTAGACTCTCGGTGATCAATCAGATAATGATTTCCCGCAAAATTTTCTGAAGCAAATATGCCTTCTGTCTACGAGCTCAGTGGTATATGATGACATCACCTCGTTTAGGTCAACCAATCAAATGCCACCTCGCTGGAGACGGGTCCGGGCGTGAAAGCGCCTTTGTTTGTAAACATTACCATGTGCACTAAAAATAGCGCATTTTGCAGCATTTTTTTTCATCAGATTTTGTTAACACAAATATGCCATCGTTATCGTTTCAATTTAGTCCAGATTTTAAGCTTTTTACAACAATTTAGCAGACGTACCTAATTTAAGGTGATGACTTACAGGTTAATGTTTATTCATGACGGGCGTGGCCATTAGTGCCGTGGGAAAATCAGCGACGTGATGAAAACGAGGTTTAAGACGAAGGAAGAGCGCCGATATATTCCGCTTTGACTAAGAGGAAACGTCTCTATTTACGCGCGATACTCGAAACTCATTTTACTGAAATGGGAGGATTGAATGTACAAATCTATCGTTTATAAACAGTAGTGAATGCCTGAAACTCCCAAATCATGACATGTATGGGTGCATTCACTTCACCGATCAGGTACATCAATATTTGCTGGAAAAGAAATGTAAATGTTCTCGCTTTGTATCAAGCCCAATTTTCGATAAGTGTCGGCAAGTTTAACGAAGCAAATTTGACTAGCATTTGTTTGTAGCATTTGAAATGTCTATGGTTTGGTTTTGTGGGATTAACGCAACTTTTTCCAGCATATGATAAACTATAAATGGCGGCCAGTGCATGTGGTCAAGCTTTGAGGAAGAATTGTGTCGAACCAACAAACGGGTAGAACCACCAACAAAAGGTTGGCAAACTTTCTCATATATACACACACTGCCCGAGCAGGAGACTCGAACCTATACGGCAATCTGTAAAGACGAGCATCTTAGATCATTCATTCACCTGGAGATTCTAGAATGTCAGTATGTGTTGGTGATGTGGCCATTAGTGCCGTGTTGATTTTGATTTTATTAGCCTTTAATTAGCACACAATATTTTTACATAGTACTCCCAGATACTTGCATAAATAAAAACCCTATTGTTTGCTTCCTACAAATTTCTCCATTATTCTGAAATTCGTTTAAACATATTTTTCATTGTAATGCAGACAAAACCGATGCATAAAATCTGTTCATAATAGACTACTGTGTAAATGGCCACTATTGAAAATAAATCATTTATGTTCTGAAATAATGTTGATCAATTTCCAGTTTAATTTGAAAACAAAGTGATATTACAAAAATCTTTGATTTAAGATTATGTTATTGCACACTAAATGAGGATATACATTAGTAAAGATGCTAATAGGTTCTTTATAATAAGCCGGGTAATACAGGGCTGAGCAAATGTTTTTTTTAACCACTAGTGCAGGACAAGTGGTGTCAGAAAATTCACTAGTCCCACCTTTCTCTTCACTAGTCCCACCTTACTCTTCACTAGTCCCAAAATGGTAATCACTTGCCGAGATTTGATGAGACGTATGTACTTAATCCATAGAAAAAAAATGAAATAATATACAACATAATTATTTCTTAAAAGAATTTAATTTTTAAAAACATTGGTTGTTATACATTTGGCTTCTTCAGGTTCATGTATATATATTTTAGCTCACGGATTTGAAAATATGTCTATATGTCTGCCACCTTCCGAGTCATATATTCAAGACAGGGATAACAAGCACACTCAGTATCCGTCTTACGTTTTGTCCCTCCATTTTCAAACAAATTTACCTTCTCCAAATCGCCGTCATTACCTTCCTTGTGAAAATAATTTAGCAAACTCATTTTATCCGCAGAGTAATTTATCAGCTTGCTTGACTACTTCTAAAGTGATTATAAGATCAAATTTATCTTTTAAATACGAACTGAAACAGCTCATTATATAGCGTAATTGTTTCGCTTCAAACACAATATCGCACGTGGAAGTTAATCATCTGTAAAATCAATTATAAATTAAAGAATTACTGCCATTTAATCAGTTCATAAAGGAAACCAACACTGATGTTGGTAAAGTACCTTTCATTAATTTAATTACACTGACTGGCTGGATTAAAATCATAGTGAGCCGCTGGTTATGATCTAGATTGATTAAACTCATTGCAACAAAACCGCTTACAACACTGCTAATTGATCATACTGGCTTTCATTTGTTTCACGTGTTTTGATTTGCCGATAATTTGGTCGCTTACCCCAATATGCAGTCAAGCGGTAACAGGATGTAAATGTATACACGAAGAGGAGTAGAATCAAGTATTCAGTGCACCCGGAGGGCATGATTGGCCAAATAAAGGTTGATATAGTGATTAAAGCATGAAAATAAGGACTAGCCCGACTTATTTAAAAAGCACTTGTCCCGGACTAGCGACTTGGAAAGTTTTACTTGCCCGACTTAAAAAATGACTAGTCCGGGACGTCGGGCTATGGGATTTGCTGAGCCCTGTAATAAAATGAACAACCAGGTACCCATTTTAAAACATTTTCCAAGCTTAACCGCTTCAGTGGCCTAGTGGTTAGAGTGTCCGTCTCAGATGTGGGAGGTTGTGGGTTCGATCCCCGGGCCGAGTCATACCAAAGACTTACAAAAATGGTACTAACAGCTTCCTCGCTTGGCGCTCAGCAGTAAGAGGTTAGTGTTAGGACTGTTTGGCCTGGTGTCAGGATAATGTGACTTGGTGGGACATCATGCTACATGTCTGCGGCATGATGCCCAAGTGCTAGACATCACTATAAACTGCCACACTGCAGACATCATAGCGATATGACTGAAAAATTATTAAAAGCTATGTTAAAAATCCAGATAACTATATATATATATATATATATATATATATATATATATATATATGTCTTAAATGATCTTTTGTAACTCAAACAAATGGTGAACAATATGCTTCGAGGTAGTAACATCATTATAAAATAATGCACTGATTATTGGAAATTATGTATCTATACTCATGATGAAAACCATATTTAATTTCTTTAAACGATGGTACACATTATATTTATATGTATTTTGTAATATGAGCTGGTGGCCTAAATTACTGAATGAAGTATTATTATTATATATATATATTTAATCACTGGCTAAATGTGCCAACAGGATAAATAAAATTACCACAGAATTAGCGAGGTGGCAGATTTCAAACTACATGTCACCTTTTGTAAATTTTTTATATAGAAGGGGAGTGGGTGTTATCAATAGTTTTCTTTTTTGCTAACAAAAACAAATTGTTTTTGACACAGCAGTTGTTTTGCATCGGCAGTAAGTTAAGTGTGATAGATTTTGTTGGTAATTAATCCCCACTTCCACACGTTTACTTGTTTTAGATGAGATTTTCATTGCATGAGAAAATGGTACTATTTCTTCTGTTCTGAAGATAGTACCATCATGCCTTGCACGTTTTAGTGGAGACAATTGAAAATAGGATGCTTTTAAAGCATTCATGCAATGCAAAGCAAATCGCGTGATGATCAAGATGAATCGTTCTAAATGGAGAAGCTTGTAATGGCGTCAAAGGTTCAATTAAAATCGTTGACAATTAAACGGTCATCTGTTTAAAAGTATTATTGTTATCTTGTCAGAGATAAGAATAGCATACAGATAGATGCAAAGTCTATGTATGTCTTTAATCTGCATACTGGAGAAACAACCAGTTTTCAACACATAAAAGAGTGCCACCAACCACTAACAAATATATGTGTACTGATAATGTATCATATAAGCTATGTATCATGAATCATAAATGTGCATGAAGGTGAATTGTTTCACTTTCTGTGTTCTGTAAAAGAAAAGCCATTGAGAAGAGAAAAATCAGTAAAAATCTTTATTTTGTCATCATCACTATTAATATTTCAAATACATATTATTTGTAGATTTGGTAAAGTTCAGGTCAGTTCTAACCTTGATAGTAAACTTATCACAGTTATCTCGGCTTATAAGATGACTTCTTCAAAAGAGTCTCAATTAATTTGATCCCTATTTATTCATTTCAGTTTATTTACTAATTGGACTATAAAAAGAATGTTGACAATGGGCCAGTACATTGTTTACTTTTTGGACTATACTTATGCTCCCAATTTTTTTTATTATATGGGACTTCATACACATTGGGATTCTTGGACTCTTGCTTCTTACACAGATAGCATAGTGCACTGTTGCAAGAGATAATAAACTATCAGAGGCAGTGACCTCCATCTCATATCATAATACAATTTGAATGGAACAAAGGAGAGGAGTACTGTACAAAATTAATTTAAGATTAAATGTATATTCACTAAAACTTTTGTATTGTATATATCACCATGGCTTGGACATTATATGTACATTTATAGTCCTGATAAAACTGATGTTCATTGGTGGCTACATTGGTAATCATGTTGTGAGTGAGGGAAGCATGACTTAATAAGAGTGCCCCAGCTACCTGAGGTAATGGGGCATTTTTTCCAGCCCCCACTCCCATCCTGCCAATTTTGATATCTAGATAACCATACCACTTATGTCGTTACTTTTTGCCCTCCTTCCCTTTAGCCTCCATTTTACCTCAGTGTGCAGATCTCTATAGATTCAGTACCCATTAAATGTTGTGTTTTGTACTTCCATATGTAAGTTGTTTGACATTTCCTGAAAAGTACTGACATGTTCACTTATAATGTGTATAGTAAAAGTCATACAGGTAATGTATGCACATTATTCATCTTAACTTAAATAGAAATTGTTCTTTTAAAATTTAATACTAATATAGATTAATCAAAGTCAGTTCCGTCCTAATTATTGAATGCTCTGCACCTTAACTGTCATCAGAAAACTTCCAGACGAAAGTTATCGATTTGCTAACTTTTACAATTGTGGTGAGGTAATGAACTTTGTCACAGCTTGAACATGTAGAGTCTAATAGTCACATTAATTTTATGGCTTTAACACTAACTAAGGTCATTACAAATATGTTTATCGACATGCATAGCTTTCATTCAATCTGGTTTGTACTGGATCACACCTTTAGGTTAGTGTTGTCTAAAAAAAAGCCCACATACTTTAGCATTGATTTTGCCATATGTGCTTCTCGGGGTATGTAAATAATAACCTTCCAAAGGAATATGGATGTATGAGGATCCAAATAAAGTGAATAATTGCCATTTAAAGGTATGTATAATCAGATTTTAAAAAGGGACACCCATTAGTGAAATAGTCTGTGTTGGATGCACAGTGGATTTTTTTATGCAGATCTTAGTCCTGTTCAGCTTAGTTATTGCCCTTTATTAGCTACTGATTAATTCCCCTTTTCTCTGACATACTTTCTTCTCGAACATAATAACTTGATTTATGACAAGCTATTTAGTCCAATGCATCATTTGTATAACCTTACAAATGTTACAAAATAGCAAAAGCTGGTGACTTAAAACCAAAGGTTATTCAGATAGCAGCACAAGTCCCTAAATTTTCAGTTGTGAAATATGTGGTACATGCAGTTGTGAGGTATGTGGTACATGCAGTTGTGAAATATGTGGTACATGCAGTTGTGAGGTATGTGGTACATGCAGTTGTGAAATATGTGGTACATGCAGTTGTGAAATATGTGGTACATGCAGTTGTGAAATATGTGGTACATGCAGTTGTGAAACATGTGGTACATGCAGTTATGAAATATGTGGTACATGCAGTTGTGAAATATGTGGTACATGCAGTTGTGAAATATGTGGTACATGCAGTTGTGAAATATGTGGTACATGCAGTTGTGAAACATGTGGTACATGCAGTTATGAAATATGTGGTACATGCAGTTGTGAAATATGTGGTACATGCAGTTGTGAAATATGTGGTACATGCAGTTGTGAAATATGTGGTACATGCAGTTGTGAAACATGTGGTACATGCAGTTATGAAATATGTGGTACATGCAGTTGTGAAATATGTGGTACATACAGTTGTGAAATATGTGGTACATGCAGTTGTGAAATATGTGGTACATGCAGTTGTGAGGTATGTGGTACATGCAGTTGTGAAATATGTGCAGTTGTGAAATATGTGGTACATGCAGTTGTGAAACATGTGGTACATGCAGTTGTGAAACATGTGGTACATGCAGTTGTGAAATATGTGGTACATACAGTTGTGAGGTATGTGGTACATGCAGTTGTGAAATATGTGGTACATGCAGTTGTGAAACATGTGGTACATGCAGTTGTGAAATATGTGGTACGTGCAGTTATTAAATTGCTATCATAAAAGTTTTGATGGCAATTGTCTTTTTTGTCAGTCATTAGTGTCAACATTCACTAATTTTCTCTAATTAGAAATAACAAGCGGAGTCATACGTAATATTTTTGTGGATATCCTTAAATGGTGAAAATATCCTGTTTCTTTGAACCTCTACAGTTTGTCCAGGAGCTCCATTTGTTATTGGATACATTCAGAATTTTGCAGTGGTTATTAACAATCTGGTTCAAAATCTGTTTGGCATACCAAGGCAAACTCCACTCCTTCCCTCCCAAATTTTACAAAACATTCTTTCTTTGAGTCAGTGTAATAAGTCGCTAAGTATTCTATACCATAAACTAAGTTTTAAAATATATTGCAGGTCCCGTAATGAGCACCTGAAGGTTGACCCACCAACCATTCACATAGCAGGGTATGTAACTGGTGGTTTGAAGAGACTTTATCAACAAATCAAGTCCAACAGTGTGCCCAGACTGCCTGGTAATTAACAATATTTAACTGCTGTCATTTATTTGGAGATAACAAACCCCACCAACCTATCCGTCAGTTCTGCTGATTTGACACTGTTATGCATCAGTGATCATTACAAGTATTGTCTCTGTGTAAATAGTTATGAAATTTCATATGTACATAGTTTAGTTCAGCACTGATTCTACACCTAGAGTATGTTCACTGAATCATGTATTTAAAAATTTATTTCGCTCATACTGATACAATTTTACATTAAATTTTCATGGAAATGTTCATTGTATAATGCACACATGATTTTAGCATAATATTTGGTGAATTTAACAAGTGAACTAATTTTTGCTAAAATTGAATTCATGTTATCAGCCTTCTCATTATCAAACCACTGCTGTCTAAATTAGTCCCTTTGTCCAGCGGAGCTTCCTTTTTTTATCTGTTATTTCAAAGATTGCTTTTGCAGCTGCAGTGTTTAATGGCGACCTGCCTTCTACTTTCAGCCTCCTGCTATAAAAGATATTGGGAAGGCTGTGTTAAAATTTGGTGAAAAAAGATAATATGAGCGCTACCAAGTTGTGGAATATCTTCTGTAGGGTTGGTTCCTGAAACGGGGTTAGATATGAATAGCTGCTATTTAGTTGTGGTTATCTGTGTTTAACACATTAACCCCTTATGACGAGTATATGTGGCAGGAGGTAGTAGCCTACTGCCGAGTGCTGTAGTGTCAAGGTCATGTATGATACACTAAAGTGGGTGGTATTATAGAAAGGTAGACAGATGTAGCTCTATAATGATACCAAAAAATCTGGAATTTCTAGTTGCACTACAAAATACTGAGGGAAAAACCTCATTTTTTGCTGCCCAAATTTCACCCATGGTCGGAATCCGATTTTGTGTCCAGATTTTAGATTTTTTGCTGTCAGATCTAGTGCAGACTGGTATGAACTGCAAACAGACAGATGAACCTTTGCAAAAAGTAGGATAAAATGGGCATTTGGAAGAAAGAGTGCTCTTGATACGAAAATAATGGGTAAAGGTAAAAAAAAATAAAATAGAACTCCAACTTTTACCCTTCTGTTCATGCGCGAGCCAAATAACCAATGAAAAACGATGTTTCTAACACAGCTTGGCATTATGTTATTGGAAGATCACCTGGAAGTTGCTTTCTTATGATTATTTCAGAAATAGTTTTTAATGTGTTTCCTACTCGAATTTCAGGCGAAAACGACAAAAACCTCCAGGCGTTAATGTGTTAATGCTGTTTTTCAGCACATGATAGGTGGCTATACATGGCATACAGTATAAATGGTGGAAGAAAAATCCGGGAAAACCCTGGTAAGAACCACCAATTCGTGATAAGCTACTGGCAAGCTTTCTCACATACCCATATTATATTAGCTGAGCCGGAGACTCGAACCCATGAGGTGAGATGGCAGTGATCACTAAAGGGTAAGCACTTTTGACCACATGTAAATGTCATGCTAACAAAAGTGTACATAGACATCAGCTGCTTTTCTTAGGAAATACTGTAATGATTGTTCTTGCTATAATTTTATTTGAACATCACTGATTGTCAGCAGTGATTCATGTTATTGGCAGATTATTAATATACTTATGCTGGAATAATATAGAATACCTGTTAAAACAAACATCAACTGAGTGGGGACACAATTTGAAACAGGGATACCTCCTCCTCAAAATGCTAACAAGCCATGCCTATCCTACTAGCTAAGTGTCTATACAGTTTAGCCTATCTGAACACAATAACAACTGTATTCTTGTCAGATAATTTGAATCTTCTAATCTGATACAAAGCTCTCTAATAGCTATATTAATCAGAAAGACAGATTTTTATTGGATATACCAATTACATACTCTGCAGCTGGAAGGGATTAACATCTCATTTTAAATGTGAGTCTAGGCATTTTTATCTTGGAACAGGACACCCCTATTTTGTAATAGTGGCATAACTGGATTGGCATGACCTTTGTCAGGGTTCCCACACTAGCGGGAAATCTGGAAAAAGTAGGGAGAAATGATGATTTTTCCCGACTGCGAAAAGTCCTGGAATTTCGTAAATATTGATGAAAGTTGGGAAAAACCTGGGAATTTTCCGCCACCACTTGATGCCTGAAACAATCACCTAATTGAGTCATAACTAAATTGATCTCGAGTTAAATTTATCGAGTTCTAACCAGAATATTCACAGGGTGCACTATATATCATTTGGATGCTTGCAATAAACATATATTCAGAATCAATCCAAATGCTCAGTGGATTAGATTCATCTAGTAGACTTTTATTTTCAAAGTCAGCTTGATATCCGTTTCTTTCCTTACGTGGAAGCTAGAAAAACCACTCTACCATCACAAGAGGCAAACATCGTGGTGGCAATGTGTAGCTGCTTACCTGATGGCCTAGTAAACTTCAAACTTTGTTAGATTGAGTGATATATCCATGAAATGGATATGAAAATTACATATTTTCTCGGAAACTCTGAGTATTAAAATTGGAGTTGATGAAATGTGACCTGGTACTCGTGATTTGCATTGCTAGTCACACGAGTACACAAATCTAACAGTCCATATTTTCAAATGTTGTAGAGAAAGAAGAAAAAAAAATTAAATGAAAGTCATATACTGGTTGTAATAAAAATACAAAAATGAAAGAACACAAAGTATTCCATATTTATATATTCCGAGAACAACTTAATGGGACTACCACGTTGACATGTGCTTTCTGATTGATAAATCAGACTGGCCAGATTGCTGGTTTTCCACAAAAGGTATCTGAATTTCTCTACAACATTAAAATAGAGCTTGTTATTGATATCACGTGACTAATGGACTTAAGATGTCGTTGTTTGAGATCTGTGAAGTGACTACTAATGCAAATGGCGAGTACCAGGTCAGGTTTCATTAATGCTGTATTTTCATCTAGTCTGTCAGCAGAATAAAGCCATAACGATTATAATACTTGCCATTTCTGATAAAATAAATCATATTCCTATTGATTTCATGCAGGTATGAGTCGATATAACATACATTTAAATTTTCTAGGCCCGCTGGTAAGCGACTACCATATGTCGTTACCTCACGGTGGTGGCAAAAACTATTTGAGCCCCTTTATCAATACAGGTTTGGGGACTGGTTTAACAAATTACAAGAAGACAAGTTGATTTTACAGAAAATTCAGTTCTTGTTTATACAACTATATAATTTTGAAGGTCTTTTGTCAAAATTTAAATCAACCCTTTTGAAAAGGTTTTTTAAATGATGGATTTTTAACCATATCATTTTAAGGAGATAGGTTGTTTGAAAAATCTTGTTTGGGATTTTATTGGCACAGACAAATTCAGGGTTAAACTTTCTTTGTTACAAGACAAGATTCTAATTATTTGCAGTTATTATTTTTGGGATTTTATTGGCACAGATAAATTCAGGGATAAAACTCTTTTCGTTATAAGACAAATTCTAATTATTTGCGTTTATTGTTTTTTTGTATAGAGTAATAGGAAATGTTTACTTTCTATAATATGCATATAATAATAATAATAATAATAATGAAGACTTTGTATAGCGCCTAATCTTTAGAAGCTTTAAGCACTTTACAACATTAGACAACACCTATAAGATAAAAAACATATAATGATATGATTACAAAAACAAACACCATCAAATTAGAAAACATAAAAAACATGCTAAAAATATTTAAGGTAGGGAGCATTATTAGGTCTTTAAGTTTGTTCTTGCAGTTGAAATAAGTGAGTTTTAAGAGCACTCTTGAATGGGATCACTGTGTCTTTGTGTCAGTGGGCAATTCATTCCACGTTGCTGGGCCCTGGTATGCAAAAGAACGTTGTCCATATGACTTCGTTTTCATAGTGGGAATAATGAGTATATGATTGTCAGAAGAGGAGTGTAAGTATCTTGCTGGTGTGTACACATGGGTGAGGTCGGATAGGTATGTTGTACTGGAGTCCGTCAGTGAAACGTAGCACAGAACAAATATTGTGTTTGATTCTGGATCGATATATATATATTGCTATAGAATTCTTTAGAAGTAAGGGTTTGAAAGGAAACAAAACTGATTTATGTTCATTATGTTGTTCCCACTTAGCAGCATAATGCAGGTCAGCAAAATAAAGTTAGAATTTTTATTTTGTACATTTAAATGACTTTACATACCAAAATTATAAGAATATAATCAAACCTGTTTTGTGTGATACATTTTGTGGTTTTGTACAATGATCATCTTTTCTGGTGTAGATGTTTTAGAGAGTCTTGAAAGAGAACCATCTTTAGATTTAGAAAATGCATGTTTTATGATCTAAAATGTTGTTTAATTCCTTTTAGTAATGGTCACATGTGAACCTTGAAATTTTTTATTTCATCCTGGAAATGTATCTTTAGAAAAGCGTGGGGACCATGCTTCGTGTTAAAGCCCTCAAACCAGTGCATGTCCTATTTTGATCAGAATTCTAATCATACCATACACAAAAAACCTCAACTCATTTCACTCCACTCAAACCTTCATGTGCTTAGGTTGGAAAAGTTTTTATTTTTGTATGTAGTCAAAATGATCACAGTCAACTTTGCTACCTTGTGCACTTTACTTCCAAATTACTTGGTCAGGATGGCTTCAAGAAGATTTAGCAGGATCCAAATTGGGTAGGTTGACATAAACACATGTTTAATATTGATCTTTTCATTTTAACACAGAGAAAAGTTTAGATTCTGTTTTTATACATTGATTGCCCACCACTTAATTTCTGCATGTTTGGAACACAAAAACTGTATACAGTATATGTTTATCCAAATGGCTTGAATGCCACGTTGTTTTCTAGTATAAGGATAAAACTCATGCATATATACTTTGGAAAAATTACAGTTTGCAAGGGACTGTAGTTTTACTTGTACATTTTACATTGAATTTATGCCTCAGCCATTTGCATTTAAAAATGAAATACGTCACAAAATATGTGCATAGAGTTTAGTTCATTCATATTTTGTTTGAATTGTGAATGTTTGAAAAGTTGCATAAATATAATAGTCAGTCTCATGAGACCATGGATCTGCGCTGACGGATTATAACATCTGTTTTGAAGTATCTGTTGTGTCTACAAAGGGATTTGCAGTCTCTGCCAAGCTTATTGCACTTGGGATCTGTAGCTGGCTTATTTCCTTGGTGCTGGCCTTTCTGTAGATCATCCTTTTAGTGGGTTGTGACTGCTGCATCATCAGCAAATTGGAAGTTCCTCATGCATTTCACTTGCACTTTTTTGTCCTAAATCTGGAAAGGTTGAAGAGCTTCCTGTCTGACTCCTTGCCAACATAGATACCTTCTGTGGCTGGTCCAAAAGTATACTTTTAGCAGTATGGAGAAGATGCTGAACACTTTGAAATGGAGCCATTATACAAAATGGTCCCCTTTATGTCTTTGTGAAAGGACTTCAAAATACTGTGTAGGGTCGGTGGACAGATTTTTTATTAGGATCTTGAAGAGTCCTTCCCTGATAACAAGGTTGAAGGTGACAGAGTGGTTTCCACTGCTCTCTACATTCTTGTGAAAATACCATATCGGTGGTGAACATTTTGGCTCTAAACCAGCAGTGACTCTGGGTAGTCTCTTTTAGCAAACACTTGGAGCCTCTTCCATACATCCTTAGCAAAAATGCTCAGAAGGGAAATGCCACGATAGTTCTTACAGAATATTCTGTCACCTTTATTCTTATAGAGGGTAATAATAAAGGCATCTTTCATGTCTTGTGGTATGGAGCCTTCTTTCCAGCACTGGCAGAGGAGTTCGTGCAGTTTTATGAGGACGGTTTCCTAGTTGTATTTGATGACTAAAGCTCGTATGCCATCTTTTCTGGGGGCTTTTCCAGGGGCAAGTGAGTACAGTGCTTGACATGGTTCAAGTGCTGGCACACTGTCAAGCTTGTCCATGGTTGGTAAAAGCACACCACAGAATTTAGAGCATCCTGACTGATTTTGTGTTCTCTTGAATAGAGCTCTGAATAATGCTGCACCCAACTTACCATCTAATTCAGACAGTCTGTTATAATCTTGCCATTGGTAGTCTTCAGTGGGGCAGTCTTCTTTTGTGTGGATCCAAGAGTCAGTTTGATACAATTACACATGCCCTTTACATCACTGATATTTGGCAGAGGTCTGAATCCATGAGCATGTTGTTTCTCTTTGATAGCAGGGAGCATTGCTTCTGATTGAGCCTAAAATCATTTGACTTCCTGTGCTTTTTGCCAAAGGCTGAAAAGACTCCAATTGCAGTGGTGTGGATAGTGTTCCAATTTTTTTACAGTATTTGTTTTGCTGTGCTGGGGAGGGCTTCCTCTGAAACTCTGAGCAAATCAAGAATCTTCTTGTGTAGGTGGGTCTTGCTTGTGTCAATTGTAAGTCTTCCTTTTTCTTGAAGCAATGCAGACTCTTTGGAGCTTCACTTTGTCGCACACATGAGAATGATCAATGTGACAGTCTTATCTTTAGACTGCTAAGGTTAGAGTGCTTGTGTTGATGAGGTCAAGCTGATGCCAGTGCTTGGACCTGTGGGTGTCTCCAGGAAACATTGTGTTGGGACTTGGCCCTAAAGAAAGTGTTGGTAATGGCAACACCAACACCAATTCAAGGAGGTGCTGGCCTTTCTCATTTGTCTTCCCCCTCCCAAAATGCCCCAAGCAGGTTAGCCAGGAGCTATGATTGGTACTGATTCTTGCATTCTCAGCAGTGGGTCTTGCAAGGGGACTTTTTTAATGGTAACATTGAGATCGTCTTAAAGGTGGTCTTTAACTTACAGAGAGGATGTTGGTGCATAGGTGCTGATCAGGCTGATCAATCCAGTTGATGTCTGTAGCTGAAGTTTTAGGATCCTCTCATTTTCCTCGGAGGGAGATACAGTGGAGCTAAGCAGTCTGTTCTTTATAGCGGAACCAATGCCATGCTCTCTTGGCTCATCTGGAGGATTTCTCTGCCAGAAGAATGAATAGTCTTTCTCCCTGAGTGTGCCAAATGCAGATTCTGTTGTCTCTTTGATGGCATTAATGCCCATATGAAGCCAGCATGGTGCATTGTTGGCTGTCTTCCGAGCTTTGTTTACATGTTTTCCAAGAGTCTTGCTCCAAGTTCCCAGCCTAAGTGCTGCTATTTTGCTTTTCTTGGCCTGATATGCCTGGTGCAAGGTTTTTCATCCACAAGTTAAGTATACACACTAAGTCCCACACACCTAGTGAGGCAGGCAGATCATGGCTGGACAGAACCTTATTAACTGGTGGCATGTGGCATCTGGTCAGCAAGATTACAGATTCTCTCCCACCATTTGAAGCTACCCCTGGTGCCTTGCTTTATGCCAATTGAGCACTGGGATTTATAACCAGTAACTGCTCTTTCCTATGTTGTGCCAACACCATATGGCAGAGCTGAAGTGCCCACTCCAGGGCACAGGACTGGGCAGGTTTTATGGGTCCCCCTCTCACCCTCAGTAGTAGACTGTAAAGGAAAGGAAATTGAAATACATTTAATACTAGTTCAGCTGCAGGAGCTGTCAGAAGTTGCCAGGTGCTGGCACATAACAACCTTAGGGCCTGTTTTTTATTCAGGGTTTGATCCCTTAGCTTTTGTCTCTCCCAAGGCACCCACAAGGCAGTGGTACTATTTCCCCATAGCAGGGGATCTGGTTCATGAGCACCAGTGTGTATCTAATTGCTGGTAGTCTTGAGTTCAGTGTGTCTAGGGGCCAGATCTCCAGGTCCTCTGTAGTTTAGCCCGAGTCCGTAAGATATTCAGTTTCTCTGTGTCGCCATGAGGAGGCACTACATGAGGCTTGTGGTTGGATGGTCAGTGTACTGGAAGGGAGAGGCTTACACACTTAGCTTTCCTTTATGCATTGCTGCTATCCAGCAGTGGAAGCTAAAAGTGAGAGCGACCAGCACTGCTACACCACACTAGGCACATCACAACAGCCATTACACACACAATATAAATGTGATTGTTGTAAAATTAGTTGTATTAAAGATTTTCATTAACATATTGCTAGTGATGTTGTATATTTAGTAAAATATTTGTCTCTGTGAAGTTTTATACCCCACTAATGTACTGCTATTACTACACCATAACCTGTCTTGAACAACCACCTTTTTCTGCTCAAAATATCATGGTCTGTCAAGACAGCTGGTTCAGAGCAGGTCATAACACTAATTACAGTCAACAAATTGGTGCATTGAGAATCTTGTCTCAAGACAGGTGGTCTCAGAGCAGGTCATAGCACTAATTATAATCAACAAATTGGTGCATTGAGAATCTTGTCTCAAGACAGGTGGTCTCAGAACAGGTCATAGCACTAATTATAATCAACAAATTGGTGCATTGAGAATCTTGTCTCAAGACAGGTGGTCTCAGAGCAGGTCATAGCACTAATTATAATCAACAAATTGGTGCACGGAGAATCTTGTCTCAAGACAGGTGGTCTCAGAGCAGGTCATAGCACTAATTATAATCAACAAATTGGTGCACGGAGAATCTTGTCTCAAGACAGGTGGTTTCAGAGCAGGTCAGAGCACTAATTATAATCAACAAATTGGTGCATTGAGAATCTTGTCTCAAGACAGGTGGTCTCAGCAAGTTACACATCATCATCATTTTTGAATAGAGCAGAAAGAAACATTTTTCCATAATGAGTTGTCAACATGGTAATAAAGTAAATAATTGTAACTTATTTTCTCCATGTTACTGTATTAGAGTTAAATCTGACAGATTAGGCAGAATGTAAAGGTTTTTATAAGAACTTTGATCTCAGTATTGCTTAAAGCAGGAAGCATCCAGAGAATATAAAAGACAAAAAATTATGATTTCTGTGTCACTTGAAACTAATATATTTACTCATAAGTCATGTCAGACTGCCAACAACAAAGATCCTGATCTGCCATAGTGTAGTGCGCCTGCAGATCAGGATTTTTTTTGTTCTACTGTTTACTTCTAATAAACTGCATCGACCAGATCTGCTGGTACATTATGCAATGGCAGATTTGGGTCAATGCAGTTTGCAGTTGAACTCATAAGTGAGTATACAGTGTAACCCTGCTATAACACAGCAGTTGGGGTCCATAGAACCCAACTGTGTTATAGACAAACCATGTTACAAGCAACCAGGTCATTTAGCTGATGCATGTACCAAAAAATGACAGGGTGTGTGGGTAATAAAGCAGGTGCAAAAATACGTGCTTCTGATTAAATGAAGACAAAACAAGTCTAAATTATACTTTTATGTTGACAAGTTACATTTGTGTAGTATAGTCCATCATGCATTGAGTACCGTACATGTGTATGAAAAATCCATGAACTCGAATATAGATCACATATTATAAAATTCATGTATCAGTCACATCACGTTAGAAAACAAGACATATAAAAAAATGTCCTCATTTGATCTACATCCCATTGGTAACAAATGTGTCAGTAAACAGTTCACTACATTTTTGTTGCCAATAGCATGTGGCTATAGTTGTAACTGCTGCATTTATGTGTACTTGAACTGGCTAGGCTTTGGTCAGCTGGAGACAGCTATCATCTTGCCATGGTGATACAAGGGAATAGGCTATTCATAGAGAAATGAAAACATGTGAATGGATTAAAAGTAACTTGACAGCCAGCTATTTTTGGTTTCAAAAGATTGCAAAATTTACAAGACGCTTTGTTTCTATTGAAGATTGTAGTCAGCTTGCTTTGATGAAGGGTGCATGTGTTATTGAAGTCACCGCTAAAGAACAAATTATACATAATTATACTGACAGTTACTTGTTAGTAGAACCATGTTGTAAGTGAGTTTGTAAATATTATGATAAGATACATGGGCAGATTTTTATAGTGATTCTGGGAGATATGACTGAAACCCCTTTTCCTGCGAAGTTTAATATTACGCTTGCCTAGCCCCTACAACCTCCCACTTTGGATACCACAACACTACAAGTGGGTATTTTCTCAGGGACTGGTCCCCACCTTCCAGCAACACATGTGCAATTTTAAATCATGGCCACTGGTCACCATAGTCTCACATGCTAATCTTTTCAGTCACCTTCTTCAGCCTCTGCTTTGTATTGCTTGCTGGAGGCAGTGACCTAATGATCTTGACATTCCTTGTCCATGTCCATAGCATTATCAGCAGAGTATCTCCATCTCTTTTGCTTTATAAACTTCCAAAGCCTTACTGGAGCAAAGTAAGAATCGTCTGTCTGCTGCTTCCCTGGAGTCAGAAACCATCATTGGAGATCCCATTACCTTTGTGTCTTCCCAGGACATAAGCGGCAAGCTGCACAGGTTGATCACATCCACTTCAGGCCCCCATTGAAATGACACATTTTTCAGTATCATTGGTTCCATGAAGAATCTGCTCTTCACATCAACAATTTCGAAATGAGGACTTTGCTCTTCAGGAAAAAGTCACTACATGATGGTCTTCACTGACAACACATCTGTGGTAGCGTACACATGCTCCTTTTCACTGCATGGAGGTTTGAAACCTCTTTCTCTGGGCAAACTTGGAAGGTATTTCCTATCAAGTGTTCAACATTCCTGGCAAACTAGAATATTTTGGTGGACAGTCTGTCCAGGAGGGGAAAGATTGTCTTAATGGAATGGCCTCTGCCCCAGTTTGTCGTAGATTTCCTATTCAGACTAAGGAGGAGACCCATGGTGGACTTAATTTGCATCAAAGTCAAATAAGCTTGTCAGAGAGTCGGGGCAGTGGATGCTTTCAGCCTGAAGTGGGACCTTCTATTCACTTATGCCTTCAGATTTATCTCATAAATACTTAGAAAAGTCTGGACCAGCACTGCTCAGCTCATGTTAATAGCCCCTCAATCGTCCCAATGATCGCAGTTCAGTAATCTTCTGGGCCTGCTGGTAAACCAGCACAGGACATTGCTCTAGAGCAGGGACCTTCTGTCACAGCACAGACTGACTCCTGCACAAGAGTTCACAGATTCTCACCTACACATTTGGCTTATCTAATCTATCAAACAGGAAAAGTTTTAGAGCAAAGTTACCAAGTACATCTTCAGGTCATGAGGCGCTATACAGCCAAGGTCTGTGATGCCAAGTGGAGGGTCTTTTGCAATTGGTGCAGTTGGTGTGTTAATCCTAGCCGATCACAGTGGTTGAATTTCTTCTTTTCCTTTTCAAAGATGTTTCTTGGTTGCTATAGTGTAGCCCTTTCCAACACCCTGAAACTTTCACAAGGCCGGGCCATTGGTTTGGATTTTCATACTGCCAACCTGATTATGTGAGGGCTTAGGAAAACCACTTGTCCTCTCATCTTGGCTAAGTAAAAACTGGGTGGGCAGAGTAAAACTTTTACCATGTACTTGTTCCCGGTAGACCTGATGCATAGGGAGTAAATCTGATACAATTTTCTATGCATCACATGAACCAAATACTGAGAATCACTTAACATTTGGCAAGCACCAAATATATATTTTATCTAATTAGCCTGCTTCTTATCAGCTATAAAATTCACAATGGAAGCTGACTTCATTTTTACTGAGGTACCCCGACATAAACTTAAAAATGGGTAAAAATGATGAACATTATTTTGCAGTTTCATACTTAGCTCTCGAGTTCTCAATGGTATTTGCATTTACAGTGACACTTTTAAATTAATTATGCATCATTTGGATGTGGAGAAAGTTTCCATTTCAATGAACTACTATGAGTCAGACTTCTTAAATCTTAAAGGGCAGAGAATGTCTTAAATCTGTGATTATTTTTGTGTCTGTTTAGACAATGCTAACTTGCCCCAGTTTGCCAGTATTTTTCAAGACTGAAGCTTTATTGATGAATTTTCAAGGCAGAGTGGATACCTGATTAAAAATGTTTCCTATACATATCCCCCAGTCTCAGTTGTGTCTGTGCTAGAAATGATCAAGATCGATTCTTTTTCCCAGATGGGGTTTTACATTTCTATGCGGCAACCTCAAAAGGGAGAGGCATCTTTTCACTATAGGGCTTGGCTAATATTTCCATTATTTCAAGTTAGATTGTCATGGCAGTGAAGAGGGTTGCTCAGTCCCTTACTGAGAGGGACCTTCCACTCATAAAATTAGAACTCATTAGGTTTGAGCCATTTTTACCTCATGGGTTTATTTAACTCATCCATCTTAAATGTGATGAAAACTGTATTTTGGTGATCTCACACTACCTTCTCTTTCTACCATTGTTCCTTGGTGTACCAAAGCGAAAGCAGTTTTTTCTTGGGCTGATAGTTGTGTCACAAAAAGTGTCTCAAGCTGATGCCATCTTACAGTAGTGGACACTTATACAGTAAGACTGAGGTTTTCCTTGATTATCTTTTAGAGTTTTGGGGGTCATCAGCCTCCCACCGAACTGGCAAATTCAGCAGTGTAGTAGGAAAAGATAACTTGTTGCTACTGCTAGATTCTCTCCTCCCATCTTGCAAAGATGTCCCACTAGTGGTCTCTACTTTTGAAAAGGGATGAAGCCTAAAGGGTGTGTGCCAGGTGACAAGGTTGACTTCCAAAAATTTCTGGAAAGTCACTCTATTGGAGGACAAATTGTCATCACATGGATGAGGGTTAATTTTAACATCCCAGACAGAGTAAGCTATGTGGTAGCAACAGGTGAGCATTAAGTAATTAAAATTAGTTTTACCTCCAAGAAATACTACATATCGTTCCATTTATCTAAACCTATGAGTTTTAACAATCCCACTTGATTAATTTTTGTGATTTTGGCACATGGTAGAATGAGATATGTTACTTTCTCAACTTGTGTGTAGTTATATTTGTGAAGTTTTTGAGTTGCTGAAGAAATCAAAATCTTACAAAACCCAGATTTTCCATATAATCAAAGCTAGGACATAGTGTATTAGTCAGATCAAACTTGTATTTGATGCCTTTTTTTGTTTCTGTTTTTGTTGTCTTTTTAAAACAGAGAAGAAATATGCCCAATTTTGATTTCATGCCAATTCCAATTCAACCAGTTGGATTACAGTATATCACAATATTGGTGCCTATGTACATGCAGCTTTTATATTTAGCTTAATATTTACTTCCTTTTCAAGACAAATTGGAAAATACAAAAAAGTCCAAATAAAAGAAGTACAGTTAGATGAGGCAAAGAAAAATAAGAAAGCATGATTTTTTTCATTGTCCTGAATCTGAGGGATAGAGACATGTGCACAAATTCCTTGTTCATGATTGTTAATAAGTTTGTGTCAAAACATATTTGTTAAGGGTGTTACTTTGCTTAACTTGTTACTCCCCCAACCACCCCTATGCACACACAAACTCACAAGCACCCATCCATCTTTGGCTTTTATTCAAGGTGATTCTGTTCACAAATAATAATAATAATAATAATAATCATCATCTGTAGTGAAAAAATTGATAATTTTTAATGATACCTATCTGAATGTATATCAGGGTTTTGGTTAGCATTAATTAATAACATATTCTCAAAGCATTGCTTTTATTTGTTTTAATTGGTAAAGTGGTGAGAAAGAAAGAGAGATTCATTTCCCTTAAAAATGTTTGGCTTATATGTCAAAATTTGAAAGGACCCTGCATATGTCGAGCATAATTTTGGTGTAGAAACAAATATAGCATAAAAAAGCACAAAGTAGTGACATTACCACTTTGAAAAGAGATGAGAGGTTAATTAAACATGAGAAAGTTTTTAATGAAAAATGCACATCAGACAAAATAATAAAATTGATATTCTGTTAATTTTATAGTAGAGTCTGATATTTGCAGGATGTTTTTAAAAATTTATCCAATAATCAAATAAATTTTTAAGATATAAATCTTTTTAGTCAGAGTTTTAGGATGTTGAAATAATAATAGTCTAATGTACTATACAAAACAGTTTTTAGGTGAAATAGACAAAATGCATCAAGCAACCTAGCTGGAACATGCCATATTTTCACACATGCAATGCAACAGTATAGCTGGATTGCATATGACAAAGATGAAGATATAGGTAAATTTTGCTCAGGTATCCTTTATCTAGAAAGATATTGCCAAATTTTACTTCAGTTCTAATTTTTCAGTTGAATTAAGTTTAAAGATACCAGTGTATCCCCCAGGGGTGCATGACTGAAGAGTCGGTAATCTCCTTGATGTCAAAACTGGGGGTCAGACTGAATAAAAAGCAAACTTTGGTGTCAAAACTGGGGGTCAGATTAAAAATGTTGGGGTCTCTGAAGTGCAAATGAGGGTAAAGGGAAACACTGAAGGTACATTCATTATTACTAAATTAGATTTTGCATGTGCTTTTAATTTCCAGGTGACAATTAAGTTCTACATATACTAGCTTATTTCAATGTAGCTTTGTAAATGCATTTTTCTTACCTGTAACAAAAGTCTATTGATCAGGATTAGCAACTCCAATGTTTAGTCCTCTTTATTGAAAATATATTTTGCCATCACATTTATAAAAGAAGGACATAATTTTTTTTCAATTGATTTTGTCAAGACTTTTTAATATTTTTTTAGTAGGATTTTCTGTAAGAAAGAGACATTTTGAATAACATTATGTTGGAGTAGTATCTTGTACATATACAATGAAATTACTGTCCCATTTGTACATGTAAAATTACTGTCCCTTTTGTACATATACAATGAAATTACTGTCCCATTTGTACATATACAATGAAATTACTGTCCCATTTGTACATATAAAATTACTGCCCCATTTGTACATATACAATTACTGTCCCATTTGTACATATAAAGTTACTGTCCCATTTGTACATATAAAATTACTGTCCCACTTACCAAAGAAGAGTAGATGAGATAGATATACATTTCTTATTGATGACTGTGCCTTTTTTGGAGAATGGGAGTGGGGTAAGGTGTAGGCTGTTTTTCATGTAAGAATAAGTATACCTTTAGAGTATGAGCACACATTTTAACACACAAGCAGTGGTTAGTATCATAACCCAGTAATGAACAGTACAGTTTGATATTGTGTATTAGCAGCATCATACATGGCAGTATAATATATTCAGAATAATCAAAAAAGTATGCATGGAAAAATATAGATCAGGATATTTTTCTTTGACTAAGCTTTTATTATGCAAAGGGAATTCAAAGGAGAGTATCTTCTAGAATATCAGGGTGATCTGATCTCATACAGAGAAGCAAACAAGATGAGAAGAAATGTATGGTGGCTGTCAAGTGGGAAATTTCATATATATTTTTCAGATACATTAAAAAAAATATTTGGTAAACTCTGTAATAGGTTGCATGGATTTAATTTTTTAATATTGCCTATTCAGATCCTAATGTAATCCGTTGCTTATAATTTGAAATGTGAAAAATTCAGTGTTAAGATGTAAATACTACTTTGTCAGTTTTAAGGAGAATTTTCAAGGACAAACTTATAATGTGCGTTTACGAAGTTTGCAAATATCTTTTATTCTAGTATTACATTAGTCTTAAAAGTATGAAGTATTTTATTATAAGAAATCTTAGAATGTACTGCATGCTTCCTCATTGACTTCACTTTGCACAGCACAGCCAGAAATTGTGATGCCTTGATGCTCTTGATAGCATTTTTTTTAATATGTCATTTCATTTACAAAAGAAAGAAAATAAATTATGCTCAACTTAAAATAGTTTGAGGACTTAACATGTTAGTGATGATTTTACCACATCAAGGGTAAAACCAAACCGGCAACAATAAAAACCACAATAAACATTATAACTTCATTGCAAAACTTCTTCCACCTTGTTTCTTGTTATGTTGTGGTTATCTAATTTAGAGTTTGACTGACAATTTCAGTGTAGACAAAATGAAGTGTATATTTTTTTATGGGAAAGATGGTAAATGAGTCAGCACCTAGTGATCCAAAGGAAAACGTAACAATGTAAATTATAGTTGACAGATGTTTTGACCGTTTCATGCTGCAAGAGATGTACTAGTAACCAAATGATTAGATCTAAGGTAAAGTTATGGTGTACCTAATTTACTCTGGTGACACAAGGAACTTTTCAGAGAGTTGCACTTCACATCTGTATGATCTCCTGACTACATGAGATGTTTTCTTTTAGCTCATTCAGGCTACATTCAGTTTTGTTACTTTATACAATAGGAACAACCATATATACTCTTGCTAATAAGTTGAGTCAAATTGCAAACAGCATAGATCCACCTGCTGATCAGGGTCTTTGTTGTTTGTTCTGTGGAATACTCGTAACAAATTGCACAGACCTGGGTCTGTTGGCACATTTTATGACTGCTGATCTGGGTCTGTGCAGTTTGCAGTTGGACTCGTCTTATAAGTGAGTATATATGGTATTAGCAAAAATGGAAATGATAATAAAAACCAAACGTGAAAATATCAATAACTTGCTTTTAGGAAATTGTATAAATGCAGACAGAATCATCAAATCCTTTGTAAATATTATTTTTAATGCATAATTCCAAGAATCATTTCTTGCTGTAAGATTAAAATGATTATCTTCCCTGTATTTTAACCTAATTGTAAAAGTGTTCATTAATAATTCCTGTTTCGAGTGACCGAGATTGATGACAGTTACACCATACAAGTATGAATCATTTTCAGCTGATTTTTTCTCTCCAATTGATGGTATAGTTGGAAATACATAATGAATGTGATTTAGTCACACTGTTTGCTTGAACATTAATTTGTTGTGATCAGTAAATGAAATAAATCTTGATATATTCAGGATGTTGTACCATCTCAGTGCCAGTAAAACACCGTTAACATTAGTGACAGACAAATGGTACTAAGAAATATCCACATGCAGTTCAAGATCTACAGTTTTGTGGGCTGCACTTGATGATTTCATTTGTTTGAAAAATTATTAAATCTTTGTGTGGTTTTGTATTATCTTGTGCGTAGCTGTCAGACATTCATTGTATTATCATTAACATGTATTGACTTTGTCAAAGAGTACAAAAATGGCATGTTACAATCCAGTGAATTTTAGGTTTGATCAAAATGATTTTTTACAAGATGTCATTAAAATCGGTGACATTTCTGCAAGTTTTGATGGTAATTATGGATGACAGTATTTTCTGTGCCTGGTTTTAATTTGGTGACTAGTCAAGAGTTGTTTTTCTTCATGATATGTTTTGACTTACAAAATTATGAAGTTATTTTAAGTAGTAGATGGATCCTGTGTAATATTGCTCTACCACAGAAATGATCACAGAGTTAATATGGGTCATGTTTGGAATTGTCATATTTCATCATTATAAAAATTTGTGTACCAAATTTTTCCTTTCATATTGTCATTTTCCCCATTAGAACATACCTCCTCTACTATGAAAATAAATATTAAAAAATTTGGTCCCAGACTTAAATGGCACAGTAAAAGAAAATCCCATGAACCAAAACTTGTTTCAAAATTGGAAATGTATATACATGTAGCTGCTAAATTCCATAAAACATCGGTATTTATGTTTTGGAAATAGCCTGCGATCATGTATTAAGAGAAATACACCTGACACAAGCTGGGTCAGATTTTTTACAGTCAACAACAAGAATGTATGCTTGTAAATTCCGAAAGGCACGCGAGATAAAGGCAATATTCGACATGTGCTGACACAAATTGGGCAGGAGGCTAATCCAAAATCTTTGCTGGTTAAAAGAAGAACCAATTTTTTAAAATATAAATTGTCATTTGTGTATAAGAGAGTTAAAAATGGTTTTGTGTTCAGCTGCTTATTATGTAATTGTTTTTGATGTTATTTCTATCATTGATCAAATAAAGCATTTTGAAATCAAATTAAATATCTGGACTTCAATATCCTGGCCTGCAGCCATGTTTTTGATACTTTGCCAGTGGAGACTGACGAAACATTATTGAGAAGGAATGTACATTGTTTGTGCTAATTTGTCATTAATTGTTAACAGAGCAAATAACTTTGTTTATTGTGTATGGTCACAGACACATATCTCTACAAAACACTATCACTCTTTTCTAATCATATGAAAAAATTAACATCTTTTAGGTTTAAGCCATTTTGTAGGGCCTTTTGTCTTGAAATTAAGGCTGGTATCAATGATAATTTGTTTTTACAACTACATGTACTTATATATGAAAAGAAATTTTACTCAACATCTGCAGTACCCTCAATAAACTCAAACTGAAATTTAGTCCCAGTGATTTTTCAGCCTTGGGGTATGTATGTATGTGCACATACACACACACACAGACACACACACAGAGGTATGTATTACTGATATATGTTGTTGTTGACCAGTTATGCAAAATTTCAGTCAGACATTGGAGTTTCTGCTAAGAAAATCATGTACAGGTACAATAAACAGTTGTTCTAACTGACACTGGTACTTGCTTGGGTATTGACCTCATATTGTACATATGACACGCATTGCAACAGATGTGCAACTGCCTTGGGGCTCTTCTAAAGGGTACATTGTGATCTCAAACGGGATTATTTAGTCTCCTGCAGCCATCCTCCGTCAAGTTTGGAAGTTGACTATTTGATTTAATAGGTGAAGAGAGAACTCAGTTCTTCAAAAAAGTCAGAAAAAATAAAAGGTGAAATAAAGCTCTTTTCAGCTATATATTGATGTTTCCCGATAAGGTCACTAGCAGACGATATTCTCCCATTTTACCTGGACGATGGGCAATGTGGCAGTTTTTCCTATATACGATCACTAAAATTTACTATTTTTAACAAGGCACACTGAAGGAAAGTCAACTTATAAATCACAAATATAGATACTAACAGAAAGCTTGATTTGCGTTATGTTTATATATGTAAATTTTGTAAAGGTCTCTTGAGAATCAATGAATTTCTTTAAATTTCCAAACACCATATAAAGTCAATGGTAAATCTGCCCACTGACCACAAATATGGCTGCTGATGACGTCATTTGGGAACTATCTATTGTAGTTAATTATAGCTTTGGTTTTAATGCACAGTGAAACCATAAAGTATCCAGTTTAGTTGTAACAGCAAACCCTTCCGCCTTACAGCTAAAATAGTTCTGTTCCACAGTTAATGCCCTCGGTGGACGCATGGTCAGTCTTAGAAGTACAATGCCCTTTTACATTTTTGTAAAAATGAAAACTATGTCTGCATTTCTGGCCACATAAGAATATAAAAGAACGATTGTGCTAGATTTTAGTTATGTACAATTTATTAATTCTGTTGTATAATGAGTTAGAAACTTGAATAAAAGACATCTATATATCGGGACAAGAACTGAATTTTGTGTGTGTGTGTGTGTGGGGGGGGCTAATTCCCCCACTGAGTGTTCATTTAAAGTCTGATTTGGTTTACTTAGTCGGTCAAAATGAAACTTTGTCTGAAATATGTCCAAGAGAACTAAATTTGGGACTTACTATACAATGACCAAATGAAATATTGGGAGTTGCTGCTGTGTATGCTTATATTCAGATTTTATGAATTATTCTTCTGACGGAAACTGTTATGGGTATTGACCTCATATTGTTATGAAAATATATTTTACACCAGGTGTGGATGGCCTTAGGACCAGTCAACCGCCATGGTTTTGGCATGTACCAGATTCACTAAGAAGTTTGTTGGAAACAAAATTTATCTGTAAACTGCATAAACAGTATATCATAACAAACCAAGTTTTGAAAATGCCATGGGGAACTTAAATTTTATCATGCACAAAGACAAGTTAAATGTCCAGCATAATGAAGAGGGCTAAGTCAAAGAACAACATGACAGAAAAAATAACTGTATATAAATAACTACATTTCTACAGTTTCACAGTGCACCATCTCTAATGGTGCATTATTTTTGGCATCTGATTTTACATCCTGGATATAATTTTCACAATGAAAACAGAGATATATATATTTACAAGTGCAGGTGTTGGAAAGGATAAAAGTAATAATAATAATAATAATAATACTAATAATGTTATGTTACTACAGGAGAATGAGGTTCAGTTAACTGGCAGGAATACAACATATACATTGCTTAAACAGCATTTTTGGTGATCTATTTTGTTGCTTTTCTTGAGTTATCATCATTATTCTGGATAATCTACTTCTCTGTACCAAATAGTGAATATTTATTGGTCTGTGAGCATAGCTCATTGTGTGTGTGTGTGTTTGTGTGAGTACTTTATTGCCCCCAGAGGGAGACCTTGCTTTAGGTAAAAATGTAGGGAACTTCATTCTCCATGTGCCTTTGTGTCATGATATATATATATATATATATATATATATATTTTTTTTTTTTATATGCACACCGTGGTGGAAGCTTGACATAATGAACACTTTGGCATCACTGTGTATGTTTCTTCATGCTTTTGTCAACAATCATTTGTTAGCACGCTTCAGTCAATATTTGTCTTAGGACTTCAGTCACACTGGAAATTTGGCTCATATCACTCAATATTGGACAAGTTTGATAATGAGCTAAATCTATACATATTAATGAGGTGATCAGATGCACCTAATTGGCTAACCTTGTTATCACTCCCGAAGCCATATTTATGATTTGATTTTGATTGGACTTAGAATAGATGCTTATATCATTTGTTAAATAATAAGCATGATTGACACTTTATAAATAGGTGATCTTGGATCTGATTGACTAAGCTTGTGACCGTTCTGGAGGCCATATTTGTGATCCGATTTGATCAAACTTGTAATAGTGGTTTCTATTGTCATGATCTTGGATGAGGTTCATAGTGAGAGAAAGCCATGTATGCTAATAAGGTCATTTTGCATCTTCTTACTTGACCTTGTTACCTTTCTGGAGGCTATATTTCTGATCAGATTTTGATAATGTTTAAAATATAAGCATAATGTCATCTAGATATCAGACGAGATTAATGATGAGTGAGATACATATTAATGAGGTGATCTTGCATCAGATTGGTTGAGCTGGGTACCAATTTGGAGACCATATTTCTGATCTGATTTTGAACGGCTAGAGATATATGCTTATATCATCTAAATTGTATACCAGTACAAGTGTGGGATGCATGAATTTTAATGAGTTGATCTTGCATGTGGTTGGCTGAACTTGTTGCCACTTTGGAAGACATATTTCTCATCTGATTTTGATCACACATGGACTGTGGGCTTGTATATTTCAGATCTTAGATGGGTTTGATAATGAGTGAGAGCTACACAAATTAATGATTTTATCTTGTATCTGATTGCCAGAGCTTCCACTCTGGATGCCATCTTTTTAATCTGGTTTCGATCAAACTTGAAATGTGTGTATATCATCAAGAACTTAGACTCTTTAGTAATGAGTGAGATCCATACATATTTATCAGGTGATTTTCCATGTGATTGGCCAGATTTTATGAATCAGGATGCCATAATTGTGATCTGATTTTCAGATTTGAAGTATGGGCCTATATCATCATGATCATGGGCAATTTTGAAAGTTGAGTCTGATTGGCAGAGCTTGTTATCACTCTTGAAGCAATATTTTTGATCAAGATTGTGGCTGACTTCAGTTTTGAAAAGCAAGCATACTAATTTTGTCTTTTCTATTTTATGCTAGGTTGTGAATTCCTGGATTTCCTAAGTCATTAGAAGTCATAATTCACTAGGATGAAATATAAATACTTTCACTGCTGCATTGACAACATTAAAACCAAGAAATTCTAGCTATTTTGCTGTGCTTGCATGGTTTAGTTATAAGTTTGGCCACCTCACATGCAAACAAACTTTTCAAATCCAATGATGTGCATATACCTTTTTCTAATGTTTGTTTTTACATGTGATGTTGAATTGGAAAGAAAAATTGTGTTACTATTGATATTTTCTGTGTAAATACACAGAACAGAGCTGAACAAGAATAGTAAAATGCTGACATTATTGCATGGAATACAGTAAGAACTCTGCTATCTGTTATACATATTGTTAGCGAATTGAAAAGAATATAAAAGAAAATTTGCTTGCTCTGAGTGAATAATTGATATATTTCATCTCTTGGGTGAAAATCTCTAGTGTTTTCTCCCACACACTGAAATATATTCATTATTCACTTGTTGCAAGCATTTATCCTATCTTTAGAAAATAATTTTATTATGGTATAGTAAAATAGTTGATTATGGGCAAGAAACAGTGTATTAATTATGTCTATATTTTTAACAAGAAATATTATCAAAATATAGTAAAATAGGAATAATCAACATAGTATAATATAAACATGATAGTTTACATAGGTGAGTTCTTACTGTGCTACATAGCCCTGCTTAGTGAAATTTCCATCTGTTATCTATTCCAAGTGAGTGATATCAAGCCCACATTGGCCTCATGTTTAATTCAGTTTCAGCATTATTGTTAGAACATGATATGCCCTCTATTCAAGTGTGAAATTAGTCATTCAACTATTTTGACAATGTTTATGAGCACTTACTGGGGGAGGGGGTCCAAACTTAAGTGCATACTCTGTGGCTACCAGATTTTTTTGACAGCTGCTGAGAACTTAGTGCTCCTTTTGCACAGTGACACAAAATAATTAACAGATTGTCTAAGCCAATTACAGTATATTAATGGTGATGTCATCACAATAATATCTGTGTGTAAGCTATGCCCAGTACTTGTAGAGAGCTTCAAATTTGTTGCCTTTGTGAAATCTGGATTGTTCCTCAAAATTTGCAGTGATACTGTTATGCATACATATATTGTGTGCTTGACTTTTGTCCATGCTTGTAGATTGTACTTTAAGATAAGGCTCATTTATGAACAACATATTTACATACATAACTTTTGTCAATAATTGTAGATTATACTTGAAGATAATGATCATTTGTAAAAATGTTCACTGATATTTGAGTTCAGGGTCAGATAAAATTGGTATTTTCTGGAAGAGAACATTGGATCCACATCATGGTAATTTTATTATATCTTAGGTTTCTATAATGAGGTTGTGTTAAACAAAATGATTCATTCCAATTTGACTATCTGATGGTGGAATCAGTATTAGTTGTATTCAGTTATAATTTGAAAGTATTATTTAAGTTGTATTCATTGACTTACTTGGACTAAAACACTATTTTGGGATTATTGTGAATTCGTTCAAAGACATTCTGGAATTATATCATTGTGATTCATCAAGACTGTTGGTACATCATCCTATTCGAGACTTGCTATATCAGCACATTCATTATTAGAATTCAGTTAGAACACTTTATACTTTTGTACTTGTGATAGAACTTTTAGGATTATTGGGGATTTAATTTGCAAAATTGCTACTACATCAAATTTCTTGGAGGATGAGTGTGAAACTTTAAATAAGCTGTTTTCACTGGAAGATTTTTTTGTGATTTAGAGTAGTCCCAAATGAAAATACCAGTCCAACAACCAATATGCTTCTCATATTAGCCAGCTTGAAAATATTTTATTGCTACTCTTCCTGAGTGGAAGGTCATATGGACATCGGGTTTTCACCAGAGGACGTTTTATAATGTTTAGCTGGTCCTAAATGAAAATTGTGTTTATCTGACCTTCAGTATTGTCATTATGGTGACCATCTTGAAAATCTTTGTAATTGTTATTCTTTGATTGACATTTTTGTTAATACCAAAAGGCTTTGTATGATGTCTGCTTGATCCTAATTGAACATGCTGTCAATTTTATGTCAAATTTGGCCACCACGATAACCATCGTGAAAATTTTGTTATACTTCTTGTAAATAACTGTCATATTGACATTGGGTTTTCTCCTGAAGTGTTCTTAAGACGACTATTTGGTCTTAAGTGAAAATGGTGCTCATCCTTCTTCCATTATAGCAACTTGGTAGCCATCTTCAAAATCTTATATTTGCTTAAAGATGTCTAGTCATATTGACATAGGGTTTTCACCAAAAAACATTTTGTGATATTATGTTGATCCAAAATGAAAATGGTGCTCATCTGACATCCACTGTGGCTGCCATGGCAGCAATCTTAAAACTTGTGTTATCTCTGCTTCTCCAAAATGGAAAAGCAGTGACATGAGGTTTTTACCAGAAGACTTCTTGGGATGTCTTATTGTTCCTAAATGAAACATGGCCAATGCAGCAGCCTTTCAATTTTTATTGGTCCTCCTAATGATCATATTGAAATTTGATTTTCACCAAAAGACTTTTAATGGTATCTTGATTGGCTTAAATGAAAATGGTGCTGACTTCATCAAAAATGGTTGTCACAGAGGCCAATTTTTAAAAAAATTGCGGTAGCTCAAGAATGTCAGAGTTAAAAAGAAGAAATGGTTGTATCTTGTATTGCAGGAAATTATTTTCAGCCAGTAGAGTGACAGGCCCTTTGAGGTACTCATTTTATTTCTATCTACATATAGTTTTCCAGGACAGTGCAGCTGCTGTGTGTAGTTTATATTACTGCAGACAGTTTGGGTTGTACTCAGTCACTGCTGTGTGCTGTCAACAAAAAGGTGTAAGATGACATTTAAAATCACTGTCTTGAGGAATTAAACTGCAGACATATTAATATGTTTGACTGTTGTGCTTTATGAGTAGTTCTAGCAATGAAGTTTTTGTTTGTGAATGTTTGCTTGCAATAGATACTTGTGTTCTGACCGTATAAGGCCAGCAACTCCAACTTTATTGATATGCAGCCCATTGTGACTAATGCTTGTCAGCTTGATCTATTACAGTACTAAAAGATGGTCATCAGTTATGACTTCATCTTCTTCAGATCTGATATCCATAAATATTTAAATCCATCAGATGAACAGTTGAGGCAATGGAGATTATTAGTCTTATTAACAAAAACTGCTTTGTTCCCCTCTTTCTCTGAACTGTTCAGCACAATTTGAGTCTCTTGTACAATTTTATGCCCTCACCTATTTTTTTGATGTTTATGTATCCTTTGACTCAAATTTTATGAATGAAGAGGATTATATTCATTCCTGATCCCTATTTGCACTAAATCAAGGTGCTCAGCCAATGTGGGTATTTGTGAAAGCTTGCCAGTATCTTCCCATAGATTGTGCTAAAGCTTCCCCGTAGCTTCCTGTGGGTCGGTGGTTCTTCTGGTTTTTTACGTGGTTCTTCCTCAACCAGTTGTAGTAGCTGCCAGGTATAGCCATCATGTACAGGATTAGTTGGCAGCCTTGATTGGTCTAAAGTGCTCACCGTTACGGATCACTGCCATCTCACCTCTGCGTGGGTTTGGGCTCAGCCAGTGTGAGTATTTGAGAAAGCTTGCTGGTAGCTTCACATGGTCAGTCTTAGAAGTGCAATGTCCATTTACATTTTTGTAATTGAAAACTATGTCTGCATTTCTGGCCACATAAGAATATAAAAGAACGATTGTGCTAGATTTTAATTATGTACAATTTATTAATTCTGTTGTATAATGAGTTAGAAACTTGAATAAAAGACATCTATATATCGGGACAAGAACTGAATTTTGTGGGGGGGGGGGGGGCTAATTCCCCCACTGAGTGTTCATTTAAAGTCTGATTTGGTTTACTTAGTCGGTCAAAATGAAACTTTGTCTGAAATATGTCCAAGAGAACTAAATTTGGGACTTACTATACAATGACCAAATGAAATATTGGGAGTTGCTGCTGTGTATGCTTATATTCAGATTTTATGAATTATTCTTCTGACGGAAACTGTTATGGGTATTGACCTCATATTGTTATGAAAATATATTTTACACCAGGTGTGGATGGCCTTAGGACCAGTCAACCGCCATGGTTTTGGCATGTACCAGATTCACTAAGAAGTTTGTTGGAAACAAAATTTATCTGTAAACTGCATAAACAGTATATCATAACAAACCAAGTTTTGAAAATGCCATGGGGAACTTAAATTTTATCATGCACAAAGACAAGTTAAATGTCCAGCATAATGAAGAGGGCTAAGTCAAAGAACAACATGACAGAAAAAATAACTGTATATAAATAACTACATTTCTACAGTTTCACAGTACACCATCTCTAATGGTGCATTATTTTTGGCATCTGATTTTACATCCTGGATATAATTTTCACAATGAAAACAGAGATATATATATTTACAAGTGCAGGTGTTGGAAAGGATAAAAGTAATAATAATAATAATAATAATACTAATAATGTTATGTTACTACAGGAGAATGAGGTTCAGTTAACTGGCAGGAATACAACATATACATTGCTTAAACAGCATTTTTGGTGATCTATTTTGTTGCTTTTCTTGAGTTATCATCATTATTCTGGATAATCTACTTCTCTGTACCAAATAGTGAATATTTATTGGTCTGTGAGCATAGCTCATTGTGTGTGTGTGTGTTTGTGTGAGTACTTTATTGCCCCCAGAGGGAGACCTTGCTTTAGGTAAAAATGTAGGGAACTTCATTCTCCATGTGCCTTTGTGTCATGATATATATATATATATTTTTTTTTTATATATGCACACCGTGGTGGAAGCTTGACATAATGAACACTTTGGCATCACTGTGTATGTTTCTCCATGCTTTTGTCAACAATCATTTGTTAGCACGCTTCAGTCAATATTTGTCTTAGGACTTCAGTCACACTGGAAATTTGGCTCATATCACTCAATATTGGACAAGTTTGATAATGAGCTGAATCTATACATATTAATGAGGTGATCAGATGCACCTAATTGGCTAACCTTGTTATCACTCCCGAAGCCATATTTATGATTTGATTTTGATTGGACTTAGAATAGATACTTATATCATTTGTTAAATAATAAGCATGATTGACACTTTATAAATAGGTGATCTTGGATCTGATTGACTAAGCTTGTGACCGTTCTGGAGGCCATATTTGTGATCCAATTTGATCAAACTTGTAATAGTGGTTTCTATTGTCATGATCTTGGATGAGGTTCATAGTGAGAGAAAGCCATGTATGCTAATAAGGTCATTTTGCATCTTCTTACTTGACCTTGTTACCTTTCTGGAGGCTATATTTCTGATCAGATTTTGATAATGTTTAAAATATAAGCATAATGTCATCTAGATATCAGACGAGATTAATGATGAGTGAGATACATATTAATGAGGTGATCTTGCATCAGATTGGTTGAGCTGGGTACCAATTTGGAGACCATATTTCTGATCTGATTTTGAATGGCTAGAGATATATGCTTATATCATCTAAATTGTATAGCAGTACAAGTGTGGGATGCATGAATTTTAATGAGTTGATTCTGCATGTGGTTGGCTGAACTTGTTGCCACTTTGGAAGACATATTTCTCATCTGATTTTGATCACACGTGGACTGTGGGCTTGTATATTCCAGATCTTAGATGGGTTTGATAATGAGTGAGAGCTACACAAATTAATGATTTTTTCTTGTATCTGATTGCCAGAGCTTCCATTCTGGATGCCATCTTTTTAATCTGGTTTCGATCAAACTTGAAATGTGTGTATATCATCAAGAACTTAGACTCTTTAGTAATGAGTGAGATCCATACATATTTATCAGGTGATTTTCCATGTGATTGGCCAGATTTTATGAATCAGGATGCCATAATTGTGATCTGATTTTCAGATTTGAAGTATGGGCCTATATCATCATGATCATGGGCAATTTTGAAAGTTGAGTCTGATTGGCAGAGCTTGTTATCACTCTTGAAGCAATATTTTTGATCAAGATTGTGGCTGACTTCAGTTTTGAAAAGCAAGCATACTAATTTTGTCTTTTCTATTTTATGCTAGGTTGTGAATTCCTGGATTTCCTAAGTCATTAGAAGTCATAATTCACTAGGATGAAATATAAATACTTTCACTGCTGCATTGACAACATTAAAACCAAGAAATTCTAGCTATTTTGCTGTGCTTGCATGGTTTAGTTATAAGTTTGGCCACCTCACATGCAAACAAACTTTTCAAATCCAATGATGTGCATATACCTTTTTCTAATGTTTGTTTTTACATGTGATGTTGAATTGGAAAGAAAAATTGTGTTACTATTGATATTTTCTGTGTAAATACACAGAACAGAGCTGAACAAGAATAGTAAAATGCTGACATTATTGCATGGAATACAGTAAGAACTCTGCTATCTGTTATACATATTGTTAGCGAATTGAAAAGAATATAAAAGAAAATTTGCTTGCTCTGAGTGAATAATTGATACATTTCATCTCTTAGGTGAAAATCTCTAGTGTTTTCTCCCACACACTGAAATATATTCATTATTCACTTGTTGCAAGCATTTATCCTATCTTTAGAAAATAATTTTATTATGGTATAGTAAAATAGTTGATTATGGGCAAGAGACAGTGTGTTAATTATGTCCATATTTTTAACAAGAAATATTATCAAAATATAGTAAAATAGGAATAATCAACATAGTATAATATAAACATGATAGTTTACATAGGTGAGTTCTTACTGTGCTACATAGCCCTGCTTAGTGAAATTTCCATCTGTTATCTATTCCAAGTGAGTGATATCAAGCCCACATTGGCCTCATGTTTAATTCAGTTTCAGCATTAATGTTAGAACATGATATGCCCTCTATTCAAGTGTGAAATGAGTCATTCAACTATTTTGACAATGTTTATGAGCACTTACTGGGGGTGGGGGGGGGGCCAAACTTAAGTGCATACTCTGTGGCTAACCAGATTTTTTTGACAGCTGCTGAGAACTTAGTGCTCCTTTTGCACAGTGACACAAAATAATTAACAGATTGTCTAAGCCAATTACAGTATATTAATGGTGATGTCATCACAATAATATCTGTGTGTAAGCTATGCCCAGTACTTGTAGAGAGCTTCAAATTTGTTGCCTTTGTGAAATCTGGATTGTTCCTCAAAATTTGCAGTGATACTGTTATGCATACATATATTGTGTGCTTGACTTTTGTCCATGCTTGTAGATTGTACTTTAAGATAAGGCTCATTTATGAACAACATATTTAGATACGTAACTTTTGTCAATAATTGTAGATTATACTTGAAGATAATGATCATTTGTAAAAATGTTCACTGATATTTGAGTTCAGGGTCAGATAAAATTGGTATTTTCTGGAAGAGAACATTGGATCCACATCATGGTCATTTTATTATATCTTAGGTTTTTATAATGAGGTTGTGTTAAACAAAATGATTCATTCCAATTTGACTATCTGATGGTGGAATCAATATTAGTTGTATTCAGTTATAATTTGAAATTATTATTTAAGTTGTATTCATTGACTTACTTGGACTAAAACACTATTTTGGGATTATTGTGAATTCATTCAAAGACATTCTGGAATTATATCATTGTGATTCATCAAGACTGTTGGTACATCATCCTATTCGTGACTTGCTATATCAGCACATTCATTATTAGAATTCAGTTAGAACACTTTATACTTTTGTACTTGTGATAGAACTTTTAGGATTATTGGGGATTTAATTTGCAAAATTGCTACTACATCAAATTTCTTGGAGGATGAGTGTGAAACTTTAAATAAGCAGTTTTTACTGGAAGATTTTTTTGTGATTTAGAGTAGTCCCAAATGAAAATACCAGTCCAACAACCAATATGCTTCTCATATTAGCCGTATAAGGCCAGCAACTCCACCTTTATTGATATGCAGCCCATTGTGACTAATGCTTGTCAGCTTGATCTATTTCGGTACTAAAAGATGGTAATCAGTTATGACTTCATCTTCTTCAGATCTGATATCCATAAATATTTAAATCCATCAGATGAACAGTTGAGGCAATGGAGATTATAATTCTTATTAACAAAAACTGCTTAGTTCCCCTCCTTCTCTGAACTGTTCAGCACAATTTGAGTCTCTTGTACAATTTTATGCCCTCACCTATTTTTTTGATGTTTATGTATCCTTTGACTCAAATTTTATGAATGAAGAGGATTATGTTCATTCCTGATCCCTATTTGCACTAAATCAAGGTGCTCAGCCAATGTGGGTATTTGTGAAAGCTTGCCAGTATCTTCCCATAGATTGTGCTAAAGCTTCCCCGTAGCTTCCTGTGGGTCGGTGGTTCTTCTGGTTTTTTACGTGGTTCTTCCTCAACCAGTTGTAGTAGCTGCCAGGTATAGCCATCATGTACAGGATTAGTTGGCAGCCTCGATTGGTCTAAAGTGCTCACCGTTACAGATCACTGCCATCTCACTTCTGCGTGGGTTTGGGCTCAGCCAATGTGAGTATTTGAGAAAGCTTGCTGGTAGCTTCTCGTGGATCGGTTGTTGTTTCCAGGCTTTTCCCGGGTTCTTCTCCACCATTTATACTGGTTTCCGTGTATGGCCTATCATGTGCTGAAAACTGGCGTTTAACCCTACAACAACAACATCAGAATTAGTTGACTTTCAAGTTCTAACCTAGCTTTTGGCAGTCTGTGAATGGGCTCCAAATGTCCCAAAATTGCAGACTATAAACAGTTGGTGTGACAGGATAGTTTTGATGCAAATTGCAGATTTTTCAAGGTAACTTGGTGATAAAGGGTAATAATATCACCCTTGAGATTTCATTGACATTTGTGTTTGGAAATAAACGACACTCCGCTCTAATGAGTAGCCACCCTCAAAATCATAGTGATATATTTAAATATATGAGTGGGAGAAAAATGAGAACCACTTTGATTGCCACAGTAGTGTTATTGATTATGGAAATTTTTTTTCTCCTAATTTGGAAATATATTTGCCTTTCAATATTTTATTCAAACCTATATTTCCATATTTAGATCGTTTCATTTTCTACTTCATCTGCTCCTTCTCTCCCTTCCTTCTCTCCCTCCACATCAGGATGTGCAGATCTTTAAATGTGTCCACTGTAGAACCTCTAGTGAACATTTATGCAATCAATGAGTTGCCATCAAGAAATGCCCCAAAAAATGAACTCCAAAAAGCAGAGGGGCCCCAAGTGGCCATGTGGTCTAAAGCGCTCACTGTTCCGGATCACTGCCATCTCACCTCTGTCTGCGTGGGTTCGAGTCTCAGGCTCGGCTAACATAGGTACGTGAGAAAGCCTGCTGGTAGCTTCTCGTGGGTCAGTGGTTCTTCCCATGGTTTTCCAGGTTTCTTTCTCTACCAGTTATACTGGCCGCCATGTATAGCCTATCTTGTGCTGAAAAATGGCGTTAAACCCTACAACAACAACAACTAAACAGCAGAAAGCAGACTTGAGGTGTTATTTTCTTCTACATTAATCATGGGAACTAACAGTGATGATCAGATGTTATGTTTTGCTCATACTGTAGTGTATACCTTTAATACCCTGTGATAAACTGTATAAATTAGGAAAAGAAAAGCTTGTGATTAATATAGTAAAAACATTTTTTTAAGTGGCAATTTTAACTCGCATCACAGTTGTTGTTAAAAATAATGGGTAAATTGGGCTTGATTAGTGTTGATTGTACACTGAAATGAAGAGGCAATCAGAAGTTGGATATAGCATCTGTTCGCTGCCAAGCTGGACTGCAAGCTTGACATTGCCACCAAAATTCATGTTTAAATATAAAAATAAACAGAATGAAGAACAAAAATCCTTTCAAATAAGCTTACAATATTACATTCTTTTGTTTAGAGATGTTATGCTCTGAAGTCTGGTAGATGTCATGTTTCTACATTACCATACCCCAATACTATCAATCTGTGCCTGAAATGTGTTAACAAAAATAAAATATCTCTTCATTTTTGTACAAATACGGTCATTATTTTTATAAAATCCACAATTTGAAGCATGATATGTGCAAGTTAAATTTTTTAAAAGAATTGAAAATATACAGTTTTTAAAGTAGATATATGGAAATAATTCACTTGTAAAGTGGAAATATTTTGTATTATCATTTGTGGCACCATTTGTGACTTTACAATATTTCTACTTCACCTGAGCAATATTTCCATATATGTACCGGTACTCGATCACTCTGGTAGCCTAAGTGGTTAGAGTGTCTGCCTCAGATGTGGGAGGTCTTGGGTTTGAACTCTGGTGGAGTCATACCAAAGACTTTATAAAATGGTACTAATGCTCAGCATTAAGAGTTTAGTGTCAGGACTGGTCAACCTGGTGTCAGGATAATGTGACTGGGTGGGACATGACGATATATGTCTTTGGCATGATGCCCCAGTGCTAGACATGGCTATAAACTGCCACACTGCAGGCATCGTAGTGATATGACTAAAATATTTAAAGTTACATTAAAAATCTAAATCACACACACACACACATATTTACTCAAAATATGTATGTATCATCAATGTGTGTGGGAAAAAAAAATCACTGGATTCAAAAATATGGGGATCATGGGTGGGCAAGTGGTCTAATGGGTTCGCCTTACTGATCACTGCTCTCTTACCTCTGCATGGGTTCAAGTCTCAGGCTTGGCCAGTGTGTGTGTGTGTGTGTGTGTGTGTGTAAAAGCTTGCCAGTAGCTTCCTGGTTTTTCCCGGGATTTTCTTTTGACACCCCAAAACCTTTTGGTGTCTGGGGCAATTGCCCCATCCCCCCCCCCTTAAAGTATGCTACTGCTTATACCCACCACCCTGTATAGCCTATCATGTGCTAAAAAAATGGCATTCAACTCATAAGAACAGCAAAAAAAATGTGTTCCCAAATCATTCTCAAAAGTTGACTTGCCACTGATTTCAAGGTGAAATGTTGTGGAAGCAGAAGTAGACGTGATTGGACACAACACTTGCTAGAAAATCGCATAGGCAGAGATGGAACTTATTAATACTGGAATTTGTCAGTGGGGGACTAGGTTTTACCTTTTTTTTATACTGGATTTGATACTAAAATCTGCATGATCCATTGAACTTTAAATGGAAATGTAGATAAAGAAAGATTTTATGATGCATTACAACATGATTAAAATTAAGTTAACACAGTTCTTTTGCTATTGGCTGCTTAATCTTTCATTTTTTTTTTTTTACGTAAACATCACTCTTAAAATATCCATGTACTGTATCTATTTTTACACAAGTCTGTCATTGCTCTTCTATCTCTGCCTTCTAACCCTTCCTTTCTTTCCTTATCTGCATATGTGTCTATATCTAGTATTTACATGTATCTGTTATAATAACTTCAGTTATTAACGTATTGTTTTAAGGTGAAAACAAAAGTTCTATATTTGTAACATAGATACTGATATAATGAAATTTCATTAAAACATATACTTTATTTATTTCACTATATTGTTTTACTTCATTGGTGATATTTTGTTGCAAGCTCAAATTCTCCATAGGGCAATTTCAGTTTTCCATTCAGCCCTGGGCAAACTGACTTAAATTCTTTTTTGCCCTGTATATATTGTTATAATCTTAATGATGTTAGTTTTTGAAATTTAACATATCTGGCATAGACCTAAAGCTGATGGGTAAGCATTCTGAATATGCTCCAGATCTTTTTAAAGCAAAAGGGCTGTTGGCTGTATAATTAATTCAGTATATAAAAGCATACTTATTATCTTTCCATAAAAAGGTGGCTGAAATTTTTTTCAGTAGTGGTTGGGGGAGGAAGGAGCCTCAAAATGTCTGCCAGAGCTGAGGGAAATCTTGTAAGCCCTGATCATATAAATGTGTGTTTGTGAAATTTTAATTTGAAGTGTTTGCTAATTACTTTTAGATTATGGATATTACACTGCTGAGAATGGACATTTTCAACCTAAGGGCAAATGTGTTGTTGCCTTGCGCTACATGGTCACCAATGTCCTTCATGCAAAGGGTCAGTCTGCAGTACTTGTGATGGCTGAGGTATGTATTTCAAGTTACTGAAATAATGCATAGAAATTTAAGGTATCCATACTAATTTAACCAGTCAGTTTTTGTTGTGTCCCGTTTTATCCCTTAGAAAATAATATTTTTTTCTTGTACATTTACTGTCCATTGAAGAATGTGACTTGCATTAAATAGAAATCTGTAATAAGTCTAAACAGAAAATAGTACAGCATCTTGACTTTAACATATGATGACAAAGCCGACAGTTGTGATTTGGTTGGTTCTTGCAAATATCTAGTAATTCATTTAGATGCAGTTATTTTTAGAAAACGCAAGATAATCTATACTGATTTTTTAAAAATATGTTGTGTCCCCATTAATGCCTAACATAGTAAGATGTCTTGGTCCATCTAAACTTATGTCTAGTTAACTGATTTCAGCAAAATGCAGAAAAGAAAGAAGAAATATACAGGCCTAGAATTTGACATTTCTTTGCAGCCAGAATGACTATTAGATTGATAAATTTACTTGTCCACTGAATCTTCACCAGTCCTTCATCACAAGTTGACTGGCGACAACTAGCCATTGAGCTATTGAAATTATGAAAACTGCTTGTGTGTTTACTAGTTTTGGACTGGTGAATTACCACTAATTTTGAACCCTGAACATGTAAAGAAATTTTAATTAGTATAATAATACATTCATTATCATGAAGGGGATAATTCAGTGAATATATCTTTTTGACAGTTTTATATCCTTGATGCATTCATTGGTAATTATTTTATGTATCAGAGGGAAACAAGTAAAGAAATCAATTAAGTGGTGTATAATTGAAGATTTATTTCTTACAAATGTACCGGTTACAGACATCAGTTTATCACATGGTTGCATAGCTTTGAGCTTATCAGAAACAAAACTATTCTTTGCATAATTGTTAATGTAATGTGTTTCCTTCATCCTTTCGGTATTGCTGCAGTGCAAGGATAACTTGTTTCATTTGCTTATATTTTTTGCACAGCTTGAAGGACTTTATTCACGCTTTTGATGAATCATTATGCACTTAAGAAAGTTCATTTTGTTGGCATGTATGTTTGCCACTTTGGCTTTGGAGTCGAGGGCACAATGGAAGAACATGTTTGTTAAGGTTAGTGTTAAAATGTTTGAATTTCTTTCATTTCCTAAACTCCTTGATGGATTATGTACACACATTGTATAAACCATTGGATAAACTGCTGTACAACACAATCTCATTCTGCCATATGCTGTCTCTTCCCATTTGAACTTAATTAGTTAGCAATACTGTTAGGATAAGCTGCATCATCAACGTTTTGTAGTCTTCCTGATTTTCATAAACTTCGCATGTTTGATTTAGCATTGTCATGAATTGTTCAGACAACTCATTCACAATCATCATCATGTAGTTTGCAGTTCTCCCTAGGTCTGGTTGCAAAAATAATCCTGAAGAAAGTACATGGTATGCTATCAAAAAATACCCTTAACCAATTTTTTAAGATGGTGTCTGAAGGTGATTGAAAGCAGTATGAAATATTGCTGCTTCAGTGGCTTGCCATCACAGACCTCATCTTGCTACCACAAACCCCAGACCTGCTCTTCCCACCCTACCACAAGACTTTAACCCTGGGGTTAAAACCCCAAAATTATCTATGTACAGGTAAAACCTGTTATAACATGATTTATTATAATGTGAGTCCGCTTATAAAATGATGGCAGCATGGCTTCCATTATTTAATTTAATCTGACCTCTCTTTTTAACATCCTAAATACGTGCTCTCGAAAAAGCAAATTATTCGTATCCTTATCAGATTATATGATCAAAAGGAAATTTAAAACTAATAACATTGAAATTTCAATGTACATTTTCTATGGGGACGTTTTTTGAAAAATTTGTTAACGACATCCCACTTATATTGCAGTGTTATTCTTTGGACCCTGAGCATTGTGTTATAACAGGTTTTACCTGTATATAACATGACTTTTTGCCATAATTAGGCATTTACTGGATTACTTTGCTGTGATTAAGTGGTGAAACCTTTTCTTAAGCTATGTAGTTGTTTGGATTTACAACACAGACAGATTTCCCTATTTGAGTGAAAGCAGACAATCAAACAGTACCTAATTTTTGTGCAGCAATTTAATAATGCAGACCATTATCAATTTCCAGAAGTATATAGACTAAATAGGTCAGTTAAACTCAAGCTAAGAAATACTTTGTTAACTGAAAGTAGTTTTGATTCTACTTTTAATGAATCAATACTTTAGTTTTCATATACACTATAACATATTTTGTCATCTGATCATGTTGTGTGATAGATTCATTTTCATGAATGAAATTCAAAATGGCTTCTTCTACAATACAGCTGAGGTTTTGCAGTTGGTTTCATTCTGTAGTTTCAGCATAATGTCTCTTCTATTACTATTATCATGTAGCCATATGTCCCTGTATAAAGACAGTTTGAAGACCGCTCAGGTGGCCTACTAGTTAGAGCGTTTGCCTCAGATGCAGAAGGTTGCGGGTTTGAAACTCAGTTGAGTCATACCAAAGACATCAAAATGGTACTTGCAGCTGCCTCGCTTCATGCTCAGCATTAACAGGTTAGAGTTAGAACTGGTCAGCCTGGTGTCAAGATAATGTGACTGGGTGGGACATGATGCTTTCTGTCTGCACATCATTACTATTAACTGCCACGCTGCAGACACCGTAGTGATATGACTATAAAATTGTTAAAGCTATGTTAAAAATAAAAATCACACACACATTGACAGTTTGAAAGATGCAGACCAATGTGTTTATGCCATTGCAACACCCCATGGTACTAGCTCAAGCCAGTGACCTGATGAAGACTCCACTTTTACCGCAGAAATTTTAATTACAGCCCCACGTAGCTTTGAACTACATTCAGACTGTTCAAAAAACAAATCTTGTTTTATTCTCTTTCCACATCAAAATTCTTGTGAAAGCTTAAGTTTGAGAACATATTAATATTCCACATATTATTGAAATGTGGCATTCTTATACAATCTGAAAAAAAGTATTCAGTCCAGTTGACAGCCTCGTCACATTGATATAAAGGGTAATGAGAGACAGATAAAGCAGCCAAGGCTGCCCAGTAATTACCCGTTTGTCAATGGATTATCCCATATACTGGCTTATAATATTGTATATATCAGTATGTCTGTCATAGTTAGCAAAATATGAGTGATGAAAAATAAGCAAGTGAACCCAGCATTGGAGAGTGACATTTTTCATATAGAACAAATTATAGAGATGAGGTGGAACTGTGTCGATGTTGTATTGGACACATATACCTGACTCCTGCATACCTCTTAAAGGATTATGCATACCCTGCTAAAGTCCACTGACAGTGGAACACTTTCTTGTTGAGTGTGTTGAATTCCACCCAGTAAGCTTGAAGTAGATTATTTTGATTAAAAAACTGTATAATGAAGGTCTGGAGACGAAAATTGTGGAAGTTGTGAAGAAATGCAGTTTATATGAATAATTTTGACCGTATGAACTAAGGATTTTATATGTATTACCTTTATCTTTATTTTATAAACATTTAACAGAATTTTAACATAATATTGTCATTTTATCCTTTACTTACATTTATTCCAGAGGGTTCATCTTTTGAAAGATTTGTCCAGTTGTTCAATTTTACATTTTTAAAATTTTGCCAGTAGTTGGAATCATATAGCCACAAGTATACTGATGCAACCTAATGCATGCAGTTCTACTGGACCACGTGGTGACAATGTCATACACCATGACTGCAACTGTGCTGATAATAAAGATTAACTTACGTAATTTTTAACTTTATTTATTAAAGGTTTATCAGACACACTATAGTTGAAATACACAATTGGGGTAGGGGTGGCATTCATTGATATTGATCTCATAAAACCGACCCCCACCTATAGATTAACAGACTAAAAATCCCTTCTTGTGAAAATGTTCAAGGTTGGATTCCCCCGCACATGAAACTTGTGGAGAAATCACTGCTAAGATGCATTCATAGGTCTTCGATTTTACACCATTGATGACATCTTTTGGCGATGTCCTTTTTTTTAACCTTTTAAACCCCTATTCTCTAGGTCATTGTGACATACATATCTTTTGTCTGTTTAAGAACTGTACCAAAGATGTATTTTTTATAATACTTCTTAGATCAGGGATCTCAAACACGCGGCCCGCAATGACACACGGAATTTTTAAAATAATTCTAATTTGTTCTTCCCAGCTAGACATTTTAAAAATAAAAATGTGATTGTTACATTGTTTACTTCTTATTTCCATTTGTTTGTGAAGCCACTTTTGCTGTTTGAAAAGGTTTCAGTGATGTGGCCCATGTGCCAATGTATTAGGCTTCATGTGGTCAGTGATTTGAGATGCTTTGTTGTGATTTGGTGGGAGGGAAACTAGGGTTACACTGAAATTTTCAAAACTTGCAGTCAACCTGCATCTAGTTGGGAAATTCATAGAGTTTGAGGACCATATAATGAACAGAAAAGTTTTTTAAGTTACAAAGATGATGAAGGTCTTCAGTTTAATGTCCACAATAAGATGAATTTAGTACTACCCAGTTTAAAGCTCACCCGTTTGAAAGCATAGAGGATTAAAAACTTGATACCAGTGATCTGCCATTAACTTCACAAAACGTACTCAACATGATTAGTAGAACTCTTACCAACTTGCAGATATGGCTCCCATTACTAAAAAGACAAAAAACCTGTAAACAACATCTTAAAGCTCAGCAAATTTTGACCAAAAATTTGGCAGAAAGTATGCTGCCAATGAGAGCTATTAAATTGAGGTACAATAATTATTATGACCTGTCTACCCTGATTATAAAACCAGTGCAATAGGAAACACATATGGGGTGGTGGTGGTGTCCTTATGAACATACTGCTGATCTACCATAAAATATAGTCACTATTAATCCAAATAGACCGCTTCGATGGCCTATTGGTTAAAGCGTCCGCCTCAGATGCAGGAAGTCGTGGGTTCGAACCCCGGCTGAGTCATACCAGAGAATTATAAAAATGGAACTAACAGCTGCCTCGCTAGGCGCCCAGCATTAAGAGGTTAGTGTTAGGACTGATTGGCCTGGAGTCTGGATAATGTGACTGGCTGCGACATCATGCTACATGTTAAAGCTACATTAACAATCCAAAACACACACACATTAATCAAAAAAGCATAATTCTCAAAAATTTCTTTTAGAATTATACTAAATTTCATAGGAAACTTTTTTCATGTAGGCTCTTAACATACTTTTTGGACTGGGAGTCTGAAGTTTAAAACTAACAGCTGACTGAACTCTAGAATCCCCTGCCTTTTCTAGCAGTCACAACCTCAGTCACGACTTTTGTTATGCCGTTTAGTAAATTTGGTTTACGGATATATATGTGGGAGTCTCGCACACGCACACACAGAGACATGCATGTGCACATTTACTATTTTAAGAACTTTAAAGACAATTATTTTAGTTGACCAGTTCAATGATCAAGCAGGGTATAGCCTTATATCCTTCATCCGTCTTAAATTATGTTGTCCGTCTGCCAACCACGTGATTGTGAATATTCTGGATGCTTTATTTCTTATCATATTCGGTATATTAAGAGTATCTATGCTGGGGTTTGCAACGAGGCAAGGAAATTCCAGTGAGGGGGAAGACATTGTAACCCAGCGACTGGGTTTTCCTTGTCTTGGTATAAACACATACATAGAATATTTTTCTAACCCAAATTTTGTCCATTTAAATTAAAATAACTTGACTTTTGGAATATAGTTAACAGATGCCACTCACTCTGTATAAAGGTGATCAGGTTTTATTGTCTTTTATGGATATCTGAATAATTATCTAAGTAGAATCTAATTATATTTTTCTGCGCTTAGAAAAAAACAAATCAACAAAAAAGTTATAATAGTTAGTGTTGCAAGAATTGCATCATGATCGTTTTGAGTCATATGTTTTTATTTTTGTAAACGCCCATTAATACGAATGTTAATGAGGGCGTTGGGGTGCCTAGTTGACTCTACACAAGTTTTACGCATGAGAAGAATGCAAAATAAACATAATTTGATAGTATTATTGTATTATCATATTTAATCAACGGATGTGATATGAAAAGAACAATAAGTAGTTAATATCTTTTCTACAGATAACTTTTAACTTTCATGAGTTCTAATTTGTAAAAGGTTCTATGGCAGGCAACTGTTGGATAAAGTACAGAGCTTTAACAAATTGTGTAATGACTGTGAGGAGATGTCTAATTCATTATATTTTTGGAAATTTATATTTTCTGTCCTGGAAATATGGCAAGTATTGCTATTACTGGTACAGTGATATCCTACATGGAAATATTTTGGATTAGCATTTAGACTGATGAATGAACCACTCCGATTGGTAGGTGCAGGAATTTTTATTTGTTTATGATGCTTGATTCTACAGGTGCTGGTTGGGGGTGTTTAACAAAGTTTGAAGAGCGCAGGTCTTGCATAACAAATATCTGGTTGTTGCCGGCTTTGCGGATGCTTTAGAGAGAGTCTGGATTTTTGTAGTATGTGGTGTGTATTGCATATGTGTCTGGAACAGTGTTTTCTTTTATAGTTCGTTCCACACAACATCGCCAATTTTATCCTCTCTGTAACTCGGTAAATCGTCAGGTCATCGTCATTGAATCTAATTAAAAGTACCTAATTCGTTTCAGTCGAAGTATTTAAGGCTAATTAATACTTACATCTACTGACCCGAAAATTTACCAATTACAGGTAGGATATAATTCGTCATGATGTGTGTAGTTTCTAGCATTATAATAAATAGCTCAACTTCGTGTGGGTATGTATGTTTCTCTCAAAATGTTTTGTATGGTGTGCTCTCAAAGTTGGAAAGACCTTAAATTGCTTTATGAGTGAATTTCTTTTTGTTATATATATATATATATATATATATATATATATATATATATATATATATATATATATATATATATATATATATAGATGTTGTTCAATTTTATAACAACTCTGTCACTGTGTCGGGGTCCCGAGTGGCCGAGTGGTCTAAAGCGCTTTCCGTTACGATCACTGTCATCTCACCTCTGTCTGCGTGGGTTTGAGTCTCGGATTCGGCTAATTGGGTATGTGAGAAAGCTTACCAGTAGCTTCTCGTGGGTCGGTGGTTCTTTCCGGGGTTTTCCCGGGTTCTTCCTCCACCATTAATACTGGCCGCCATGTTTAGCCTATCGTGTGCTGAAAAATGGCGTTAAACCCTCCAACAACTGTCACTGTGTCAGGAACTGCAGAGGCCAGCGGGTTTCTTTTAAATAAAAGTTCCTAGCATGTGGACACCATGACTGAGACGACCGGACTGGGACAAGAAACGTAAGGGTCGCATAACAGCTAGATTTCTCTGTCGCATGGATGAGAAAAACTTGTATCATCATGACCTCAGCTGAGTTAAGTTAGGAGTGACATGTGCGTATTAATGAGGTGATGTTGCTTCTGATTTTGTGAACACTAGAGACCATATTTCTGATCAGATCAAAGCTTGTATCATCAAGATTCTCAGGTTACTTCAGTTACGAGTGACATCTGCAAATATTAATGAAGTGATCTTGTATCTGGCAGTTATCTACATTGTGAGAATTTTTGTTGTTGTAATGTTAACTCAATTTATAAACTATATGGTTATGTACAACACTTTAAAATCTTGGACTTTGGAGAGAATGTGGTTAATGTAATAAAGTTTGACCCTAGTTTTGTAGGATTTTATATTTGTTATCATATTATTGTACAAAATTTTAACAACTTTGCCTTTAATTTTGTAGTAATTCATTGTTACATTTACTTTAAATGGTTTATCTTCCTTAAGCTTTTTGATCATTTCTTCATAAAATACTTTATTAGAACTACAGTTAATTTGTACTATAAAGCCATTATTTTGCTTAGAGGCTATTAAACACACACACGCGCGATTAGTGGAGCTTGTGAACACTCTTAGAGGCCATATTTCTGTTCTGACTGATATATTTGTTATGTATGCTTTATCAAAAATATCTCTGTTGGATTGTACAAGATCAATGTATATTAATGAGCATCCATACTGATCAGAAGGTAGGAATAAAAGCCCGAACCTTCTGGCTATGATTACAGTGCACTAAATATTGGGCCACAGCAGCTCCTTTGGGTGATGATTTCAGTGTTTCCAAGTTACGACTACAGAGCTGGGGCCACAAAAGACAGACCTAGAAATCCACGCTGATTGCAGAGATTACCTAACTCCTCTTATAATACAAAGTAAATTTCAGACTTTAAGGTAGGGGCTATGAATAGTTTCAAAGCTAAGAATCGGGGCATAGTCCCCGGAGGCAGGGCTAGCGTCACTAGAGAATGCTGATTGCATCAATGGCTTGTTCTTTTTATGCAAAGATATTTATCTCACACACACACACACACACACACATACACACACACACACACACACACACACGAACTGCTCCGGTGGCTTAGTGGTTAGAGCGTCCGCCTCGGATGCGGGAGGTCGTGAGTTCGATCCCCGGTCGAGTCTTACCAAAGACTTACAAAAATGGTACTAACAGCTGTCTCGCTTGGCGCTCATCATTAAGAGGTTAGTGTTAGGACTGGTCGGCCTGTTGTCAGGATAATGTGACTGGGTGGGACATCTTGCTACATGCCTGTCTCTCTCTCTCTCTCTCACACACACACACACACGCACGCACGCACGCTCGGTGTAAGAAAGATAAATGACACCAACATTAAAATCCCAATGCCGCCGTTACGTACAAAACGTGCATGTCAAATCATCTGAATAATACTGAATCTTGAAAGAAATTGGTTCTTAAACATTGTTTGGTTCATTAAAACAAGATAATATTGAGGTTACTTCATATTATGAGCCAAGTAATTTCTGCCTCGACTGAGAAACCCTCCCATTTTTCACGTGTACAAATTATTTCGATGTTGATCGGCGACAATACAAGATTTAGTGACAGCACCATTGTAAACATAAAAAGTCAATACCATACATGTCGGATTGTCTTCAGTCCAAGTTCATGCTTAAAAGTACCACAGATGATCATTAATAGTGTTACAAGCCAGGGGGTATTTGCATGACTGAGCGGTATCAAACCCTGGTGCGATTCCCGCTAGAAGTCACAAGTTTACCCCCGATTTCCAAAGACTTCTATACAACTTAAGTTGTAAATTAGAAAGCCCGACATGTCCATTATATACATAAATTTTACTCTAATCATTACAAGACCACAGATCTCACAACCTGCCAGATATATATCAACCGCACATCTGCATGGTTTCTCTTCGTTAGGTTTCCATACCGCCTTCAGTTCACGCCGTAGAAATTATACAACTATCCCCTAACACAGGGAACTATTTTAACTACGCCACCTTAGGCCAGTCAATCCATGGTTTCCAGGCACATTTCGCCAGTACAACTACATCATATTTGCCACCATGGCGACATAAACGGTATCAGCCGAGTACCCGCTTATTTATTCCTTTGTGTAATTTAGCGGTTTCCTACTGTAAATACTGCGACTGCAGTCACACCACGAATGTACACCACTAGACTTTAATAGGGACTATTGTATTTCCGGGACACTCATTCGGTTTTGACCTGAATTCACTACTAGTGAACCAAGGCATCATGGAAACTCACTAACACTTCGTGATGTTGCTCCTAGTAATTGGCTAATTATTTTGGGCTGAGGAATAGTTTCATTTCCCCGAATTCCGATAATCAGACAAGTAATCAAAAAAATCTAAGAATTCCTTAAAGCGGGGCGCTGTAACCAAATGCACACATTCCAAATTTATTACACTATTCACCCGAGTCTTATTTTTATCCAGTGCACACTTTTTCTTCTTGGATCCGCTTAAAAGCAGCGGGCTTGCCTCTTTTCGTTACCTCTCTTTGTTGTCTCTCTAATCGATTTGTGCGCCACAAAGAAATGTTGTTATTAGATTAGTCACAAACGGAATTTGTTGATTGCATCACATCACTACTTTTGGAGAAAGATCTGAATGACGAGCGACTTCGTTGAGTGAATGAAGGAGAGGCACCTGTTTATTCTAAACTGAATATTTGAACGTCGTTTAAACCTAACATCTTGATTATTTCAAATAACCTTTTATGACAGATAGCTTTATAACAGATCATTTTCATCCGTCCAAACTCGTCAGATTGGAAGAATGGCGAAATTTATCATAAACGGCATTGGGGTTTTAATAGACTACATCAGCAACCGTGTGTTCCAACAATATGTGTGTGAATTTGCATTCACAGGGTGACACAGCAACTACCTAGGTTGGCGATACCAGGCCCACTTGGGCTTCTTGCTGATGTTTTAACTTCAAGACAATATTATAATTGAAACTTGACAAGATGCACCAAGTAGTTGACGTAAGTATCTATGAACCCATTCTGAAGAGGAGCGATGGCCCGGCTTGTTAGTGTGATGGATTTCAGCACAGGTTTCTGGATTTGATCCCCAATAGAACGTCAATTTTAAAAAAAAAATGTTTTTAAAACTTCATTTAAAAATGACTTAAGTCCATAACATGTTTAAACCATCATAATTACCACTATAAATGTACATGGGTGCCCATGAACAGATGTTTTCGCGGGATAGTGATTATGTATTCAGACCATTGTGGTCACTGAAGTTATGGTTAATAACCTGAACTTAACAATCCTATGTTTACGTGGTCATTTAAGAAATGAATGTGAGTGTGTTTTGGAAGATAGTTTTGTTTGTCTCTGATACACAAAATGAAACAGTTAAAATAGTTTTAATGTTGGCACTCAGAAGTGCCTCTTGGCCAAATAACTTAAAACAGGCTTAGCCCAGCCAAACCAAACAAGACCAAAATGTGCATTTCTGATGCTTTTCTTTGTTTTATACACCCACCATTATGGCAGAGTGTGTTATGTTGTGATGTTGTCTGTGTTCAATATTTTTTGTCTGAATAATAATTTGAGTTCTCCACGGCCTTCAGTTACCAGTCTTTATGAATTGCTTGCATTTGGGATAGCAAAATAACATATCGATCTTGGGGATCAAAATCCAGAGGTCATTGTGATTGTAAGAAGAGAAATGTTTTCTTATTTCTGTACCAAAACATTAGTTCTGCATCGCATAACTAAACTGAACTTTGTTGATGGCTTGCACTTGGATGAGAAAGAAGCCTATGTGGAAAATGTTCATAAAAAGCAATAAGTTATCAACCAAGTTTGACTACTGTATCTGAAACGTACTTAAAAAAGATGTGTTTACAATAAACAAGATGGACAGAGATAGGGATATACATTATATGTACTGTATGTTTGATGGGCATGGAGGTTAACCTGATATGTCTGTTTTTCTTAAAGCGGGTAAAACAAAAAAGAAAATTGTCACAACACAAGCATCATACTCGTACCCATTTCTGAGGTAACACTCAAACTTCGATACGTTTCCACGGTAACACATTATCTTACTGAACACATCATACCGGTAAACCTGTTTCTCTCCAAAGCGGGTAAAACAAAAAATAAAATTGTCTCAACACAGACATCATACGCATAAAGTAAAACAAATTCATAATAAAATGTAAAGTTGGTCACATTGACACAATTACGATCCACGGTCTGCTTTTTTTGTGGCTGGTTTTAATGGCAGATTTAACACATTGGCTGTTCTTTCCTAGAAAATGGGCGGTATGTGGCTCTCTCAAGGACACTGAGGCAGACGGCCTATTTTTGGTATTGAACCCATGACCTTTTGATTATGAACCTGATGCTGTACCGTCTGAGCTAAAGTGGCTTCCCACCCGGTACTCATTGTGATGTATAACCATTGGCTGGTGTGAATAATCCATCAGTACGTGTGAATAAACCGGATACAGATACAAAGGTCAAGCAATGGGTGTTTCTGATAGACATTTCACTGCCATTAAAAGACAGTTATGTTGCATTTAGTTCAGTAGACGCTTAATCTTAACCACAGTAGCTTTACGTAAGAAAGTCTTTGCAATATTTTTATTTTTCTAATGCCTATGTTAGTATTTTGTTCCCAGTTTGTATTATCTAAAAGGAAGAAAATACAATTGATAACTTTGCCTGTAATCTTCTTGAAACTTTGAAATGGAATAAAATAAACTGAGCACTGTGTAAGGGAACATAATTATATGCCTTTTTTCCCCCAACGTGAATTTTTGGGGGTGCAGGTTTCAAGATATGGCCTTCTGAAGTACCGGGAGTTACTGTGTCGACTGTTGATGTTTATGTTCGTGTAAACTTATGAAATATTTGAATATTTGAAAAATATGATTTGCGTTAAAAACAAACAAAAAAGACTCTAAAATAAATAAATGAAAGAAAGACAGGTTATCGTATCAACTGCAGTTTACTACTCAAAATAAACCTGGAAGACATCCAGATGTATTCAGTTCCAACTAGAACAAAATTTCTGTTTTGGAATGCTGCGATAAAATGTCTGGGAGTTATGATAGCTCAGTTAGTTGAGCATCAGACTTGTAATCAAAGAGTTGAGGGTTCGATACTCACCCAGGCAAGACCAAGTCGGCTGGCACAGAGTGACCTTCGAAAAATCACACAGCTCACAGTTTCTCAACAAGGTGCAGACAGTAATGTATTAAAAGTACCATTAGAACCAAAAATGAAACAAGCAAGAAACAATATTTACTCGTGCATTTAACATGTTAAAATAATCGAAACAATCTCTTGATGTTAACACATTAACCCCTAGAGGTTTTTGTCGTTTTCGTCTGAAATTCGAGTAGGAAACACATTTTGAAAGCTATTTCTGAATACATCCTCAAACACCAACTTCCAGGTGATCTTCCAAAAACATACTGCCTAGTTGTGTTAGAAACATCGTTTTTCATTGGTTATTTGGCTCGCGCATGAGCAGAAGAGTAAAGATTGGATTATTTTTTTTATTATCGAGACCACTCTTTATTCCAAAAGCCCATATTATCCTATTTTTTTGCAAAGGTTCATCTGTCTGTTTGCAGTTCATACCGGTTTGCCTTAGATCTGAGACCAAAAAGTCTAAAATCCGGACACAAAATGGGATTCCGACCACTGGCTAATTTTACTTAGAAAAAAATCGGGTCCAAAAAATGAGGTTTTTCCCTCAGTATTTTGTAATCCAACTAGAAATTCCACATTTTTTTTTATCATTGTAGAGCTACATCTGTCTATCTTTCTATAATACCACCCACTTTAGTGTATCATACATGACCTTGACGCTACAGAGCTCGGCAGTAGGCTACTACCTCCTGCCACTTAAACTCGTTACCAGGGGTTAATGTGTTAACTGTCGACTTAAGTTTTCACATTTGAGACCCGACTTAAGTATTCACATTTGAGATGCGTCAGAATAGACCAGATCAAGTGCATGAATCTTATTTAACCATGTTTATGTTGGTTCAGCTCAGTGTGTGTGTGTGTGTGTGTGTGTGTGTGTGAGAGAGAGAGAGAGAGAGAGAGAGAATAAAATCCAGAACAACATAAAGATGAATCTTGTTTTTTATGTTGCTTTATGCACTCAATAAGTACATATATAATTTTGTTTTGAATTTTTTCTCAGAAGCTACTATAAACAGAAATGCATTTAAAAACAAATTTATTTATAAATACAGTGTCCAGATATAAAATATGCATATCTGCTTTAAAAAGAAACAAAGCCCTCAACCCCTCCCTCTGATGAATAGACACAATCATGTGATAGGTGGAACGAGAGATTTCAGCTGAGCTTGGACAGCAAATTGTAACGTGTGAGAAAGGTCATTATATCACTGTTAATACCGATTGACATATAAGCAAGTGCAATCAAATGAATATCTGATTAGAAGAGAAGTTGTGTAAAGATCAATGACTGCCGACAACATGAAATGGGTCAGTATTGATCTGTAACCTACAAACACCTTTTATTTATTCTTGTCATGTAGAGAGTCATGAAATCAGGATCTGAAAACACAGCTGTGTGAATTTCTCGCCAACATCAATCTATGTTAAACAACAACACCTGTATGAAGTGCAACATGGAATTTAAAATAGTACAGGATGAGGCAAAAGTGTAATGTTTTCCACTAAAATAATTAAATGCTAAGCCCGAATTGACCAGAAGAGAATAATCATGACAAAGTTTACATACTATAACATGATTTACCTACACAAATTAGGATGTCCGTGATAATGGGAATCAAGAAAATTAATCATTACTAAGCAACAGTCAACATATCTTGCTGAATAAAATACATACAGAACATGTCATGAAATACACTATCATATTTATGGTATCATAAACTAGTAATATCCATACCACGTGTAAAAATGTAATATAGTAAATTATGCACAGTGGTATTAGGCCAAAAAAGTGCGTTTCCTATTGCGCTGTGTTTAAAACTAGGGTAGGTAGGTAGTTTATATATATATATATATATATATATATATATATATATATATATATATATATATATATATATATATATATATATATATATATAATACTGATTAGTATATATAATGTACTAAGCACTTAAAATACTGGGCTAAACCAGCTCAGATGCACAAATCAGTTTTCGGGATTTCTAAAAAAAAAAATTTTTAAATTGGTTTATTTTTAAACGTATATATATATATATATATATATATATATATATATATATATATATATATATATATATATATATAATATATACCAAGCACTTAAAGTACTGCACTAATCCAGCCTCAATTAGACGCACAAATCAATTGGGGATAATGTTTTAAATTATTTTATTATTTTTTTGGGGTGGGTGGGGTGCTAGGGTCGACAACGAAAAACATGGACGGGCGGCCGACATGAAACATTTTGTTTGGCCTTAGCAGTGTTTAGAAATATCTTCACTATAAAAAGCAAGGAACTAATCCTTGTGATTGTCAAAGAATTTTAGCTCTCCCTTCTCGTCATTATTATGCATTTTGCTCGTACCCATGGTCTCATCCAGAGTGCCATCTCTGGTCTCTAACTCCTCCATAATTTCCAGTAGATTGTTCCGTTTCATCAAGGATGTTGCTCATGCATCATTGTTTAAATGAGCATACAATTGTCTTTGGATCCTTTAATTCGCTCTAGGTTTTGTGTGTCCATCTGGTATAACGGTACCAATTGCGCAAGTCCAGGTGGGCGGAGCTTAAGGTGTATGGAACATTGTATTCAGAATTAAAGAACAAAACTAGCTGTGATTGGTGCATTATGTAAGACTTGTACTTTCTGTTTGGCTTAAAAAAAAGTTGAGCCTCTTGGCAACATGTGAGTTTGTGTTAATTTCTATCTAGATCATATTTTGTATTTTTTATGATTTTTTTAAAATATGGTACACATGACTGAAAATGTGCTTGTTGTGACTAGATAACTCTTACCCCTGTCTAGTTCCAGTAGAGTTATCTCTCTTAAATGCAATGGAGTACCTGGTTATGTCATTGTCAAATTGACAATCTAGCATTGTTCTATAGGACAGCGTGTGACATGCATGCCCAAGTAGGACAGAAAGTATATTTATTTCACAAAACATTAGCATTGAGGTATATGGAAAAACAATTGGTACCGTGATACCTAAAGGAAAGAATAGCCTCACAGTGTTTCCATAGAAACGCATACATGTGGGCGGCATTTATGAACTATACTAGTTTGATGTAGGAAAACAAATGTATGCTGAACACTTTTGGTCAAATATTGAAAGTTCTTTAAGAACAAAATGTATGAAATCTTTAGAAAATAGCACAAGATGGCTTTGGATGGGGACTTTTGATAACTATAGCTATGATAGATATAGACTTGTGTTACCTGATGCCTTTATGTATGTGCTGTTACCTCCTAGATTGGAATGCATGCAACAAAATAAGTTATGTAAACATAATATAGTTGATTTTGGCCAAATATTGGCTATTGTACCTGCAAAAGATGAAAAATCATGTGTACAAAAACAACTATCTTGTTCTTGTAAGGCATGCCATAAACCAGGATAGAGAACATTCTAAGTACACTTGTAGATAGATCACTTGTACCATGTGGGATGTTCTGGCATGAGTAATTTTTAGGTAATTTATTAAGGATTTGGTATTCCTTCCCATTTTGATTTGAATTGTCCTGCTCTAATTGTCCCTTCTTTTTTTTTACACTCTCCTGCTTTGAAATTGTTCATGTAGTTAGTTCAGTTCTCTTGCATTCCCTTTTGTTGAAGTAGCAGTGAATACCAACAAACAAGAACAGTTTCCTTAAGTCAGCATTTCCCATTGGCACTTGTATAAGCCCAATTATAATCTACTATTGACTTTCAATTAATCCTATTTCTTTCTGTCAAGCTGCTCCTGTGGAATTTCCATGTTTGGTCCAACATTACAGAATGATAACCATTTTAGTCACAAAGTGCGTATTCATTCCATTCAAATCCACACTGTTCTTGAAACTTTGCATCCCATCGCAAGAATCCAAATTGGCATGAGATGATATCTGCATGGTTATGGAAGGCTGCACTCTACATGCCGGCATTGTAGAAAATATGAACTATGTGATATGAAAGAGCTGCGTCATCTTAGAAATTAAAATTACATGACTCTTGAGGTCTCCACTAAACATAGGAGTCTAAATGTTAGGTTCTCACTTTGTCAGTAATGTATTTTGAGATAATTTAATTGCAATGAAGTTAATACAGGTTGTTGATGAACTCATCTATATTACATGGATAATGTATTCAAGGTTACCACACCTTATGTATATCATTCAGTTATCTCCCTTACACCAGTCATAACATTTCAAGGAAATAAAATCTCACATTTTTAGTGACTGATTATGAAAATAAAGAGAAGATTTGTGAAGTATTATATTAGCCCTCAATCTTGATGCAAATGTAAGTAGAAGCAATTTGATAATTTCTCACAGTAAAGTTTACAAGTTTAAAAACTGATAAGGTATGTTCTGCTTGGCTCTGAGATAAGTTTCTCTCTATCTTATGCCAATTATTATTAAATTCTTATTTAGAAGAAATATACTTTATATGTATCTATATTATCTAAATTATTCACCCTTTTATATTAGATGGAAATGAACACAACTTCACTTGAAATTTGGGTCCTGTAAGGGATGTTATAGCACAGTTGCCTTTGGGCTGTCCTTGGACCTGTTGGGCCCTGCCCCATATATTTGTCCAAGGTAAGGTCATCAAACTTTCACTTCTCATTTTTCGCATTGCTGATTTTGCCACCTTTAATTCCTTTATCATAAGCTACCTCTCCCTTTTAGATAAACACTTTCCTCCTGTTTTTAACTCCATTTGATGTGCTATACTTAGTGTTTATATTTGGCATTTTTCTGTATTTTATTCCCCTAATTTCACCTCCCAATCCAAACATAACCACTTAGAAGCTGCGATTTACTATATTTGGTGACTGACTGGCTTATTGAAACAATTTTATTCACATTACAAAGGAGGAAAGCTTACTATTTGTGTTACAAAGAGGATGGGTAGGTGGACCTTTGTGTGAGGACTGGTGGTTAGTGACCTCTTGTATCTGTAGATAGTGTAAAGTGGTCAAAGCTTATACTTTATAATAAGATTGGGCCATGTCCACCTGTCTCTGATGTTAAGTTCTGCACCTACCAAACAAATATAAATTCCTTTCTTTTAGGTGAATTGTACATTTTGAAGTAGGACAGGTGCATACTATTTGGTACATTGACCTTTGACCTAGTTATTACATAATATGATATAATGTGATTTATCCCATATCACCTATGTGAAGTTCAATAATTGCTGATATGAATAAGATACAACTCATAGTTGAAAGAATTCATTTTATTTCAAAAGATGATTTTGATGGTGAAGCAAAAGTATGAAAACAATAGTTCAAACAGCTCAATGACATTTCTATACACATTCATATAAGACATAGGTTAGTACCTCATCAAATTGTTTTTCACAAGTGAGACTAAGCATATTTGTTACTTATACAGTCCCGAACTATTTCACAGATTATTGGAAAAATTAAGGTTTGCTATAGGTATAACGGTACCAATTGCGCAAGTCCAGGTGGGCGGAGCTTAAGGTGTATGGAACATTGTATTCAGAATTAAAGAACAAAACTAGCTGTGATTGGTGCATTATGTAAGACTTGTACTTTCTGTTTGGCTTAAAAAAAAGTTGAGCCTCTTGGCAACATGTGAGTTTGTGTTAATTTCTATCTAGATCATATTTTGTATTTTTTATGATTTTTTTAAAATATGGTACACATGACTGAAAATGTGCTTGTTGTGACTAGATAACTCTTACCCCTGTCTAGTTCCAGTAGAGTTATCTCTCTTAAATGCAATGGAGTACCTGGTTATGTCATTGTCAAATTGACAATCTAGCATTGTTCTATAGGACAGCGTGTGACATGCATGCCCAAGTAGGACAGAAAGTATATTTATTTCACAAAACATTAGCATTGAGGTATATGGAAAAACAATTGGTACCGTGATACCATCTAGCTATTTTTGGATATTACCAGCTTCTGCATCCTTCATCCAGCAGTGTATGTATACCCACTAAGTATCCTTTCATTATATTTCCACTCGTGGGCAGTTTTCGTTGGCATGTTGATTCCAGTTTCAAGTGGCTGTAGGATGGCCATAATTCCCCATGATCTTAGACAGCAGCCAAGATATTAGGATGCAGGACATACTGTGGCATCTGAAGGAGACAGTCATAAGGCAGTTCTCTTTATTATTTTAGCTTACACAGTCCTAAACCAGTCTTTGATAAAATTTTATCCAGCCTTTAGATGCACCCTGCCCAGACTCTTTCCCTTTGGCATAGTTTTCTTTCTGAAATTACGTATGGATGTGGTATCAGCTCACCATAGCAGTTTATGTTCTTGTTGCCAATTGTACAGAGCGATTCAGTCGTAGGCCGTTTAGTTTTAACTTTCCACCTCCTCGGAAGATAAAAGTTTGAGGAGCAACGTTCCCTCAAAGCGAATTGTAGATGTGCGCGCTATGCGCGCTGCATTTTGCATGCATAACGGTGACTTGAGAGGAGAACAATTCACCTGCATTGTACAAGCTGCGCGGGGATGTCTAAGTTTCTAAGCGGCCGCGCGCGCGCGCAGCTTAGAGGGAACGTTGTTGAGGAGTCTAGTCTCTATTTCTGATCACATCTTGGTATATGTTGAGCATTGTCCTGGTACATGTATCAGTAACGAATTTCTAACATTCTACCATGCTTGCTTTCAGTCTTCCCAAAAATTTCTGTCAAATAGTGGTACAACAGTGAGGCATATCTCATACAATTATATTTGCGAAGCTCAGATGACAGTTGGGACACTCGGGTGTAGGACAAAATCCCTAAAGTAACAATCCCCCATAAGACAAAATCCCCCGAGCAAATTGAAAGATTTGACATAATTCCCTCCCCCAGATTAAACCTTTTAAGCCATTACAAATATACATCTTTGTGCGTTGGCTTGGGCTCTTTGAAGTTTTGTGTCGGCATCTCTTGAGTAGATAAAAGACGTTTCATGTGCAGGTTAAATGCTAGATCTTAACAAACAAGGAGATTAAAATGTATAATTATCGAATGAACATTTTGATCGAAAGACTAATTACACCCGCATGTGCTTTGTCACCTCACTTCCTCAAGTACCGAGTTTACTGTATTTGACCATTATTGTTATATTTTTAGAAGTACTTTAAAACCAAGCCATTATTGTATTGGATAAAGATGAAATTCCATAATTAAATTAAATATGATGGATATTGTTGAGATGTCTTATTTTTTGTGGCTCAGTGCTTAGCATGCCGGACTGACGACCAAGAGGGTGCGGGTTCAAATCCTGCCATTAGGCCAGCTTATGCGTGTCCTTTGGCAAGGGACTTAACTCTAGTTGCCACGGCACTACATAATGTACTTGTGTTGCAGCACCGTAAAGTACTAAACCAAACCGTTTCTTCTTTTTTCCCCATCGGTGTAAATATTTAAAAAACCAAGCTTTAATTTGACTGGGTAAGCATGTCACATTTCTTCTTATTTTCCCTTATCCCGTTTCAAGTATATTTGTGACGCTTTATAAAGTTTAAAACCTTAGACTAGGGGAGGAAATTATGTTCTAAATTTCAATCTGCGGGGGGGGGGGGGGGGGGGGGCAATTTTGTCCTGGTGGGATTTTGTCTGTACCTTTCAACACTCGCCTCGTCGTACTTGGTCTTTCATGTGAATCTGTTGGGCAGAAAGATAGCACCTTCTTGGGGGGGGGGGGGGCACCAGACAGATCCCCCCCACCCATTTCCAAAAAATAATATTTAAAAAGTATTTTATGTTTGTGTGTTTCCCCCTCATATATGTTGTATGTTCTATTTAAACTGAATTTTGTATCAAAAATTTAAATTTAAATTTTTGATGGGGTACTTATTTTTTCCTAGTGTTATCTATAGGGTCGTTCGTCCGAGCCTGGTTTTATTTACCTTGCTTGAAGTTCCTTCCCTTGAAAATTTTGTGACCTTTGCTAGAGGTCGCCTAAGTCTCAGTGTTTGCTATGTGTATTAGTTCTGTATTGTGTGTATGGTTTATTTTCTGTGTGTTTGAGACAGCAAGTATAAATCAGATTTTTTTCCCAGTTGTCTTATTTCAATTCTTTGGATTTAGAATCCATTTTAATATATTTTATGAAATCCAATTTGATATATTTTATGTTATTTTCCGTTAATTTATTTTCAATTTAAATTTTGGCGATCGGAACGGCGCAATATATTAGGTTATGAAAAAAAATCTTTTGTTTTATTCGAATGTTAATCTGTGTCGTTCCTCGCAAAAAGTGCTAGAATTAGAAATAGATAGGCTGTGCTCGATTCAAGATCCACACTTCTTTATTCTCATTGTATTTCTCCTAAATCGAGTTAGGCCTCATTTTATTATTTTATTAAATTATTTCTTTAAAAAAATCCAAAATTGTTTGTATAACTACAAGATTGTAGATTTGTCAACCATACAGTACGGGAGCTGCATGGTTTGAGATAAAGAAGGGGTCAGTGGTATATTTACTATGTAGTATTTTTCTGTTTGTATTTGTGTTTTTGTTTTGTCTGTTTATGTTCTATATGGGGTGTTTTTCCAAGACTCTTTCATAGGCCTGTCCACTTCGCGTAGCGCCATGTGACGTAGCCCCATGATGTCATCGCCTTGTACTTTCCCCATATAGATTCCCTGTGGATTCCCTGTAGTCTCGTATTTTTAGATTTAGTAGATTTTCGAATTATGTATACGAGTTTTAGTACAGAACAAAAACAAAAATTTTAAATTTTTAAGACTTGAAATTGGGTCCAGTTGTTTGGTGGGGCTCATGTCTGGGTCAAGAAATGAGTTGGAGGCTCTGGCCTGCACACTGACAATATCACACCCCTAATGGGTAGCCAACCAAAGCTCTCCCTCCCATTCCCCTCCCCTTTATGTTCCTTCCTCTCCCCCAAATACCAATTTCTTAACAAGTTATTTCATAGTTATCTACCTATCACTATTATTTGCCCACAGGCCTTCATTGTTCCAACAATGTAATCTGTAATTTTATAAAGTGTATTTCTGTCAAATTTCTCATCTAAAAATAAAATATTTTCTCTTTTGTAATTGTCCTTTTTGCATATTTCCCCTATTAACTTTAGTTTTTCTTCTTTTCTTTTTTCACATTACGTCATGGTATGGTATTTACTGAAAGGGGCGTTTTTACACAGTGGACATAGCACCTTCTAGCGTCTATGGCCAATGCAGTCATTAAGGCAGCAGTGCTTGATTGGCCTACTTTGAAGTAGAAGGTATAACGGTGCCAATTGTACAACCCCAGGTGGGTGGAGCTTAAGGTGTAGGAACATTGTATTCAGAAATAAACAACAACACTAGCTGTGATTGGTGCATTATGTAAGAGTAGTACATTCTTTAAGGCTTTAAAAAAGTTAAGTTTCATGGCAACACGTGCGATTATGTTAATTCATATCTAAATCATATTTTGTATTTTATGATTTTTTTTTAAAAAAATGTACACATGCTTGAAAATGCCTATTGTGACTAGATAACTCTTACCTCTGTCTAGTTCCAGCAGTTACCTCTCTTAAATGCAATGGAGTATCTGGTTTTGTCATTGTTAAGTTGACAAACTAACATTGTTCTCTATGACAGTGTGTGACATGCATGCTGAGGTAGGATGGAAAGTATATTTATTTCACAAATCATTAGCATTGAGGTCCATGGAAAAATAATTGGTATTGTGAGGGAGTAGTTCTTGCGATGGATCCTTCCTTACTCGGATGTCTAGGCCAACCAGCGCTTCTTTAGCCATAGTATTATATTCCAAAGCTGTAATGGTCTTTTACGGCAGTTTATGATATTTACTATTTGTCTTATTTGTGTTAATACTTCAGACGTATGAAAACCTAATAGGCTTAAAAGGTGACCCCTCCCCCGTTGTATGAAAGTTGTTTTTTTATATTACATTTGCGTGTAGTCTTCACCTTATCGCACCCCCATTCCTGTAGTTGCTCTTTGTTTGTTTTAGAAAATCTAACAGAATTTTGAGTGCATGAAAAATTAGTAGTTTTGGATCAGAATCGTCTTTATTTTCAAAGCGGACGTACTAGTTAATATTCCAGTTGTCAGGTTTCAATTGTTTCCATTTCCAAGCCAAAATGTACCTCAGACAGGCATGTATTTCCCTCCTCAGGCATTATACCTATTGGCTGGTTCTTCACTCATTTAAAAGTGATCCTTGTCATGGATCGATAGTATCATGTATGCAAAATCCTTGTTGAATTTTTACAAACATGCATTTATCTCTTAATATCCGTAGCTGGCAGGAATGGCATGGCATTTACTTATGCCAAATCTATTTAGAGTTGCTTGTTTGTCATTTAAGAGCAAAAATACAAATATTCTTAAAGGAGACTAGAAATCAAAATTTTCCTTTTACGTATGTAATTCTCTACAGATTTTAATTCGACTGCAATGTTTATAAATTAAATATCGTAAGCGGGTAGTGATTATATTGAGTGGAAGATACCACGATTCCGTAAATTGCCGAGTTTTTCCGAGTTTTGATGAGACGACAGATCACGTGGTACCGTGACGCTATACTAGCCAGTCCTCGAATACAAACATAAACATTGGCGAGCGAGGCAGACAGGAGACCACATTTGGGTTGCACATTGAAAGTTGAATATGCAATCGATATAATAGTTTATGTACTGTACTGGTAAGTGCTAAAAGAAATTTGTTAGGCACAGGACCCGGGCTGGTGACTTAAATAAATTAAAGTCCTGAATGAAATTCCACAAGCCCGGACAGTTCATACCTGTCAACTCTCAAGCCGGGAGAAAAACCTCCTGATTTGGGGGGTACATGTATTTCCTCATCTACCTCCCGATCTCGTAATATCTCTCAATTTTGCGCAGCGAAGTCCCGATTATTACATTATGTCTGTCAATTTTCATTTGTCAGAAGAAAAAACCCAATCCCAAACCATTTTTAAATATAACGTATGCAATCCACAGTCTAAACTGCCACACTGCAGACATCGTAGCAATATGACTGAAAAATTGTTAAAGCTACGTTACAAATTCAAATCACATGCACACACGTCTAAACCGGCACTGGACGATATAATTAATATCATACAACAGTTTTTTTTTTCTTTCTTTTTTTCTTCTTCAGTAAATAGAACGTGAAGATTAAACATTATTCAAGTAAATTTCAGATTTTTTAAACAACTACAATAGTACTATAGTATTAAAAAAAATTAAAAGAATAAAGTTGTCACCAATTAGCTTAAATGAATGATCACTTTGAAATTTTCTCTGCAAACAAAATCGCATCTCCATTTTTGCCAAAGAAACTCGGCCAGTTAACACCTGACATTCCTCTACCGTATATGAAAAGTTTAATTATCATGATTAAATTACAAGGAATAAAACAAAATATACCATGCAGTATATGTGGCCCCAAAGAACTAATTCTGAATAAATATTTTATTCAGCAAACAGTGTTACATGCATTAAGACTTAAACCTAAGGAAATAAGGTGGGGCATAAAACTGTGAAAAACAGTTGCCACAAGTACGGTAACTTGTGACTGCAGATTTGAACTGTTAAAATGAAGTCCATGGCATCGTAAGTAACAACAAAATAGGCATCGTTTATTTGGTAATCAGTTGCTGGTGCTTACGCGTACTCACACTGTCGAACATGGTTTCTTTGAAGTAAGTATGAAGGGCAGTCTATTTCACAAGATCAATCCAAGGATAAAGATTATGTTCATTAGTCACACCAGCTTTATCGTTTGCGTACTTAAATCAAAACTTCAGCTATTTTGCAATTTAGCCAGAACTGACCAGAATATGCAAAAGGGGCTTGTCATGGGGGAATAATAAGGCGTATCACAGGGAGAAAAGGCACGTCAAATGGGCGGAGGCACATTGGGGCAAGGGGGGGGGGGTCAATACTCCCCCCCCCCCCGTTCTATTAGACAGTTAATGTGAAACTTTGACCTCTTTTTTTTTTAATCGCTGCTTTTTAAACTGCCCAAGGAATAGTTTTATATCAGTCCCAATTATTACAGATTACCGTTTATGCATACTACATGTATACAATGCATTTTTTTTAATTTTTTAATTTTTATAAGATTACTGAAAATCGTGTTTTCTCGAAACACGACAGGTTTAGAATCTTATTTTTAGAAAAGTTTCCATTTGATTAAAATCAAATCTAAATTTCACCTAGGACAGTGGTGATTTGATTTAGATTGTGCCGTGTTAAGGCATGTATGTCAACATCTTGAAAATACATTTACTCATTTCACCTGCGCAATCAAAGTTTCCTCAGGCAAATAATTTTTGTTTCGACAAGCCTGACGGGCACCTCACTTTGAATACAGGATGGGCCGGAACTAAAACCAGAAGGGGCCCAGGGTGTCGGGCTATCAGATTTGTTGTTAGCACTGCTGTTATTAGATAAAAGATGTGTGGATTGATTGTTGCATTTTGTGGTCACTTACTCGTCTTTCTGCCTGTTTTCGTAACTCACACATTTAACACTTTTCCCAGGATTTAAAATGTCCAAAGGTATGTCTGGAACAGCGCCAACTTTTAGTCTAGGCCTAGCATTTGCGTATCTTTGAGTTGCTATTTTTTCATGATCCCTCTCGTAACATTCCTTTAGAAATGTAACGAGCACATAGTGCTGTATGGTGTTGCTTTGAATTCGACTCGTTTGTAATAATGTACCCATTCTTTCATTATGCCTTTATCTTTCGGAAAAGATTTTTTTAATGTCAACAGGCTTTTCTTAATGTTCTATTACACCCGTAAGCAACGCAAAACGGTATTGTCTTTTACTCTGGCAACTCCCACTTGGGCTGCTGGAGTCGCTACTATGACGTCACGTCCCGAAAGTAACCGAATAGGCGCGGAAATTTTGCATACGAGGTCACGGAAATTCAGCTCCTAGAAGATAGGCCAATTTTTAAATATTGGCATTACGGTCGCAGATGATACTTCAGAATAAGGTTTTCTGCTATAGTACTTTTATTATTATTCTATATTTCCATTGGTTTCAGGTCTCCTTTAAAGAAAAAGGAAATATTTATATTACTTATTATGTGTGTGGCTGGCATATGTATTATTACTCGTAATCATTTATTATGTGTATGTTTCTTCTCGTTTGCTTGTTGTGTCATGTAACCATTTGTTATTTTGCCCTCGTTTTCTGAGGCTTCTCTGAGAACCTGTCTACCCGTCAGGACTTTACAAATTTACTTGCCCCACTCCCAGGACAAGCACAGATTAATGTTTGCAAAGTACTTGCCCATGAGCAAGTACAAAAACAGAGAGAGAGAGAGAGACAGAGAGAAACAGAGAGAGAGATCGAAAGAGAGAGAGATCTGAATGATTTTATGCTCTGCGAGTTTTATACTCTGTGACCTTGCCACACAGTACCAGGGCTCTCGACATCCTATTTCTGTGAGGCCTTACAGGGCCAACCGGGGGGGGGGGGGGGGGCAACCGGAGATATATCCCCGGGGCCTGGGTCTGGGCCCGTAAGAGTTCCCGGACCGAACAAGACTTTTTATTTTTATAAAAGAATATTTTTTTTGGAACAAGAACTAGGAAAGGCCCGGGTGTTTCTTACCCCAGGGCCCGTGATCGCTCTCTACGGCCCTTAGCCCTGCCATGAATTCTGGAATCCATCACTTTGAAAACGATAGAAAAGAAAATGAAAAAGCACATAGACATTATTTTACTACGTATCAGGACTGAATTCTTGGCCATTTACAATATCACATTAAAAAGAAAATATTTTCAGTAAATAGAGCGTTATCTTTTAAGATTATACTTGTAAATTTACAACCAAAAAAGTATCCCAACAACAGTCTAAAACAAAAATTAAAGACAGCAATAAAATCATGAGCAGTTAGTTTCAATCCCAAGAATGATCACATAATGCTCAGGATTTTTCTCTGCGCGTAAAATGAAACCTCCATTCCCACCAAAGAAATCTGCACGACTAACAACAGTCTGGCATTACATAGTATCGTATATAAGCATAACTTAACACCATTTAATGAGACAAAAAAAGAATAAAACAATATATTAAACAGCTAATGTGCATAACAACTACTTCAGAATAAATATTAATTACTAAAGAGTGTTAAATGTCTTAAAAGTTGTACCTAAGGAATACAGGTTGGTTATAGCGTGAACTTTAGAGATAAAGATTAATTACTCTTGATACATGTACGATAGCTTAATACGTGTAGCACGAGGCTGCAGATTTGTACTGTTGTCAAGATGAATTCACACAGACTTAAGATACTGATACTCAGACATCACCGAATGGAATTTTCGCCTATCCCCCCCCCCACTTTTGGTGGCATTAGTGTCCATTTCATCACCAGTCCATTTCCGGAAAAACGAACAAAATTTGTCGGCTCATTATTACGAGTCAAGGTATATTTCTGCATTCTTTTAGGAAGACCTCTGATATTTTTGTGTCCTATAGAAATCACACGCACATAAATACCAGTTGTAATCATTGCATATCGATTATTTGATAATAATGTTAAATCAAACTCTAGGATAGCTTTAATTACTTTCAAGATTATTTTCGCGTGGTCACCAATTTAATTTTAACATCGTTACAACAAAATAGGGCATCGTTTACTTGCCAATCAATCACAGGTGCTTCATACTGGTTTCATTGAAGTACGTCGGGGTAGTCTTCGGTGGGGCAGTCTTTTTCACAAGATAATTACAATGATAAGGATTAAATGTTAATTAGTCACGCTGGCTTCCTGCCTGTTTACGTAAGTCTTGCCTTGAGCTACTCTGCAGATTGGCCATGTTATGTGCACCTCTAATTCACCTTTACTTGTGCCACATTCTTCAAATACAAACTGACCGCAGTTTCTTGCATTATATCTATCGAACCTTTATTTAACAAGATATCCTGACATTCTACAATTCCTGATAGTGTAATTGTCAGTTTCGCATTTTTTCTCACGCAAAAAAACCCGCAAAAAACCCCAAAGGGACTACCCTATTTAAAGCAAGTTTCGAGAAATAGGAAATACATACAATATCTAGGAAATACATACAATATTTCTACTTTCCGTTTTTATTGTAATATTTGCATGTATAAGGGATTTGCTGACATTCAAGTCCTAACATAGTTACGTGCAGCATGTGAGCAATAACTCTGAATGTGTCAAGATTGCCAACCCTACATATCGGTGTCAGAGATTGTTTTGATGCATGTCGCCATTTCAAGGCGACTAGGTGATAAAGGTTAACAAAATAACCCGTGAGATTTCGTTCACAGTTGTGTTTGGAAATAAAAAATAAAATAAAAGTCACTGGTCTTGTTGTTGTTGTTGTAGGGTTTAACGCCATTTTTCAGCACACGATAGGCTATGCATGGCGGCCGGTATTAATGGTGGAGGAAGAACCCGGGAAGAACCACCGACCCACGAGAAGCTACTGGCAAGCTAGTCACTGGTCTATAAAAATTAGTCGACTGAAAATCGAGCACCTACAAGCGGTGTTTATTTTATATTGATCAGGTGAATATTACAGGACACAGATACATGCTGTTTGGATAAAACTAATCGGGTCAACTTCTCGGAGATCATTTTAGATGAATATCGGCAGTTTCAAGGTGAGAGAAAAAAACAACAGAATAAGAAGCGGACATAAGAGTGCATACAAATTTCCCCATAAGAAAGCAAAGCATGAAATAATCGACGCTAATTAATATTTCAGCGAGGGACTAGGTTTTAGCTTCTTTTTTTACAACACAAAGTTTTGAAAGGAAGTTGTCCACGTTACAGATGGCTTCCTGAACAAACAAAAACAAAAAAAGCCTATAAGGCAAAATATCTTACAGCGGGCTCTGTTACTGAAATCTGCATGATCGATTGAACTTTAAGTGAAAATGTAGATAAAGCAAAATAGTATGATAAATTTACAACATGGTTAAAATTAACACAGTTGTGTTTTTTGTTTTTTTGGACTGTTTAAGGTCTTTATACCTAAAAATCGATCTCTCTTAAATATCTATCCGTTTGCAAAAAAAAAACAACTTATTTACACATAGAAGATTTCGGAAAATTCACGTTTCCACGGTGGAAATTATTGTCAACGTTGCTGTCCGCGACGGACTGGTTATAGTGGTCGTTGTGGATGTCCACGTCGGGACCCACAGTTGACGGATAGTTGATACATGTGCTCTCTCATGCAGGGAGCATACGAAGCAGGGAACCAGACTACTCTGCTTGATGAATCAGACTGGCCAAGTTTCTTGTAGTTGTTCTCGAAATAAAAATGTTCAGAATTATATGTTCTTTCTGGTTTTTACAAAAGGTACCACCTTTGATTTAATATAATTGAAATTTTATACAACAGCATTGAAAAGGAGTTTGTGGTTGGTATCACGTGACTATTGGACTTCCCATATCGTTGTTCAAAATTTGTGAAGTCATGTGACTATTAACGCAAACGGCTAGTACCGGGTCAGGTTTTATCTTTGCTGAGTTTCGGCTAGTTTGTTAGCGGATAAAAGACATAACGATTATAATAATTGCTATTTTTGAAAAAATAATTAATTTTTCTATCGATTTCATGCATGTGGAAGTCGATATAACATAGTTTAAATTTGCTAGGCCCGCTGGTAAGCTATCTTACGGTGGCGGCAGATTCCAAATATTTTATATGTAATTGCTCTGAACCCACACTCCATCCTAAATGTTCATATGTGAAAAATGGGGTTGGAATATTTGGAGGAAACCCGGATTAGAAAAATGTCGAATCTCTGAGCTGAACATTGGTGCGAAACTATTAAACATTGACTTGTAGCTTGAAGCATGGTGGAATCATTGGTTTCAGATCTTAAATAGAACGTAGGAGAAGGGAAATTTTCATCCCTTTTATTATATATTAAGAAACTATAAGAGCCCATGTATCAATACAGGTTTGAGGACTGGTTTATTGAACTACAAGAAGACAGGTTGATTTGACAGAAAATTAAGCCCTTGTTTATACAACAATGTATAATTTGGAAGGTCTTTTATCAAAATTTAAATCAACCCTTTTGTAAATGTATATAAATGATGGAATTTTTAACCAAATCGTCTTAAGGAGTTTAGGTTAGTTGAACAATCTTGTTCGAGATTTTATTTGCAGGGTTAAACTTTTTCGTTACAAGATAAGATTCTAATACTTTGCATTTATTGGGGTTTATTCATACTGTGATAGGAAATATTTACTTTGTATAACTTGCACATATACTGTTCTAGAATTCTTTAGAATTAAAGGTTTGAAAGGAAACAAAACAATGTATGCTCATTATGTTGTTTCCACGTAACAACATAATGCAGGTCAGCAAAGTAAAGTTAGAATTTGTATTCTGTACAATGAAATGGCTGTAAATGCCAATTTACAGGAATATAGTCAAATTTGTTTCGTGTGACCCATTTTGTGGTTTTGTACATGATCATTTCTTTTCTGCCATATATGTTTTGGAGAGTCTTGAAAGAGAAAAATCTTCAGATTTGGAAAATGCATGTTTTATAATCCATAACGTTCTTTAATTCCATTCAGTAATGGTCATATGTTAACCTTGAAAAAATTAATTTCATCCCGGAAAAAAACTGGAAAAGACCTGGAAATTTATGTTTAGAAAAGCGTGGGAACCGTGTATATATATTGCTTGAGACCATCTGTACTTGAAGATTTCAGTTTAACCTCATCGTGTTTCTCAGTTCATGTTAGTTATACGTGCGCATTTTGTTTTTCACGAACAAATATTGTACAATGTTTGATTTTGTGACAGCTAATCAGAGTTTCCTATGACCCGTCCAACTCCAGTTTTGATATTTGGACATTGGAAAGTCCAGATATAAAAATGATAAAGGAAGGGTTTAGAGGTAACTCGAATTTCGTGACAGTATCAGAATTTAATGGGCTTTTTAAACATCATGCAAAAAATAGCATCGGAACTCGACACCTTCCACACTAGCTATTGTTCACAAGCGTAGCGGCTGACTTGGAGTAAACATGTGCCTCCTCAGCTGGCGCTTAATGATAGATTGACGTAAAGAGTGATGAATAAAGTAACCTTTTCATGAGAAATGAACAGCCACTTATAGGAGTGCAGTATAGAGGAATTCCGTGCAATAAAAACATATTGTCATACTCACAAATAATCAACGTCATTTTCAGAGTGTACCGAGTTGACTCGTTATTTAGTAAATCCAGTGAGGGATTCAATAAAATCCACTATGGCAGTAATAAAATCCATCAAACTGCGTGATGTACTCTGGACTTACACGCAGCATACATCCACGATTCTTAGTTGACACACAATCACTTGTCCCCGAGTCCACATACAGTAGATTGAGTGGACAATGTGTAACTATATCTATCCATTTGTTTGTTATGTTTATACAGGTATATGGCTATCTTTGCCCTTTTATGTCTGCATTCTGACCCCATCTTTCTTTCCTCATCTTTATTGCTGTCTAAATGTATTATCTTTTGGATAACTTTAATTATTGATATATTTTAAGGTACAAACAAAACCAACAAGAAGGCCAAAGTTCTATATTTGTATAAAAAAATGATTTCTTTAAAACTTTATTTTACTATATTTTATTTGCTTTCGTTGTCATATTGTGTTGTCGTATTTTTGGGCATGGTCACATCCCCAAAGGGCAAGTTCATTTTTCCAGTCCGTTGCCCAGGATTTCAATGAAAATTCTTAAAGACCCAGTACCCCATGTGGCACCTTGATTGCATTGTTTCTCAGCATCATTACTGTACCTCTTTCTAAAGGGACATAACCCCATGTTTATGTGTTTTACATTTAGATACATTACCTATATTTTTTTTAACTTCTACTGGTCATAGATGAGAAAGTTTGTTGGTTGGCTTGTCATCTGTCATCCAGCGTCCATTTATCTGTTAGCACAAGTTTGTTAGAACTACTACTCCTAGACAGCTAGGAGGATTGCCATGCAACTTTACACACGAACATTCATGCATGATCTAGTTGATTCTAAATGAAAATGGTGAGCCTGAGATGTTCAGTATGTTGTTGCTACTCCTGCTTTTTACTGAAAGACGTCTTATGATGTCATGTTGGTCTGGTATGAAAATGGTGTCAGTCTGACATCCACTACGGCTCCCATGACAGCCATCTTGAAAATCATGTTAAATGCTACTGCTCCTATACAGAAAATCATATTATCATGTGTTTTCAGGAGAACATTTCGTATAATGTCTGGTTCATCCTAAATCATACTGATTCTTCTTAGACATACAATGTGGCCACCTTGGTGGCCATCATGAAAAATCTTCTGCTCCACCGAAATTGATGGGTCTTATCATTATGGTGTTTTTCATTAAAAGACTTCATGTAATGTCTAGTCATTCCTAAATGAAAAGGACACAAATCTGATACCCAGTATGGCCACTAGGAAGCTATGTTGAAAATCTTGTTATTGTTACTCATTGAACAGAAAGTTATATTAGCATGTGGTATTCAACAGAAGACTTCATATGATGTCTCACTGGTTATAAATAAAACATGCCCCAGTCTGATATCCAACATGGCTACCACAGCAATTATCTTGAAAATCATACTGCTACTTATCAAAATGGAGATATGTTCATATCAAAATTTGGTTTTTACCAGAATTTGTGTGATTTGCAGTTGTTATTAATGAAAATGTTGCAGATCTGACATCCAGTATGACCATTAAGGAAGACATCTTCAAAATCTTATTATTGCTATATATCTGAAATGGAAAATCTTACATGCAAAGCATTTTCACCAGAATATTTTTTATATTTAATTGGTCCTGGACGAAAATTGTGCTGAGATATGGCTATCACAAGGAACAAATTGAAAATCTTGTCATTTTGGGAACTCTCCAGAATGGATGGTCATATCAACATGGGGTTTTCTCCAGAAGTATTCTAATAGTGTCTGGCTTGTTCTCAGTGAAAATATGCTAATCTTACATCCAATATGGCTACTACATGATCTGATTTGAAAATGTTATAGCTCAAAAAGCAGAGATGGTTTCAGCAGTTAAAACTGAGAAATTATCTTCTTGAATTTCTGGAAATTCTTTTCAGACAGCAATCAGGCCCTTAGATGGGTTTTGTTATGTTAAGTCTTTTGTTAGCTATTGCGAGTTTTGATTGTTTTTGTTATATTGGTCGGTTATATTTTGTGGCCCATCTTTTCTATCTAATGAACTTTGCATGGTTACCTCTCTTGGGTGTTTTTAGCATGTGAGGGTTGGGATTTGTGCAGTATGCTTCTCTGTCTGAAAGATATTTATAGAAATATGTGCACATACATACATACATGCATGCATGTGTACATATGTACATACATACATACATACATATGCAAATGCATACACAGACATTCATATGTAATGAAAAACTATAAACCCCAGGGTAAGGTTGTGTGTGTCATTGAAAACTAGCTATATTTTTTGTTCATATATGATCCAAACAATTTTTTGGGACATAATTATATGACAACTGTTGACAGTAAGATTGTTCTCTACAGAACTACCAAACACCATGTATGACACAGTCATTATTAATTTAAGTTGTCATGACAAGAAAATAATGACATACTCCCTTTATCATTGAATCTGAAGCCAGGCAATATTTTGAGAGATGGTTTAAAACATTCACAGTTGTCAAATTCAGTGGCAGGCAGGAGGTTGAAGCAGATGATTTATGCTGTCATTTCTGTATACAGATCAATGTATTGTATTTTAGTAAGTAAGCTCATGCATTTTTTTATGCCCACCATAAGATGCAGTGTAATGTGTTATGATGTCTGATTTGCCAGAACTAAAACATCACTTTTTGTCATTTTTTGCTGTCAACTTCTCACTCAGTTGATTTCTGTTTGCAATTTCTATGACACTCAAATTATTATGGTTTGGTGACAAACTTTGAAAAGGTCACAGACATTTTGAAGTAGGTCACACCATGGCTACCAAAGTTTGAATGATATTTGAGTACTGGTCTCCTTCATGAAGACTTGTCATATATGCAGTGTCATCTTGCAATAAATATCCGACAGATGGTCTTATGCAGATTCAAGGGCACTAGCTAGACACAGGTCAGAAAAATTGGGTGAAATTTATGTGTTGTTGAAAATTTTCTGGTAAACTTTAATGTTGAGAAACAAGTGGCAACTCTCTGTTCTTGTATTTCTTACGTCATTTGATAATATGAAGTCGTAATAGCGGAAGATTAAAAAAAATGAATCTTTAAAAATGTTTTGGCTATCTGAAGCGGAACTCCTTTAGCGTCATTGAAAAGTATCCTGATGTGCAACTTATGGCAGGGTACTCTGTGTAGGCTAACAGCCTAATTTGCACTGATCCACCCCATAAATAGTAATTAGTGTTTCCTGTAGAAGAATTGAAATTCATTATTTATCAATAGAACTTGATTGATAGTCAGTATGTATCCTGGATCCAATTAGCTAGCTCTAATAGCCATCCTAAGTTAATGTTTTCAATTTCTTCACATATTTTTGTTAATATATTTTAAATGTTGATTAACAGATTTGTATTTCATGGTTAAAGGTCATCAGTGGTAGTATTGCCATTGTAAATACCCATTTTTATGTTGTTTTATGGCAGTAAAACTGAATTAATGATATTTAAAGTATTATCCACTAATTGTGATAATTAATTTTACTATAAAAAAATCCTGTTTTGTTTTTTCCAGGGTGATCAATCTTTTTTTATGAATCTTTTATTAAATTTATTCACAGCTTTCCATTAAGAATTTGACTAATTCCTATGGTCATTAAATCAAGATTGAGAACCCAACAACATCTTGGACACATGGAGTCAAATAGATTACACATTGTCTTTCTGAATGTGAAAATCCAGCATATGTTAGGTTATGACTGCTTTGACATTTATACAATTTATAATTAGAACATTTAAGACATCAAGCCTAATGGACAAAGAGGAGAGCAAGAAAATATTATAGTGGTAAAGTTTATGTACAACTTGGAGAATTCGTTTCTTTCTGTAAAGGTTAAGAAATTTTGAACATATCAGTACAAGTCGATGAGTGCACAAGTGCGATTTGTTTTCATACACCAGCTGTTTTTTTTTCAGTGGCATATGTTAGTCCATTTTTTCTTCCCTTTTTATGTCCCCACTATAGCAGTTGTAGGGTATAAAGCATCATTGTAAATTCCATCCATCTGTATATCTGTCGTTCTGTATCTTCATGCTTCCATTGTTATGTTTAGGCTCTTTTAAACAGTAACAAGAAATGAGTGAAGACAACAAGCTTTGTAAAATTTAACAAATAATTTATTTCCCTATAAAAACAAGGTAAAAATGAGAAAAAGAACTTTGGTTTTACTAATTAATTCCAAAAATAATCCAAGAATTAAAAAGTAGAAGTCCTAGTAATAAAAAGTCCTAATGAAACTGAGTTTGAGTCCCGATGAAATTCAAAATGGAAGGCGCTGACATATGCTGTGGTCAGCATTGTACTGATGTGTCAACAGTTCTTTGTTGAATCACAAAATAATTTTACAGTGTTTGAATTCGTGTAAATTTTGATAACTGTCCTTGTCCAAGAATTAATTTAGAGCACAAGTATTTCCAGGGAAAAATAATCTCTTGGAATCCAAATAATTTGAATTAATCAAAATAATTAGCCCCAAAAACTGGTCACAACATAAAACACCTGGATGCCTCCAGTGTTAAGGCAAGTAATGACTATTCTTTCTCAAAACATCAATAATAAACCTTGCCACGATGCAAAACAGATGTCCAGATGCAGGTCAATCCTCCAGAAAAACCTGATTGATACATGTTATTTGTCACATACTCCAAATATAGCCTCTATTTCACTTTATGAATCTTATTCTGGGAAAGAATTTCAAAAAAAGATAATAAAAAAAGTTGTTTAAGTTGTTTACTTTAACTCTTGATTCTGATTCAGGAACTAGGTCAGCATTAGATACAAAGTTTCTATTATTATTTGTTTATGAAAAACAGTCAGGTCAAATAGAACTGAACTGGAATTTCTTAACAATGTCAAATCCAGTAAATAAAGTTACAATAGCATGTAATGGAATAAAAAAATTTTAAACTAACAAACAATTAAATTAAATCAAATATCCATAACACCATCCATCACACCTTGGTTAAGTTTGGTCAGTTTCATACACTGTGGTTGGATATCAGTGTTTTATCATTCATTTCCTATAATTTTATGACCCTTGACAACTTCTGTTTACTTACTACCATCTCTTTTCTTTTTTAATTTTTCTTTTATTGCTAGCTTATCTTGTAATTTTCTGTCTACCTGTGTGTTTCTTTTTTAAATGCATGTATTTTTATCCAGTATTGGCAATTTAATACCTTTCACAAATGGTTTCTTCAAATTGATAATCAATTACTAATTAATTAATTTTCAATTACTTTGTCTATATGATGTCTTGCCAAAATGGGGGATATTTTTCAAACAGCTGAATGAAAGGTGCAGAGTTCAATTGTTATCAGATCACTGAAATTATAATCAGTTAATTAACTGAAACTAATCAATACTTAACCATATTTAATAATTGGAATTGCAATATCTTCATCAAACTTATTTGAATTGTTATAAGAAGAAACTTCTTTCATTAAAGATGCAGGTGCACTGTATTCCTGGTGTACCATTTTACCATGGTATTTTGTTATGACAATATGTACTAATGTACACGCTCTTAAGTAGTGTTCTATCAGTAAAGAATAAGTAAATCAACGAGTTATCTCTCTCTCTCTCTCTCTCTCTCTCTCTCTCTCTCTCTCTCCCTCTCTCTCTCTCTCTCTCTCTCTCTCTCTCTCTCTCTATATATATATATATATGAATGAAAATGTTGATGTCTAAATGAAGGTAGCGACAAGGAATTATCAAGGAGCAGGGTTCAGCTAAAAAGGATAGATGAACATTGTAACATAATTTGCTCTGCCCTCTGGTTTTAATATGAAATAAACACTACTAGCCCTGAGATACCTGTTAATTAGCGGTTTGTTTCTTCATAGTAACTCGAGTTAAATTCCATCTTTATTTTCTGGACATTGTGCATGTCTTACACTTGGGCTGAGGATGAAGCCTGTTTGGGTGGGGTGGGGGTGAGAACTCAAAAGCTTAAAGGTCATAATCCACTCTCCATGACTGTTGGCTTGGCACATAGCTACAAAGTTATTCTCCCGCTTGGTATCTCTAGTTACCATTTGACACTGGGGCCTAACAAGTTGTGATTTCAGTAGGGACCTGGCCTTTGCTTCCAGCCAAGATGCTGGAGCTTAAGACTTGTATGCTCATCACCATAGCCTTGCCTGCAAAACTTTTTTTGGGCAGCTTCCTTCAGTATTCTAAAAGAGAAATATTTTTCATCAGATGTGCTGCAACACTTACTGCAGACAGTATCCAAAACATTGTGTCCATGGTGCTTTGGGCAGAGTTGGTGTACCTTTGCAGTGATGTTGCTTGGAACAGGTAAAAATCTTACTGTGACCACATTAAGGACCTTCTTAGGGCTGTTCCTTTTGAGGCAAAGATGCTTTTTGGAGATCTCATTGTTCAGAACCTGATGGAATAACAACACCTATCACAGCTACTCCTGGCTTGTCAAAACTGGTCTGGAGCGTGCTCATCTTACCAGAAATATGTGAATACTAGCATTGGATTGCAAGATTTTGCATTACTTAAATGAATTAATTAGACAGTTATATGCATGAAAACTGTACAAAGAAATGTCAGCTTAAGTACATGGCAGGTGAGGCATTAATTTGAAAAAGTCATTGTTTAGACTTTTCTCTGTCATATTGATTCATGTGTTTAGAATAAAAACAATCTTTGATATTTTGTTTCATGACATAAACTCCATGAAGAATCGTTATGATGATGTAGTGCCTAGAATAGAATAATTTTCTCTGTAACCAGACGGATTAGTAAACTGAAAAATTAACTAGCCCTTTTAAATCATCCTTCCCACAGATATGGACTGGCAACAACTGAGACTTAACTAGCCATGAAACTGCTCACATTCTGAAAACTGTTAGTCTGACAGGAAATTTAAAAGCCTTGGGGTAACAGTCTAGCACTGATTTAGAGTCCTGAGTAAGAATCTTGGACTGTTTTTGAGGGAATCCAGACCTTACATTTTAAGGATTTTACATTTTTTTCCTTCTAACTTTTATTGTTTAATTCTACTGCATGTTTATTTTTATTTGGAAGGATTTGTCTTCCTATGTTTTTTTTCTTCAGTTCTTTATATTTACATTTTTATAACTTTTTTTCACTTGGTACCATTATGTGATGACAGATCTCAGTCTGTGCAGTTTGCAGTTGGACCCAACTTGAAAGCGATTATTTACTGTATCCAATGCAATACATGAACTGAGCCAATTCAGACAAATTTGATATTAATGACAATGTAGATGTTTTGGAGTGCTCAGTGTTGGATACTCAGTACTTTATTTTATGTATCAGTACTCAAAATGATAATTTTAATACATTTTGTGCTCACAAAAAATTATTTTTATGTGCAAAAATCATGGTACTTAAATTCCAGTAAGCACTTTATGTAGATGACCTGGTTTGATTTTCATGACATTACAACAATTCTTCAGATTTTAAAATGAGTTTTCTGAACATTTTGGAGTGAGACCTTTCAGTCAGCATTGGGGAATACATACTGTACCCCAGCCGAGTCATGCCAAAGAATTATAAAATAGTACTAACAGCTGTCTTGCTAGGCGCTCAGCATTAAGAGGTTAGTGTTAGGATTGGTCGGCCTGGTGCCAGGATAATGTGACTGGTTGGGACATCATGCTACATGTCTGGCATTATGCCCCAATGCTAGACATCACTATATAAACTGCCACACTGCAGACATCATAGTGATACGAAAAATTGTTAAAGCTACGTTAAAAATCCAAATCACTTACAGACACTGTACCAATAAAATTACAGTTTATTGCATATTACTTTTGATGAACTTGAAAATGATTTATACACACACAAGTGAGAAATGGCTGGCATATTTTTACATGAATATGATGCATTCTTGAAATTCTACACTGAATTTCTTGGTGGAAGTCACTTTCTCATGGATGACAACTTGGTATGAACACTTAATTGAATGCAGAATGCTTACTAAATATCACATGTCCCTCAAATTATTCTTCCACTGAGAGTAAATGGAGTGTGTTATTCTTCAAACCAGTGGCAGGATGGTGTGTTTGATAAATTGATGTGGAAATGTGGCATAGGAGTGCATTGTTACAATCTATACTTGCCTATAAGTCAGGTCAAACTGAAGGAGAAAAAAACAAACATAGACCCTGATCTGCCTTCACATAATGCACTGGCAGATCAGGGTCTGTCTTGTTCTAATTACTTACTCCTAGCTTACTGCATTGATCCAGATCTGCTAGCATATTTTCTGACAGCAGAACTGGGTCTATGCACTTTGCAGTTGGACCTGAAGTACAAGCAAGTACATGTACATACCTGTTTTTGAAAATTATGAATAAAATTCAGTGTACAATACGCATCTGGATATATATATATATATATATATATATATATATATATATATATATATATATATATATATATATATATATATATATATATGATGAGACTATAATATAGACCTTCATATAATTTGCTCTAAACCCCATCCACACTCATTTACATAAGGAAATATTTCCTTTGTCATGAATACATGGGAAATTTTACTGATTTATTACATGAACTTAGAGAAAAATAAGTTCAGAATTTGAGTAAAATCAATGGTAGTAGTTTTTGAGAGATTTTAGCTTAAGGTTGCATGTATTTCCTATACTGCAGATTGTCTGAATATTTCCCATATTATTGTGGGTTACATATATTTCCTATTTTCTCGGATTGTGTGAATATTTCCTTTATGATTGTGGGTTAGGGGCCATCCATAAATGACGTCATGCGATTTTGGCCGATTTTTTACCCCTACCCCCCCTCCATCGTCACACATTTTTTAAACAAATTCCTTCCCCTCATCACACATCGTCACAAATGTGTGACCCCCTCCCCCCCCCCAGGTGTGTGACATCATTTATGGATGGTCCCTTACATGTATTTCCTATATTTAAGACTATGAATATTTCCTGTATTATTGTGGGTTGCATGTATTTTCTATATTTTGGTTTAGTTTGTGGGAATGTTTCCTATAGGATTGTGGGTTATATGTATTTTCCATATTTTGGTTTAGATTGTGGGAATGTTTCCCATAGGATTGTGGGTTATATGCATTTTCTATATTTTGGTTTAGATTATGGGAATGTTTTCTATGGGATTGTGGATTACATGTATTCACAACATTTTAGTTCAGATTGTGGGGATATTGTGTTTCTGGTCAGCCCAGTGTCCTTGTTTTTCATTGCTGACCCTAGCAATTTTCTCCCCCATGGTAAAAAGAGAAATTCATATGAAGTATATATATATTGCTTTTTAAAACTCCCCACCTGCCCTAATTTTAAAACCAATGTTCAGTAGGAAATAAATGGGGGTGGGGGTGGGGCATAGCCATAGGTAATTAGATAAGGAGATGCTAAATTGATTGACATAGCAGAAAAACCCAGCATCATTTTGTATATGATGCAAGATGACATCTAACCGAAGTTATTAAATTGGCAGACTAGTCGGAATATTTTGGATTTATCTTTTTTAAAATTTTGTCATATTAATATTAGTTTTGACAGTGATATGCAGGGTTTTGAAAGCAAGCACTAATATAAACGTAGTTTTAATATGCAAGGCCAAAACAAAATATGTTTAATATTTCACTGGTTTTAAAATTAAATAAAATATGCTAAGTGCGTCAAGTAATGGGCAAAACTCACTAAATTAGATGTACCAATCAGTTTTGTGAATTTTTTTTAATTTCTTGTTAAAAATGTTTTTTTTTAATTTTATTTTTACCCTTGGGGAAAAAAATTGCTTGGATTGGCAATAAATAACAGGGATGGTTGACCTTATGGAAGCATTTTTGTTTGTTTTATGGTTCCAGCTCATCTTATTTTTTCCATTTAATATGTTTGTGTGTGTTTTGAATTTTTAATGTAACTTTAAAATTTTAGTCATATTGCCATGATGTCTGCAGTGTGGAAGTTTATAGTGATGTCTAGCACTGGGGCATCATGCCACCGACCTGTAATTATCATGTTCCACCCAGCCATATCCTGACAATAGACCGACCAGTCCTAACAATAACCTCTTAATGCTGAGCACCTAGCAAGGCAGCTGCTAGTACCATTTTTATGTCTTTGGTATGACTTGGCCAGAGTTTGATTTCGCGAGCTTCTGCATTTGAGGTGGAGGTTTTAGGCACTTAGGCCACTCAAGTGGTTTTTCCATGTAAAAATTGATACATATTATGTTAAGTGATACATATTGTTTCAGTACCTAAATATCGGCAGTGATTAATACTAGATTGTGATATCATTGGTGACACACATCACTAATGATAGGTAAGACACAGGTACCAGTGTAAATACCCATATACATGTGTGTGTGGCTTGAGATCAGGATTATTTTTTTTCATTGACCCACAAGGTCACCAAATTGGGGCCCCGAGTGGCTGAGTGGTCTAAAGCGCTCTCCGTTACGGATCACTGCCATCTCACTTCTGTCTGCGTGGGTTCAAGTCTAGGGTTCGGCTAATGTGGGTATGTGAGAAAGCTTGCCAATAGCTTCTTGTGGGTCGGTGGTTCTTCCTGGGGTTTTCCCAGGTTCTTCCTCCACCATTAATACTGGCCACCATGCATAGCCTATCATGTGCTGAAAAATGGTGTTAAACCCCACAACAAGAAAAACAAGATAACCAAAATAAAATGGTTACAGATAAAGCCTAAATTTCATTGATCCTACTAAAACCAAATAGCGGCCAGTTCAGTTTCTAATTCACCAGTTTTATTCATTTACTCAAAACAATAACAACTGTGTTTCATGAACAAGACTCACAAAGGAATTATCTATCTCACTTTCATGTTCTTCAAATTCTCAGTGCAGAAACGGCACAAAATTGCTGTCTTTCGTAGGTCATACTTTAGCCATTTTGTGTTCATTTTCTCAGCATTTTTGCTACTTAGTCTTGATCATGTTTGTGATCATGCTGTCACTTGACATGATCTAATTTCTACTGTTTCGATGGTGGCTGCACACCTTGCAAATAGTTCTGTGTTTACAGTTGTCACTGCACAATGCTTTGATTGTCTAGTATTTATGTATTAAAAGACATTGCTCTGTCTAATAATGGATTATTCCTCAAGTCAGCAAACCTGACCAATTCTTATTGGTCAATACTAGCATGGCGCACTATACCAATTGTTATCATCCATAATTAAAACAGTGATTGTTGGTAGTATACCAACCTAGTTCCACATGTGTAAAGACTGTTTTCACAGACCGCTCTGGTGGCCTAGTGGTTAGAGCATCCGCCTCAGATGCAGGAGGTCGTGGGTTCAATCCCTGGTTGAGTCATACCAAAGACTTACAAAAACGGTGCTAACAGCTGCCTCGCTTGGTACTCAACATTAAGAGGTTAGTGTTTGGACCGGTCGGCCTGGTGTCAGGATAATGTGACTGGGTGTGACAGTTTGCTACATGTCTGCGGCATGATATCCCAGTGCTAGACATCACTATAAACTGTCACACTACAGACATTGTAGCAATATGACTGAAAAATTGTTAAAGCTACATTAAAAATCCAAAATCACACACTCATACACTGTTTTCACAATAGTCACAACAGTTTATTTGATAAGAGGTTAACACCTGTTTATTTGCTCCTCATCAGTTCTAGGATATTGTTAGGCACTTAATTAACATAACAGACTGATCAGTTAACCATTAAAGGAAATAATTAGTCACGGCTGCTTCTTAACTGGTATGATAGCTACCAAAGACACATACATACATACATACATACATACATACATACATACATACATACACACACATACATTCATACATACATACACACAAGAAAAGATTTTTTAATGATGTATAATCATATTATAATTGCTTTTCATGGGTCAAGACCAGTACATTATTTAGCTAAGTAGCAAAGATAAAATATACTGTTGAATTAAGTGGGGCTGATGACCGAACCTGTATTGTAAGAGGGGCAGCAATATACTAAGGGGTATTTGATTAAGTTGTATTACTTACAATGTATTTATTGACTTCATGATTACTTGGGTCAAACTTGTGCTGATATTTTTCTGCATAGTACACACTTGAGAAGTAATGTTATCTCCATAACTATTACTTAAATAGGTAGCAAGGTGTTATAACCATAAAACTACATTTTGTACAAACTACCCAAATGAGTTGCAATGTGCTATAACTGTAAAATTACATTTTGTACAAAATACCAAATAGGTAGCAGTGTGCTGTAACTAAAACTGTACAAATTACCTAGATAGGTAGCAAGGTGCTTTAACTGTAAAACTACATTTTGTACAAAATACCTAGATAGGTAGCAAGGTGCTATAACTGTAAAACTGTACATTTTGTACAAAATACCTAGATAGGTAGCAAGGTGCTATAACTGTAAAACTGTACATTTTGTACAAAATACCCAAACTCCAGATTTATCTGCTTATTTGTATACCTCCCTGCTGTTAGATAAAGGCAGTATAAAGGATTCACTTTTGAATGTGTTTGTCAGTCCATCCATCCATCATCTTTGTTGGGAATATTAGTCATATTCAACCTCAGCTGTTGATATTAAACTGGCATTCAACACATGTTGTGTAAGAAAACTATGTCAATGACCTACCTTTTATGTTTTAAAAAAATTGCTTAAAAACTGTGTCCACTTCGTCTTGGATGGGCTATAACTTAATTTCACATTAAACTTTCATTCGGCCATTGAATCATATATGACCAAAAAAATGTTTTTTATTGTATTGTTTTTAAAATTAGTGTAGATTGGTATTTTTAAAAAAAACATACATATAAGGAATACAAATCATGTGGCAAATAACAGTCCTTTCAAGCGCACTGGATCCAGCAAGGGATCAATTGTGTCAGGGATTGATTAAGATAAATGCAATAAACTGACAACAAACAGTGCAAAACTAGTACCTAATTAGCCTAAGCACATTCGGCTCTCAATGAGTCTTTTTTTAAAGGAAAATACAGCCATGCACAAATAAAATTATCTTTTGCAGCTGACACATTTTCTTTTAAATAATTCTCAAAATTTGCTTAATAGCCTATAATTACTACTATAACAATGAAATATCGGGGATGTAATTTGCGCTTACATAAATTTACATAAAACAATAGATGTCATTATGGCTCATCAATTTCTAGGTCAATAAAAATATTTTCCAGCATCTACAACAAGTTGAAATAAACTAGTTGAAACATAATACATTTAAAGGTTTAATTCCTGTTGAAACAGCCATGTAAAGTTTTGCAAACACAATGGTTTTTGTGTTTTATTTGTTTGTCTTGTCCATGTTTTGTATTTGCCTTCGAAAAAGACTCATTGGGAGTTGAAAGTGCCTAGGCTAGTTAGATACTAGTTTTGCACTGTTTGTTGTGTGTGTATTTGTGTATATATATATATATATATATATATATATATATATATATATATATATATATATATATATATATATATATAGACACACACACACACACACACTAAGCACTTCAAGTGCTGGACAAACCTTTTCAATTAGATAAACAAATCAATTTTGGATTTTTTTAAATAGATTTTTTCTTATGGGGGATGGGACTAGCACCACAAAGGAAAAACAAGGATGGTTGGCCAACCAGAAATATATTTTTTCTATGGCCTTATGAGATTGTCATTTATCAAAGCTGAGTGCCTTTGAACTGCTTTCGATGATTTATCTTAAAAATTGGTTATTGCATCCAAGCTCTGAATACAATACTTCTTCACCCACAAGAATGTGCTGATGTGCCATAAAATCATATGCTTACATGCATACCTGTCTAGTCTACCTAATAATAAAAGTGCATCTTGCAACTGAGATGTGTCATGCACCAGAACTGAGTTCCTATAATGCCTTTTTCGGATTTATTTAAAATTGCATCCATCCTTTCTGCCCAGGCTCTAACTACTGTAATAGTATAATTGTTGACCACAAACTTGAACTGTGTGTAAATCTTGGGATTAACAAATTTCACACACCAAAATCAGTCATTGTTATCTACTGTCTCGAATTTATTGAAAAGATTGGGTAAGAACGTTGCCCATGCTATAATGCCATTGATTTTTTTAATTATTAATTGCCACCAAACTTAAAATCTTAAGATGGATGTGTGTCATGCACCAAAAGTAACTCACTTATGATCAGCTTTTGGGGATATATTGAAAGTTGCATAAAAATGTGTGAATGTCCTCCCAGCCTGGGATACAGCTTCTAAACCATTTCACCTGTCATCATGTACACCTTGCAATGAACATGTGTCTTGCCCCAAAGCAGGGCCATATAGCCTTCTTTTGAGAATTTAATGAAAATTGGTTATTGTTATATCTTTGTTCTCAGTTTGTTGCTACCAAAACTTTCATTAAAAATGCCTCTTAGTTTGAAGGAGAACAACCACAGCACATAAACTACCTAATTGAGGGTGGGTGGGATTCAGGACATACATGTCTCAAATGTAGGTTACTGGCTGTATATGTCAATAACCAGTGTGGCTTTAGGTGATGTAGAAGCTGGGCATGTAATGTTATATGCAGTAGCAGTGTGAAACAATATCCTAATTAAATAAAGTTGTTTGTCTTGTACGTATTAGTTAAAAATGGGATACCAGATATAAGTATCATAGGATATCACAATGAAAGGGTATTGGTAGAGAAAACAAGGGTGTCTGCATTTTCTTTAGCAATACCATCTGAGTCCCTCCCCTCATCAATATACTCTACCACACAAAAGATTATTGTCTGATTTAATGTGTGGGCATGGATTTCTTTCTAATTTTTATTTGATCAGCTACGTTTTTTTCCCCATGTCAAGTCTGTTTCTCTTATGATCCTCTTTCCAGCACCATATTATGTTTTTTTTTATGTTGCATCATCTGTGTAGACAATGCGAACAGTCATTTTTGACTACCCAAATGATCAAACTCGTCTTTTAGTTTTATTAGCTTTGTAATTTGTGTATGTACAGGTATTCGTTGACTTATTTGACTTCAACTTGCATGAATTTCTCGTTGATGCAATTTCATGTGATTTTTTTTATTTAACTTTTTTCACTAAGACTAAAAATAATAACATTATTTGTCAATTTTTTTTTTCGGATTCGTTAACTGAATTACTTATTTTCAATGAAAATTAAAGGCAGTGAAACCAAGTATTTTTGAGTTATGTGATTTCTAATCATGTGACCACCCTTGAGAATGCAATTATTGCATAAGTGGAGTTTATCTATACGTTGGACTGGGCTGTGATGTTAATTGAACAAGACTAATGTACATTTTGTCATGTTTAGGATCATTTCAAAGCGAGGGTAAGAAATGAAGATGTCTGTAGTTAGGGTCTTTTTAAATGCAAATGCACAGTATCTACGGAAGACTTTTGGATTATTAGATACATATGTTTGACTGCTTCTTGATAATAACTCTCTGCTGCTGAAGGAAAATGCTTTGACAATGAAAAGTTTTAAGGGTCCAGTCAAAATTTTCATTTGGTATTTATATAGGTACAATAAGTACAAGCAATTTTCTTTGTCTTCATTTTGTTCACTGAATCGATTTCAGAAATTTACTCTCTGTCTCACATTATATAGATTTTTTTTTTATTACCAGAGACAGCATTTGGTGTCATTAATCAATACCATGATTGGTAACACCAATTGCATTAAACTGAGCACACAGCCATCTTATGGGTTGTCAGAAATTTAGAATACGGGAAGGATTGAACAGAAAGCAGTTATTATGCAATAATTATCAGATGTATTGACACAAATATGTCGTTACATCTGAATGATTTGGAAATTATTTTTTTAGTTCAAAAATAATTTCTCAGCTGTAATTTATTTTGGTTTTATGTTTACTTCCATGGGTTACTATATTGACTATAGTGGGTAACTACTGTGATCAGCTGTTTAATACAGTATTTATTATATCTGGTACATACAATGTACCAACATATCAGGTTACTTGCAATACATTCAGTTATAGCCATGTTGGTTGACCAAGTTAGCACTGTATGATAATTCTTTCATCTTAAAAGTGTTGGACCTTATGAAAATGAAAATATGATTATTGTATTGTTTATAACTTTCGTAAAATTTGCTTGATTAATTTTTGGGATATGCAAATAATATATAAAACCATTAATTGCACTTTTCAACTTGGTCCTAAATAGGAACATTTGCAAAGCTTAATAAGATAAAAAATGATTGGAATGAAAATGAATGGTTAGGAAATAATTAAGTTTCTATTAATTGATCATGTAGAACTTGCAATATTTTGCATACATTTTTATTATTTTTAATCCATTTGAAGTTATATTTGCCATGATTGGCACAGTTTTGTCTGCATCCGAAAAATGTATATAACTAAAGTTAGACTTTGATATCCTACTTGCTAAAACCCTGCTTTCTGCGTTATATTTTGTTTACTGTTTGGAAGTAATCAGGTTTTAGTCTTTGTTATTTGCTGTTGGATATTTCAAGCTATAGCCTGGCATAATGTGTACAAGAACTTTTTTCACGGAACAAAACCATGTTGGTTTGTTGGTTTTTTAACATCACTTTTAGCACTTAATTTGGCCATATCACACTGTGGAAATGTGAGATCAGTACCAGTCCTAAGGACACAATGCAGGAGCCAACCAGGGCTAGCCTTTTGGGTAGCAAACTGTCAACCGTTGGAGTTTGTAAACATGTTTTATAATTTGTCTCCAAAAAATGAAAACGATGGCATATGTAATTTGAACAGTACTTTTTCTGTCAAAGAAAAATGTCTACACCAAAGATGAGTACATGTATGGTGCAGTAACTTTGTTATATGATGAAAATTAATGTTTCTCATTGTAGGATGTTTTCCTTTTCTATCTCTAGTTATTTATCAGTGTAACAGCATAAAGCTCTGGAGAGATACAACACTGAGTGTAGAAGACAATTCATTTGTCACTGCTACTGCAGTGTAATGAGGGGAAAAGCCTGATGCATTTTTAATGATTCAGTTTTAAATGTTCCAGGTGTATGCTTTATGACCCATGAATTACCCTTACTGTGTGGTATAGATATAACATGCATTTACAGAAATGCATGTTACTTAGTTTCGGCTTGTAATGAAACAAAGTTCTGGATGATCATCATGAGCTAAAATTTTATTGACCATGTGCCCCATGTTCTAAATTCTTCTGTTTTTCTTTCTTTCTTGTCTGAATCTTTATGAGATTTGTTTCAACTCGAACAGTTGTCTGACATGAGTGATAATGCAGATCATTCATTGTTATAAGAACCCTTTTATCATTTTTTATCATTTTTTTTCTTGTCTTTAACCCATTGTTACTTTTTAAGTGTAACATTCATTTAAAATTAATTCCATTTTTTTATGGCCCCCCCCCCCCCCATATAAGACCATTCTAGATATGACATTTGTTTTGCTCTAAGGGCATTCAAACAATTTATATTTGCTTGGCCCACCAAACATTCTTAATGGATTCTGAATTGTTTCAATGGTCCATCAATTTTCTGAATTTAGAATTAGTTCATCTGGGCATCTTAAGTGGGCTGTTGGCACATCTAAAGAGCTCAGCAGTTTTCTGATCTGGAAAATCCCTGAGGCTAAAAAGTCCATCTTGTTAATAAAATGGCATGTATTCATGGGCCAGCCCAATTTTTTTTTTAATTGGGCAACAGTTGCAGTATTAAACTTATAAGTCATGCAAGGACGATTTTTAAAAAAATGATCACTTAAGCTTTTAATTTGTTTTTCTTTTTTTATAGCAAAATTTACTTTTTTCATCAAAGTTTACTTGCCCAACAAAGATTTTTAGTTGTTCGAACTATGTGGGGATATTTTTTTTTCATCTTCTGTTTGCCAGTTTAAAAAGGAATACAATGGCCAGTTCTTATCATCAAGGGGCATTTTCACCAAAATATATAATACTGTTGACTTTTGTTCCTAAAGAAAAAAACCCCACAATAAACATCTTACATCTCAGGTAAGAGAAAAGTGAAAAATATTAGATACTCGTCAGGAATTGTGAAGATTTTATCAAATTTACCTGCAATTTTCATATAGTGATCTTGATATCAAGATAACTGTTTCCCTCTTCCAGCACCATGGCAGCTCTGTTGAGAAAGCAAGTTTGACATTTGGTATATAATCCAACAGTGCTAAATATTTGACATAAGTAGCTTTGGAGGCTCGAGATAAGAAAAATTGGTTCAGACTAAATCATGGCAAGAATCTATTTCTTTTCATTGTAACCAAGGTCACAACATTGCCAAAGAACAATTAAAGCTGAAATATTTTTCTTGTCAAATCATAGAAACATATCCAAGATTTTGTTTTTTTACAGGACTTGTTTAACAACCAGAAGAGGGTAATTATCAAAGTTCTGCATGTGCAGTTTTATGAGCTGGGACTACAGGAGAGTCACTGTCTTTTGGGACTTAGAGTTGCTGACCCCTATAATTACTCCCACACACTCAGGCTGTTGGTAAGCTGAAACATGATCAAATGTCAGATTTGACTTAGAACTTTTAATTTGTTTGGATGATAACATCAGATAAATGTCTCTTAAAGGTATTACTGTTTCGTTAAGAAGAAAAAAGCACACACACACTGTAGAACTTTAATACTCAAAACACCGTGTTCCCAAGGTTTTTGCTTAAGTTTTCGGTCTTCTTTAGTTTTTAGCTTTACTGGTTATGGACTTGAAGAGTTTATGGGATGGTCTGCACAAATTTATTATTACTAATTCTCGTAAACCACTTCAAGGATTGCAATGAATTGGACACACATTCATCCCTGGTCTAGTTTATCCATAATGATAATGATTACTCTCAGACATCCAATTGCAATGAACTGGACACACATTCATCCCAGGTCTAGTTGATCCATAATGATAATGATTACTCTCAGACATCCAATTGCAATGAATTGGACACACATTCATCTCTGGTCTAGTTGATCCATAATGATAATGATTACTCTCAGACATCCAATATGATGGCCACAGTGGTCATCTTAAGATCTCATTATCATGACTCCTTCTGAATGGAAAATTATATTAACATGGGGTTTTCACTGCAAGACATTTTATGAAGTCTGGTGGCTCCAAAATGAAAATCATCTGCTCAGACATTCAAGATGGATACTGTGGTGGCCATATCTTGTTATTGCTAATCCCTATGAATGGAAAGTCATACTGACTGTGACATGAGGTTTTGACCACAACACTTCTTACGATGAAAATTGTGCCTTTCTGAAATCTGCTATGGCTGCCATTCCAGTTATGTTGAAAATTGAAAATCTTGTTATTGCTACTCCATCAGGATGGATGGTAATAATGACATGGACTTTTAGCAAAAAGTCTTCTAATTATGTCTGGTTGTTCCTAAAAGTAAATGGTAGTCTCATTTTGAAAATTTTGTTACTTCTCCTAAATTGATGACCATGTTTAAATAGGGATTTTGCCAAAAGACTTTTTATAATATATAGCTGTTCCTCAAGGATCATGGTGGCAATCTTGCATCTAATATGGCTGACATATTAGCCATCTTGAAAATCACATCATTACTACTCCTGAAAAAAAAAGTCATATTGACATGGGGATTTCACCAAAAGACTTCTTATGATATCTAAGTTGGTCATAATGAAATAGTAATTCTTTGTCATCGATTGGCCATCTTGAAAATCTTGTTACTACTGCTCCTACCAAAGGGAATGTCATATTGACATGGAGTTATGACTGCAAGACTTCTTGTGACATCTAGTTGGGCCTAAATGAAAATGGTGCCAATGTAATGCCCAATATGGCCACCATGGCAGTCATCATGAACATCTTGTTATAGCTACTCCTCCTAGTCATATCAAAAGTGGGTTTTCACCAAAGACTTATAATGTTGTCTGGTTAGTCTTAAATGAAAATGGTGCCAATCTAATGTCCAATGTGGCTCCCATGGTGGCCATCTTAAAAATCTTATCACTGTTCCTTCTAGATGGATGGTAATATTGACATTGGGTTTTCACCAGAAGACTTCTGATTATGTATAGTTTGTCCTAAATGAAACTGTTGCTTATCTGATGTTGACCACCAGGGTGGCCATCTTGAAGATTTCATTATTACCACTGTTACAAACATGATGGCATTTTCATCAAAAGACTTTTTGTGCTATATAGTTAGTCCTAAATGAAAGTGGTGCCTAATACTATGTTACAGCCATCTTAAAAATCACATTATACCTGTTTCCTAAATGGATGATCAAATTGACATGGGGTTCTCACTTGAAGTTTTCAAATTATGTTTGGATGGCCCCAAGGAAAAATGGTGCCAATTTTGCATCCAGTATGACCACCACAGTTGTTAATTTGAAAATCTAATTATTGCACAAGAATTTGAGATAGGATTTCAACAATTGACAGTTAAAAGGAAGAATGCTTGGTCTTATCCTCAGTTCTTGGATTTTCGTTTGTACAGTAGAGCAACAGTCCTTTTGAAGGGATATTATTTGGGTATTATTATTATTATAATAATAATAATAATAATATAAATAATAATATCAATGATAATAATAATAATAATAATAATAATAATCTACTGCCCATATGCCCAGTCTCATTGTAAAGGTGCCCTCAGAGTGGACTTTGTCATGCTTGAACTGCCCTTGCAAGCAACCAGCATCCTGCTCTGTGTGCTTGTATAGAGACATCATTATTATGAGTAACTATATTCATATTGGCTATGCAAGTACTAGTGGCATTTTAATAATTCTAATATTTTCATCTTACCAAAGTCATGCTGTAATGTCCACTAGCACATTTCATATTTTAAATAAAGATTTAGGTACAAGTACAAATTATCACTAGCAAGACACTGTTGGTTAAATTTTACTGAAAGTGAGCAATATCAGAATTTTAACTAGAAATTTCTAGATTTTTACGGTCAATTTTGAGTCATGAATTCATAAGTTGATTCATGCTGACAATATCACAGTTCAGAAATGCATACTCTTATTGGTTGACACAACAGATTACAACAGAAATAGTTCACCATTTTAATTGAAAACCACTTAAAAATGTCCATATTTAATTTTATTGGAACTCTTTTCTTTTAAATTGTACTTTTTTTTTCAGGCTACATTCACTTTTGATGGACACTACTGTATGGTGTTTGAACCATTGTTGCCTGACCCTATTACCAGCATCTTCCGGGAGATTCCACAGCACTATGTAAAATGATAACCCAATGCATATCTCATGTATTATTTTTGGTATTTTTGCCCATTTGGTACGGTGTTAATAAAAAAATCTTTCATTGCATTTTACAGGCAAAATTCTGCATTCATTTTAGCTTGCCTCTACGAAGTAGAAGAGAGCTATTCTACTACCCCTGACATCAGCACTGGTTTCTGTACATATAAAGGCCTGTACATATGTAAAGCCTGTACATATAATGGCCTGTTCATATGTAAAGCCTGTACATATAAAGGCCTGTACATGTAAAGGCCTGTACATATGTAAAGCCTGTACATATAAAAGCCTGTACATATGTAAAGCCTCACTGCATCTTGGAGTGGTTTTCATAGTACCTACTCCCAGCGGACGGGCTAACATTTGTATATACATGTACGTATGTTGTACAATCTTCATTATGTTTTTGTATTTAGCTGAGGTTATTGGCACCTGTATGCATTTTTCTTAGACCTGGAATCGTGAATCTTGGTGAGACAATGCACCTTAATGTGTACTACGCCCTGATCACAAAAGTAGGTCACTGTGATCCATAATGCTTTATGCTTCACTGTCTTGGGTTAAATTTGGTAATTTAAGTTTATTTTTTTAAGGTTTATTTATGTTAGAATTATCAACTTGATGATTGCATGCATCCTTTAATAGGACACCCTTGCACCATGAGAAGATCAATTTGACCTGCATTTCAGTTTACTACCTTATGTTACATTTTTTGCATGCTTATTTTTATTTTATATTTGAGGTCATAACAATTGGTGAGGAGATGCATCTTGATACATGCTATACTCTGATCTCAATGTGACCCCTGTTTCTTGTGCTTTTTGTTGTTGTTGTTATTCAGCACATGATAGGCAATACATGGAGGCCAGTATATTTGGCAGACGAAGAATCATGGAGAACCTTGGGAAGAACCACCAATCCATGGAAACTACTGGCATGCTTTCTTACAAACCCACCCTGGCTGATCCTGAGACTAAAACTCACGCAGACAGAGGTGGGATGTTTAGTGATCTCTAAAGGCTAGTGCCTTAGGCAACTCGGCCACCCAGGGCCTTTACCTTTTTTTTTTTAGCTGTTTATGCAAGAAACATTAATCCAGATGATTATATACATCTATATTATTTTCACAGCCATGCAAAATCAGGTCACTGGACCTACATTTCACATTTTACTGGTGTAGGGTTTTTTTTGCATGCTGTAGACCTTATATCCTATTTCATTTGTGATAACCATTGATGTGGAATGCACTCAGATTACATGGGAATACCCTTGAAACTCATGGGTAAATGACCATCATTGGCAAGCTTTGCTAATTATCTCCCTTCAGTTGTGTACTTGTCAGAAAGTTGGTGCTCACGGAACACTACAGTCACTCTTCTAAAGAGTTATTACTCCTTGCAGAATGAGGTCATTATGGCCCAAGTTTTGTTTCTCTGACTTGTGTTATTATTTCTTTTTTTATACTGATTACTTGGGTAGAATCATGCAATTTATCATGATAGAAATCCTTGTAATTATCATGCCCTTACAACAATAGAAACTCGTCATGATCTATTTTTTCTTTTACAGGGTAAGTATTTTCATATACCATATATACTCACGTATAAGCCCGTTCGCGTATAAGCCGACCCCCCCGAAACTGAATTGGTAAAACTGTTATAAAGTGCATGACCTGCGTATAAGCTGACCCATAATTTCTAGACTACCGGTACATCACAAGATGCACAAAGTGAGTTCTGAATACGTTTATTTAGGCAAATTAAATAAAATGAAAGTAAGAAAGCTAATTTATATGTTGAAATAAAAACAATTCTAAAGTGTTAAGTCTTAATGGAAATTTAATTAATCCTCATTCTAAATCATGAATTATAAAAGTTTTGTCACTTTTAGAATCCTTCAAAATCTGTCTCTGTATCAGACTCGCCAAACAGTTCACGAAACTTGGCTTCTGTTACGGGCGTGCTTTCATCATATATGTCATCATTGTCATCCGATAGTGTATCGTTCTTCTCGCTCTCCTTGTCATTGTTGGATTGAAATATAGCATCATCCTCTGTTCTATCCATGGCATTGCTGATACAGCACTTCCTGAATGATTTTGCAATCATTTCCGATGGAACTGAGTCCCACGCTTCTTTTCCCCACTTGGTGACCAAATCGATGTCCGGCCTCATTAAATTCCTGCCTTTTGTCATTTTCACAGCCCCTGAACAAACCCATTCTGCCCACATCTTTCGTAACTTGTCCTTAAAAGGTTTGTTAAGGCAGACATCAAGAGGTTGTAACACTGACGTTAAACCTCCTGGTATCACAGCCAGTGTTGTTTTCATTTTCTTTGCGGCCTTTTTTACTGCACGAAACATATCCCATACAAGCATTGAAGGTTTCCGAAGAATTGCACCTGGTCTCTTGTTCCATACTTTCTCCAACCATTCAATTGTTCCACTTTCGTCCATCCATCCCTTTTGCTGTGCATGAACGATCACACCAGCAGGAAATTTCATGCTTTTCGGCAGCGTCTTCCTTTTAAAAATGATGACAGGAGGCAGCTTTGATCAATCAGCTAAACAGGCCAATACAACCATGAAATGTGTTTTTTCATGGCTGGTCATTTTTATTAGAATAGTTTTCTCACCAACAGCATTGACTGTTTTATTGCTTGGTAAGTCAAAGGTCATAGGCGTCTCATCCGTGTTTCCAATTTGTGATAGTTTAAATGAGCACTCCTTTCAGCGTTTAATTATGAACTGCTGAAATGATTCAATTTTTTCTTCCAAGTCTTTTGGTAGCTTTTGTGCTATCTTCATTCCCTGCCTGAGGCAGAAACCATTCCGGTTCATAAAACGAGAACACCAGGCGGCTGATGCAAATTTTGAATCTGCCAACTTATATTTATCATTTTTCGCCATCTGCATAGCACGTAGACGAATTGCAGTTCGTGTGACAATGTATCCATTTTGTCGACGTTCACTTACAAAATCACTGAGTTCTTTCTTCAATTCAGGGAATGAGGTGATCCCATTCCAACGAGCCTTCTTGGATTTTGGCATTTCTTCTAATGCTGGTTTGCTTTTCTGCCATTCCTGTACTTGTTTCTCGTTCACAAAAAATTCGCGTGCTGCAGCACAGTTGTTATTTGCTTCTGCATATTCAATAACTTTAAGTTTGAATGCTGCATCATAAACAGAACGCTTTCTTTTACTTCCAACACTATTCATTTTATCTGATTGAATTGAATATAAACTTCTAGAGAGATTAAACTGAAATAATTTCATTTAGTGGTAGTATACTATTTATATACCTTATCCTGTAATTATTTCCATGTGTGGTTGGTTATCAATTTGTATTTGATAATTATTTATCATTGTTGTTTATTTGTGTGTTTTTTTAAACTACTGGTAGTATGATTCAATTGATCAAAATATGATTGGTTTCAGCGTGGACATTATTCAAGTATTGTGACAGTTTTTAACTTTGAGCAGAAATCATGTCCACTACCATATCTCATTAAACAATACATCTGAGAGTCTGCATGTATTAGTAAAGTCATTGGCATTGTGCAACAAAATAAACCTATTATCCCCGAGGCATTTACCACAGATTAAGCATATGGTAGCTGTTGTACAACACTCTACCGCTAACAAACCACTTTGCTTTACAAACAACTAAACAACAGTAGTATATAAACTGTGGCTGCTGATTACTTCTAAAACACCTGTCAAAGAAATCCCACAAATTATACTGTTTTACAATTATTCACGCTGACTCGTATATTGCCCTGTTATTTACCCTTCCTAAGCGTGCGCGCAACAAACCCCTATGGAGCCTCTCGCTATTGTTCCTTTAAGACTATCGTACATGTATTTCTACTCTCGATCAAAATGTTTGTCGTATTTACCTTCAGTATCGTAATTCTTTTATTTTTTTACGTAGATTCTTTTCATATTTAAACTGAAATAAGCTAGTGTGCATTTGTACAATAATGTAGAGTTTAATGATTACTGATTAGCTGAGGGTTAAATACTTGACTGGAGATTACTAATATGGCAGTTCTTTTGGAAATTACACGTACCACCATGGCTCAAATAACACGTATGGCTGCATTTTCTGGTGGATGGACATCTGTCAAATAGACGTCAAGTACCTTAAAACATGTTTTTCATTCATTATCCTACCACTTAAGTTAGAAAAAAAATATTTATTTCACTTCACAACAGCACAAATCTTATGAGCCATGTGGCATCATTAGGCATGTGATCTCATCTTCGGCAATCGACAGAAACAATAAATACTGGAGATCGAGGGAAAAAAGCTTTAAAAATTTCAGACTTGGACCTTGGCCCACAGATAACCCGACCCCCCTTCTTCCTGGCCTTATTTTTTTCCTAAATTTTTCGGCTTATACACGAGTATATACGGTAGCTAATATCCCAGAATAATGATATTTGGCAAGGTAGTGCATCCTTGATAATTACTACCTGTATTTCATGCTTCAGCGATTTTGTTGAAATTTTCAGTTTAAAGTTCATTTATTGGGTTATTTTGATATTATAAAACATGAAACTTAATGATTGAATGCACCTTAGTTAGTATTACACTTTTACAACAAAGTGAGCTCAATATGATCTATGTTTTATGCTTGACTAAAATAGGATAAGGTTTATGTAACCTTTTTCCTTATGAGTTCACATGAGCACATCAGAAAATTTTATTGTAATTGATTGGAGTACCTATTATTGTAATTACAGGTAGGTAATAATATTTTATCAGCTAACAACAGAACATAAAATTAATTTTCTTTTTATTCCAAAACATAACCAAATATTGACAAAGTCCTAAATCTTCACGTTCATTCTTTACTTGATCCCTAAAACATGAAGTTGTAAAGTTGAGGTTACTAGCCCATAAATAAGGCAACCACTATGGTGTGAACACATATCAGTATCAGTGATGCTCAAAATAGTCACTTGAAATGTTTTTGGTTTATATTTTTACTTTAAATTACTAAAATACAGAGAGAAAAAAACCTGTTAAAAAAGTATAAAATGTGAAAACATTTCTTATTTGGCTTCATCACAGTTGTTGTGTAACATAAAGCTGGAAGTTTGAAAATAGGTTGCAGTAGAAAATCAGCAAGTTTACATGCTAGAAGTCGTCTTTGCATTTATTTATAGGAGGAAATATGAGATACAGTGATCCATTTTAGCAGTACATGTACTTGACCTGGATACACTCATTGAGTTTTAAATCACTTCTGATTGAGCAACAAAAATTCAGGGGCCCCAAGTGGCCGAGTGGTCTAAACCCCTTACTGTTACTGATCACTGCCATCTCACCTCTGTCTGCATGGGTTTGCTTCTCGGGCTCAACCAATGCAGATATGTGAAAAAGATTGCCATTAGCTTCTCATGGGTTGGTGGTTCTTTCCGGGGTTTTCCTTGTTTCTTCCTCCACCATTAATACTGTCAGCCATGTATAGCCTATCTTGTACTGAAAAATGGTGTTAAACCCTATAACAGCAACAACAACAACAACAAAAAGTCCATTTTTCATACCATTTTTCAACAGCCATACATGAATTTTCAGCAGTAATACCTTAGACAGCAATGTAAATTCTGTCATTTATCATTAGTACCAAAAATGACCAAAAAGCACAAAAAATTCAGTTTTATGGACCCAAGGACCTGTTTTTCAAAATGGTTGAAACAATGGTGACAGCTTTATCTCAGAAAAATTATTTGAAAAAATATGGCCAACTCTTCCTGAGAGCATCCTGGCATAGAGACCTTTCAGTTCGTGACAAATTAATCAAATATGGATGAAGGTATAAAATCCAGAGAAACCTTAATCAAGTGTTTTGTTGAATTTAAGCAAGCGTGCAATCACTAGAATAAGATTTTGTTGAAAGTTTTTCTGATCCAAACTTTTTTTTCTCTAACTGTTGATGTAGTTGACTTTTAGGCATATGTTGGTCAGGTGTTAGACCACTTGCATCTCTTGTTTAAAGGTTTGTAAGTTTCTTTTCTAAATGTACATTGTAAATTATTTAAAGATAGAAAAATAAAGATATGCACAAACATGTTGAAGTTGAATAAGATACAGTACTTTGTTTAATGACTCCTTTGTTGGGATTTATGCTCTCCTTGTATGTTTCATCTACATTGAATTCATTATTTCTGGGGTATGAATTTTGAATGGATTTTGTTATTGTTAAAAACTGTGAAATTTTAAGACCGAACCAACTGTGATCCTTCTTTTGTTATCACTTCTTCAGTCCACAGAGTTAAACGCTGACAAAAATGTCAAAATAAAAAAGAATTGATTGTGACAAAAATATTTGATTTCATGCTATCTACTTGTAAATTAAATGTAAACTTTTCCACATTTTTCAGCTTCTTTCAAGTATCAGGAAAGTTGCTCTGCGCCTGCTTGCCTCTGTTGGATTCCTTCACCAGCAGAACATTATTCATGCCGACCTAAAACCTGAAAATATTCTCCTTAAGGACAGTAAGTACATGATCTTCATACAGAATTCAGTTGTAATAAAACTTAATTTAATCACAAAGAAGAATGTAACTGAGTACTACCTGAAGATGGATATTCAACTTTTGCTAACAAGTTGTAGGTTGGAATATACAATAATTACTTTCAAAATAAAATTAGTACAAAGCTTGTCTTGGGTTTCTTTGCCTGTTGAATCCTTTCCAATCTAAAACCTGAAAAATATAATCCTCGTGGACAGTGAGTATTCCCCTCCCCCCTCCCAAAATGATTGCCTATCCATTTGGAATAAAACTGGATATGAATATGGTAAAACAAGCCATTGACTGCTAGTAGTCAAACCATAGACTACTAGTAGAATACTAGCAAGCCATTGACTACTAGTAGAATACTAGCAAGCCATTGACTACTAGTAGTCGAGCCATTGAACTTAGCTAACACCTTCAAAATGCAATAAAGAAGTTTCAGAAATAATGCTTTGAAAATAATTTAAATACATTAAAAACTCAGTTGTAGTTTGCTTTGATGTAAGCGACCGTTAATAAGTACATGTTTACTTGGCTATGGTAATCATGATTGACAATGTATACTGCTGAAATATTTTATAACTTGCCTCAGCGAATTTGACTTAAAATGAGTCTAATATGGAGAGAGAGAGAGATAAATATTGGTCCTGCATTCACAATAGATAATTCAGAGAACACTATTACAGTTCAGAGAGAACACTATCAGGCATAGTTTGCTTCGTTTTAAGGCAACCATCAATATGTACATGTTTACTCCGCTATAGTAATCGTGCTAATAATATGGAATTAGAGAGATAGTGCATTGTTATAATAAAGAACAAAAGCATGAATACCAAACTAAAAATTTTAATATTGGTACTGCATGCACAATAGATAATTCAGAGAACACTGTCACAGTTCAAATTTAATTCTTTCTATGTTAATTACTTTCTATGCCCTCAAAGTTCTGCAAAGCTCCGGCAAGTGCCTAGCTCAAGTCCTCCACATCAAATCCATCAAAATCTACAGTCTCCTTCTCATCACTATCAAATGTTGGCTCAAGATCACTGGATCACATAAGATGATCCTCACAGCCATTCCTATGGTTGCTAGTGCCGTACACTTTCAATGACTTTTTGATAAGCTCTGGTTTACGCTTCAGTAATTGTATAGCATCATCAATCGAGTTGATCACAGTCTGTTTATCAGCTGCTTTGATTGTTGACATGCAGTCCTCCTCCTTTGCTAGCCTTTCAGCAGCATTCCTAATAAAGGCCATCCAGTGTTTGCATATTTCAGCCATCACAGGTTTATTAATGGAAATGTCAAGTGGCTGAGTGTTGAAGTACGTCCCTCTGGAATAACAGTAGTGATGACATTTCCCTTTCTCAGCACCTTCTTCACTGGATCTGTCGTGTGGGCAGCAAATGAATTCATGATAAGGAGGGATCTTTCTGAGAGTGTTTTAGATACACCTCCTTTGTCCACCACAGCATCAGCACCTCATCCATGTCTTCTGCATGGTAACAATGCGGTCCTTTGGTATTTTGAGGCCCTTTAATCATGAATACCCTTAAATATAAGCATTGATGGAAGTAAATCTCCTGCTGCTGAAACAGTAATTACTAGGGTCTTTTCGGCCCCAGTTGTACAAATGCAGACAGATTTAGTTCCCTTTTTCTCCACCATATTTCCTGGGATGAGGTTGAATTACATGGGTGTTTCGTCCATGTTGATAATCAAATAATCAAATTCGTCCTCATCTCGTTTCTCCATCACAAATTGGTGGAATGAAGATATTTTGTCTTCTAAATACACAGGCAATTTCTGTGCCATGGGTGTTTGGTCTTTAAGCAGTAAGTTGTGCCTTTTCATGAACTAAGAGACCCAAATATGACAGGTTTGAAAATTCACATATCCTTGTTCATTTCCAGTGACCTCTCTAGCATATGCACAAATTTGACCGCTCTGGTGGCCTAGTGGTTAGAGCATCTGCTTTGGTTACATGTGGTCATGGGTTCTATCCCCGGTCGAGTCATACCAAAGACTTACAAAAATGGTACTAACAGCTGCCTTGCTTGGTGCTCAGCATTAAGAGGTTAGTGTTAGGACTGGTCGGCCTGGTGTCAGGATAATGTGACTTGGTGGGACATCATGCTACATGTCTGTGGCATGATGCCCCAGTGCTAGACATCACTATAAACTGTCACACTGCAGACATTGTAGCGATATGACTGAAAAACTTTTCAAGCTACATTAAAAATCGAAATCACACACACATATGCACAAATTCCGTCAATAGTCACAAGAATTTATAAGTCCTGCTGTACAAGAACCCACTTGGCAATTTTAGTGTTTAATTTTTCTCCACATGTAATAGGCCTTCTACTTCTCGGCAAGTGTCCTAATTTGGTTATATTTGAGAAAAGTCAAATTTCGTCCAGTTACATATGGATGATTTAGGCACTTTAAAATGCCTTGCTGCTCCTCTGATACCATGTTGTTTTACAAAATCAATGACTTCCAGTTTTGGCTTCACTGTGACAAATATGTTAATTATAAAGACAAAAGAAATGCTGAAACAACCAGCTATCCAAATTAATACTGTGTTGAAAGTTATGTATTGGTGTTACGGTAAGCTGAAACACAAAACTAAAATTATCAATGATGATCTGTTAAGAGAATATAATGTATGCTGGTTATGTGCCTTGTATAATTAAAGATGCCTGTCTTTTCATATGATTTGCATCACTATTGGATGGCTTATATCTCTGAAAACAGTAACTTTTGAGTGTGTGGGTCAAAATAAAATAGCAATGAACATTGTGTAAAATTCATTTGGAAGAATAATATTTGGTAAAAATGATGAATAAAGCAAAATCTACATCTAGTAATTTTGGGAATACTGTTTCCTAGAGAAAACCACTGAGTGACAGATGGCCACATATACTTCCAAATGTCAAAATTGGTGATAGTTCTTGGCTGTGACTAACTGACAGTGAATCCTACTGTATATCATTACCTTTTTTAAAATAAAATCACTGCTGAAAAATGTGCATTATATTTATGCATAAAAAGTAATATTCTCTTTCAGGGTCAGACTTAGACAGTGTACACATTGTGGACTTTGGAAATGCCTTGAATTATGTACATCGAGAAGTCTCTCTCTACTACAACGACTTTGAACTTCAAACTCCATTGTACAGGGCTCCAGAGGTAGGAAACTCTACCTAAGGGGAAATAACTCTTTACATTTTGGTTATCATAATAGTTTCTAAGAGACTGCATCTTTGCAGTTGTTTGTCATGATAAAAGTTGTAGGCTTTCTTTTTTTATGAGATAAGAAAGAAATGATGGTATTAATAGTGTTATAACTTTATCACCTGAATCTCCACTAATGTTTATTCTGTTGAATGGTACTTTTCAGGCAGGTTGACCATCTAAGAAGGTTCATCATATCAGTCAGACACAATACTATTTTAATCTGACCTTCTATTGAAATTGGTATTTTTAATCACTGATTGTAGATTGAGGCTTTTCTCCTCCTTAAAGATTTATATCTGCTCCCAGGTAGACTGAAAAGGTTTTGAAAGTCCCATTATCACTGTCTGAAGCACGAGTCAGTTTGGCACATATTGGTTCAAAACAATTATAAACACTGCATTAATTTCCAGACAGTATCCTTTTAACGTAAACAACTGCATGTGAACACATCTGTGAAGAAAGTTAGGTAAATTTATATATCATAAACTTTATTCAGAATTTACCTACTAAAAGACAGTAAAGAGATTTCTACCGTAATTTACTGGGTTGTGCAGCTGATAATTTTAATGAATTTGGCAGACAGGCCTATGTTCTGTTGATGCTAACAATCTTCAAAATCATTAGATTTTATTGCATTTTCATCATAAAGAAATTTGGCAATTAAAAATTTTGAGTCAGCTTTTGTCAGCCGATTCTAATGTTCTAATATTCAATAATGGAAAATAACTGCTGCCTGCAGGTATAACATTTTTTTAAGGTTGTATTCATGATATTTGACTCAGTTTCTGCAAATAACCACACATACACAGTATAGTAAATCAAACAACAACTAAATAAAGTTTTAGGGAAAAAAGTGAAATTGGGAAATGGAGTCATTACAGAAAAATGTAAAGGATGTTTGTGGACTAAAGTTAAATGAGGGCAAGATCCAGAACACCAAAATTCTAACATGAACTAATTTTGTCTTCCTCTGTGATGTATGAAAAGAAAGGGAGTTTGCATTACTGGAGTGATGGTTGAGTGGAATGTGCAACCATAGTACTAGGTCAGCAGATAACATTAGGTGTAAACACACCAATTTGTATTTTATTTTATTTTACCATTTAGAACCAAAATATTGACGTTAAAAAGGGATATCTATTTGACAAGATAAATAATCCTGTTGAATTTATGTACTCTGTGATTATTTTAAAATTGCAACATTGAAAACAGGTATTTAATGTAATCAACAACTCTTATCAAGTAAATAGTTCTTAAATGTATAAGTCAATATGAGAGCATCATAAATGAATGCTCACATCATATAAAGTAATATGTTATGTCCAGTTGGCTTCCTTGATTGACTTTCTGACCTTGCAGCTAAACATCTTTGACATTTCAATTTTCCTGTCTGACCCATGCATAAATATACAGATATTAACACAGACCTGCTGGAAAAATAAGCACTGATTTCATTAGAATCATTTACAAGATAAAATGTTGTTTTCTGTTGAATTCATTTGTTTCCTATCAAGCAAAATAAATGAACATTATGTAACTATTTTGCTTATATCATTTATTTCAGTCAGAACATTAATTTGAATAGAATTTTTAAAAAAAAATAGTTTTGATACTATTTGATGGTTTGCACTCCCTATTTTAATAGAGAAAACAACACACCAAGGTTTAATCTTACTAAAGCAGATGGACAAACAACAGTCGTTTTGTTTATTCTTTAGGTGATGTTTGGATTGCCATTTGGTACTGAGATTGACATATGGTCGGTTGGCTGTATTCTGGCTGAGTTGTACATGGGGAAACCTTTGTTTCTTGGCAACCGAAAGGAAGAAATACTTCTGGAGGTAAATCAATTCACTGCTGCTTCCTGTGATTTTTTTAATTTCATATAGTTTAATTTTGAAGATAAAGAATTTTCAAAGCGCTTAACGTGGCTGTTTAAATAACCTTGTATATGCTAGGTATTGTTTAAAAGGACATTTAACTCTAAATTTTTTTATGTAGAATTGATAGGTGTAATTTGGGTTATACATTATACATTTGGACCTTACTGCAGATGTACTTGTACTACCTACACTGGCAAAATTCATTCTGTTTTAATCCCTGCTAAAATTTAGTGTACTTTGGATTAGTTCAGGCTGATTTTTCGAGGACATGGTGGCAGTCATTTTGATTAGATGTATGCTTAGATCATGCACAGTTTCCACCATTACAACATATAAAAAAATTTCAGCCATAATATGTGAAAGTCGTTTAGAGGTGTGCCAACATTCGCTCCATTTGCATGTTGCAAATGCTAACAATTTCACCTTACATTTGTCACTCTCAGAATGTAATATCTGTTGAGCAAACCAAAAATGGTAGATTTAGTTTTGAGTTGTAACCATGGCTGCCAAGGTGAAGGCCACATGTTTATTGACATGAATTTGTCTTGTATAGTTGGCAATCTTAAAATGAATTTACTATGATCATTTTTACTCCTGATAATTTAGTCTTCAGTTTGAGAGGCTATTTTTTGTACAGTATAAGGGAGGTAACTCACAAATTATGACCATTTGGTAAGAATTCATCTAAGTTAATAAAGAAAAACAAGCATGAAAGAACTCCATTCTGTCTCTTTGATAATTATATATAATAAAATTCATGTGGACTGAACAGCTAGGAGAGAAATCTTTTCCTTTTGGGATCATTTTCCAACACTGCACAATTTGCATGCTGAATATTAGTGGATTGTATGTACTGAATGCAGGAATAAGTGTTACCTTTGCAATTTTTAATGATCTTTTCACAGAAACTTTAACTTTGTCATCAGTTTAAATGATGTTACATTGTTTCTTGCCAGTATTTCATTAGGAACTTGTTAAGTGTGTTGAACACTTTATATGTTGTGCAAACATTGTTGAGAAAAACATTGAAACTGAATTATTCAGTGATTAAAATAAATTTTATATGAATTTGATGTATTTCTAGGAATCTTTTTATATTTTCAAGAAATATATGTACCTAATGCATGGAACTTCTAAGAAAGACATGGTGGTTTTAAATTACTTTTGGCCATCTCTCATGTAACCATCGTACCTCAACTGACAGCATGACATGATACAGTAAATTATTGATTAGTGCAATACCAAGTGACTTTATGAACCTTTTGTCCACTTATCTATCACAGCTGAGCTAAGACCTGGCCAATAGAATGTCAGCAGTGATTATTTATAAGACCTGTGTATGTGTGTGATTTGGATTTTTAACGTAGGTTTAAAAAAATTTCAGTCATATTGCTACGATGTCTGCAGTGTGACAGTTTATAGTGATGTCTAGCACTGGGGCATCATGCCGCAGACATGTAGCATGATGTCCCACCCAGTCGCATTATTCTGACACCAGGCCGACGAGTCCTAACACTAACCCCTTAATGCTGAGTGCCAAGCGAGGCAGCTGTTAGTACCATTTTTTGGAAGTCTTTGGTATGTCTCAGCCGGGGATTGAACCCACGACCTCCTGCATCCAAGGTGGACGCTCTAACCGCTAAGTCCATAGAGCAGTTTTATAAAACCTAATTAACTGGGCATGATTAATGATTATGAAACTGAATTTTAGTTAAATTTTATAGTAACTATGAACATAGTAACTAAAAATACAATTAAGAGCCGAATTTTTTATTTGTTTTAGTTTAAATGCAATATCACCAGCACTGTCCTACTTGGAAACTTATTAATATATTTTAGAAAATAGAATAGAAGTAGATATTAGTGGTTAAATATGGCAAGATCAGTTATCCAGACTTTTCACTTCTGTAAACCAATGGAATATCCCCTGATACTCTAATGTGTTCTTTATAGTAACATCAGTTATAAGGATGATCCTTTATCTTGACAACAGTTTGTTTCCCAGAGAGTTCAGATAATTGATATTTAAACGAATCCTACAGTGGTATATAGAAAATGCACAATAGGCTTATGAGGCACTGTGTCCTTGTCATTATGTAGAGAGTAGTCAGTATCTTGAATGTATAATATTTCACATTTGTAAATGCAGTGTCTTTTGTGAGAAAATTATTATTCTTTTCAGATGACACAGTTACTTGGACCTTTGCCTTCATATATTTTTCAAAGGGGAAAATTTTTCCCCAAATTTAAGCAGTACACGGGGCTATCCAATCAGCGTCAAGGTATATCAGCATGGCATTTTGACATCATCCGTGTTTCCTTGTACTTTACCAAAGTTATTAAAACAATTTATGTTTATGTCAACTTTTTATAATACAGAAGTCAAGGTCACATATATTTTTTTCATTTACAGTAGAAAGAGATACAGAATCTCATCTGAATACATTCCCTGATCACATTAACATTAGTGATCTAAGCCTGCTACCTCCTGAATCCAGCCCTTCTGAATGACAAAAATTTGTCTAAGTCTTTATTATATAGACAAAGGGTAATGAACTCTTGCCAATTACATCCCCGTGCCACCACTGGGTGTTGCCAGTTCTTAGCTTCACTTCCATACAACAGCATAGTACAAAACACCTTCTGACAATTAAAATAAAATTTGTGTTAAATTTGAACCATCCATATAGGAATTTGGATTAATATTAATTTCTAAACAGGTAGTAAATAGTTTTTGGAAATTTGTCACTTTCTCAGACTTGGTCATTTTTAGACTGCATGTTACAACACACTGTTGTTGATGCTTGTTATTATTCACAGTTTTGCTTGCACTGTCTATTGCATGCTCACCTAGTTTGTAATGGATGTTTCTGCAATTTTTTTACAACATGCTTTTATCATTAATTTATGCATTTTTGTTTTGTTTTAATTAATCTTATAGTTTCAGTGAAACCTGTTGTTGAAGTGTAATGAATGCATTAAGTTGATGGCCAAGGAAGAAACACATGAGGAATCATGCCTTTTATGTATAAAATGTACTTCATCATTTCCATGCATTGTGTGTGTCATATTGTCCAAGAGTGTATATGCTACTGTTATTGCAAAAGTCTGCCAAGGAAAAGAAAGATGGTGATGACCATGTGAAATTTTAAATTCCTTCTGGTAGTTATTTTACAGTGGGTGTACCCAGGTGGCACAAGATCTTCCACATGTATGAACATTGCCCTTGTGCCTGTAAACCAGGATGCACATAGCTGCCGTATTTGTCCTATATCTTGGACCTGAATACAGGTGTACATTTTTCTTGTAAAAATCTGTTGGTTTTTGAAAGAAGAATTTTCTTGCAATTTTTTGTTTACAATGGGCACCCGGTTCCATTCAGAGAGTAAATGTATCGCATGTATATGGGGATGTGGAGATCTAAAATATGATTGGTTCATTTTGAATCAAGGCTACCATGCCAGTCTTTAACCACCACATTAGTTTGTAGAAACATGTTGCCACTATCACTGTATCTCATCTAAGTAACATTTAACTTTTAGTCATGTCGAAAAGGAAGATTCAGAATTTTCTCCAGCAATGAAAAGAAAACAGAACATGGGAGGACAATTATGCCATCTTCTTTAGATCTGTGAAACCATCTAGTTTAAGGAGAAAACTTGTGTTTTGAAAATCATGCAGTTATCAACAACACAGCCTGAACTTACAGTGTTTATGAATACCAGAGAGGACTTTGATGTAATTTGATCAGAAATTTGTCTTACTAAATTTCTTTTAGAAATGAATCATCATCTTTCAGTTGATTGTGCTGCTGGTGATTTATTTTGCACACTTTTTCCAGAAAGTAAAATTACAGAGGATTACTTGTGTACTAGAATGAAAACGGCTCATTAAAAAAATTTGCACAGAAATCAAATCATAATTGAATGTACATTGGAAATGATAGTGTTTGAAAAAAACAAGGTATGGAAAAGGCTCCTATAAACAGCTGGTGTCTGAGTATGAGTGTGTTGTATTCTTGCACCTTCTGAATGGGATCCCGAATGAAATGCATGAGAAATGATTACTAGTTGACAAGTTTGTAGCTAATAAGATTATAAAATTTTATTCTAAAATTACATGTACTACTTTTCCCTCAATCAGTACATGACTGATATCACCCAAGTCTTTGTGTACTTTATACATCTGGATAGAAAAACATAAGGTGGTGTATAAGCATGTATCTTAGTCTTAACTTTGATCATCCTTGAAGAGCCACTAAGATGATAGTGGTAGTAACAAGAGTCCTTTGAAGGGACCAATGCTTTACTGACCAAAATAAATTTAGCAAAATCTAACATTAGGCCTTTTCTTCATTGTAATAGCTTAGTGTTGAAACCATTTCTGCTGATAGAAAAGTCATCCTCAGTTTATATAGAACGTTTATTTGCTTCAAACTGGACATGGTTGCATTGTTTATGGTTCAGCTAGGAATTTATATTTGAAGATGCTAGACCCAGTTCATCATCATTTGATTCCCCAGTCAACACAAATCAAATTAATTTATATATGACCCAGGGAATGCTAAGGCTTTGTTTTCTGAGAGTCAAGTACCAGTGACATTTTTATCATTCTGCACAAGACATAGTTCACTATCTCTCATGCTGAATTCAGGTGTCAGATAAAAAAAATCAGCAGTGGTACATGCATCATCTACTTTTTTATAAAGGGGATAAAAATGTGTTTCATTCCATATCAGATCAGGTTTGAAACACTGTTGCTACATCTTCATTGTTACATTTGTTGTCCTAGGCAATTTTCTGAAGTGATAAAATCAGTAAACCAACTCACATGGGAGTCAATGGCCTGAATTACTTGGGTCATTAACAGAGTAACTCCCCATTACATGGTGAATGCACTGACTGCCTCTACCAGTCTCGACTTGATATGCGTTTGCGTGCCTTTTCACTTAAACTGCATGATGCTGTGGCTTTAAAGATGACTCCATTTGGTATACCATTGCTGTTGGGGGTACAGTTGAAGAAGTCTGGAGGCAGACAGCTCAAGAACTACTCGTGCAACTTACCGTTCAACCTGTATCCTTGTTTTAATAAAACAGCTGTCCCTGCCACAAAGGGATGATAGGTGAGCCAAGCAAAATGGATCTTTTACGTCCCAAACACCATTCAGATCTCAACCTTATTCCAGCAGAAAACTGCCAAACCAGTCTTGGAGCCACACTTACATTGGAGGCAAGAAATCAAGTTTCCAAGCCTCCCGTTTCCTGCCTCTGACTTAACACCCCCACCACCCACAGACGATCTGTTGGTGGGATCTAGACTCCTACAGATCTGATCATGTTGGATCAACCTATTTCCGCAAAACAAATGGGTCATGTCAGAGTGGCTTCAGAATTTGTTTTTCTAACCCCCTAAACTTTCTTCTGGGGTTCTATTTATGGCTGTTCCTTATCAAGGTGAATGTCAGTTAAAGATGCCAATGGGTACCCAGATACTCAGGTACCCACTTGTTGATAATAACCCAGGAAATAAAATGAACAACCTGGTACCCAATTAAAAAAAAATGTTTTCCACGTTCAGATCAAGACACAGAATAACAATTACAGTTTGAGGCTTATGTCGTGTGCACATTTATTTATTATCACAGGGGTTCATATGGTTGCTTACAATTTACTTGTCATACATGTACTATATAATAATACAATCCTTTCTCGTGCGACCTATTTAAGAATCAACACTGATCTTTCAAGCTCGATTGTCTTAACTCGTTGTCCGTCCATTTTTCTCGCAACTTAAACCCAGTTGTTTTGAGATCCTGATGACATTAACTGGGTCAACACCTTTCATCAACAGTGACAGTAAGTACTGGTTAAGAAATATTTGACAAATAAAATTTAAATATGTACTGCAATTCAAATAAAAGAAAGTACAATAGAAATGTCAGGTTTACTTAATGCCATTGTTGCATCAAGTTTATAGCCCTGGAGTGGGTGTTTGCTGTTCAAGTCAGGGCCGCTTTTTTCACATGTTTGTTTACTGGAACTTTTTTATTAGCGGAAAACCCAAGACATTAAAGTCATGGCAAAGGCAACACAAAAACTTAGATACCGCAACATGTTCTTCTTATACCATGTTCTAAAAAACATGAACAAAATGGACAAGTGTACCGAATGAAATTTTCACTGAAATATTTAAACATATGGGGAAAAAAATCTTTGTTATTTAATAACATTGAAAAAAATCTAATAAACATTCACCACATGTGTAAATGTGGTAATTTTTGCATGAATTTTACATGAACAAATCCAAGAAAATAAAGAGGTTTCTTGAATACGAAACTACTTGTCCTAGATTCATTCAATTTTGATACTACATACATAGTGCACTAGTCTAAATTGAAAATAAATGGCGCCAGATATCATTAAACCCCCCCAACCCCCAAAACACCAGAGATATATCAATATGATGGATGTTCTATCACTGCAAAATATTAGAGGAGAATGATTTTGTTAAACTTAAAAACATATTGTACCAGACCATTGTTAAGGGATGAACCTTGGCAAGTCGAGGATAATACAACAATTATCATTTGTAGACTTTACGACTGTTTGCAGAAGTTACTGTAGACATGTAGACTAGTTGAAGTGAGTGTTATGCATAAATAATTTATAATTTTTGTGTGTGTCTGTACTCTTGTACTAAATACTAATCCACATGAATTTAGCCTGTTTGTGATGAAAATATTAACTGCAGATCCAGGTAAGTAGCAAAATCAAGTGTACGTATTTCATACAGTTTTCTATTATTATGGCATGTAATATATAGATTGCTCTTTTTATGCTCAGATTACACTTTTTTGTCACTTGTATTAGTAATAATTTTGTTTATACCTCTCCAAGTGGTTGGCATGTGTGAACCTACAACAAAGCAGTTTAGGTTCACATTTAATACAATATCCCGTTGATCAGGTACCTGAGTAACCAGTCGTTAGGACTGATGGGTACCCGGTAGAAATTTTCCAAAATTTTGACAATTCTAATGTCATTTTGAGGGAGATAATAGACTTTACTTGCCTCAGTGAATTCTTCTGCCTTGGTTCGGGGCCCCGAGTGGCAGAGTGGTCCAAAGCGCCCACCGTTACGGATTACTGCCATTTCACCTCTTTCTGCGTGAGTTCGAGTCTTGGGTTCGGCTAATGTGGTTATGTGAGAAAGCTTGCCAGTAGCTTCTCGTGGGTCGGTGGTTCTTTCCGGGGGCTTTCCCGGGTTCTTCCTCCACCATTTATACTGGCCGCCATGTATAGTCTATCTTGTGCTGAAAAATGGCGTTAAACCCTACAACAACAACAACAAAAAATCTGCCTTGGTTCTGGATAGAGAGGACAAGATTGAAACTACTCCTTATCTGAAGGGGCAAACATGCCATCATTCTTAATCTCATAGATGCCTACTTTCAGTTTCTTCAGTTTGCTTACTGTAGCAAAGTTTTCCAGTTTCTTCAAGGGCAGAAATGGTTTCCTTTTCCTTTTTAATCATCTGGATTTTTTTTGTGATTTGGGGAAAAATCCAACCTTCATCCATCCCTATGTTTGACCGACCTGGTCATGGAGTTTATAACCAATCTCAGTCTTGAACATCTTCCTCATGTCTGTGTCATATGGATCATTGAACGTGTCGAGTCTGTTTCCAACAGGATTGGTATGTCTGTGAGAGTTCTTGTAACTCCCCGTGGTTTATCCCACTGTGCTTCCTTTATTTGCACCTGTTACAAATGACTTCGCTGGCTCAGTGGCCCCCTTTTTCCAGTCCACTTGACCAAAAGTTTAATATCACAAATAAGGTACAATCAGTCTGTGTCAGTTGCTCAGCCACAGTTGACTCAGAACAGGGATTCTTCTTAAGAAGCCCCAGCTGGAAATGATAAGTACAAATGTCAGTATGTACAGTTGGGGATCCCACATTTAACTAGATTTCGTTAAGGTTGGCAGCAAATGGGGACTTGGGAAACTGCCTCTTCATATCAACCTTGAAATGAGAGATATCAGAAACACTTTTCTATCCTAGAAGAAGTCAGTCCTGTTTATGTCGGACAACTCGGTAATGGTGATTTAACTCGTCAGATGGGGTGGGTAGGTACCAAATTGCCTGACCTGTGTGCGCCAATTTGGTAATTTCTAAAGTGGTGCTGTCTGTTTCAGATTGACATAAAAATCACACACATCCCTGGCATATATAAGGTCCTGGCCAATTTCTCCCCAGAATGGGCCAGGTTATCCATATGGATTAGTTGCTTCATCTATCAGTTTTTCATTGGATTTGTGTGCTTTGGAGTGTCTGATGATTGACTTTTTTGCAACAAGATGGAACCACAAATGCCCTACCTTTGTCTCAATGATTCCAGACCCAGATGCTTGGGTCATGGTTGCACTTTCAGTCAGTTGGGAGAAATTATTGACCATTGGTCCCTTCCCATCTTAGTACTAAAATTAATACAGTAAATAAGGGTCCCTCTCAGATGGGAGAAATGTTGGGTCAATCATCTGCAAATCTAGCAGTAGACCTACTCAGGAAAATTACGGCCAATCCGAATCTTCTGAACCTTAGTTGCAAGTGTTTCACCATCCTCTCCTTCAAGCCTAGCTTTTGCCTTGTGAGATTGTGGAGATACTTTTGAGAGCAAAGTGGCCCTCCATTTGGGAGGCTTATGAGGGAAAGTGGAATGTTTTCAGGCACTAGTGCTGAGTCAGTAATATTTTCCCTCTGAGTTCCATAATCCCTCAACTGGCCAACCTTTTCCTCTGGCTCTATGAGGAGAAAAAGTTGGCACCAGTTATCATCAAAGGTTACTGCTCATGATATCCGAAACATTCAGGAACCATTGCAAAAGAAATCTTTCATGATTAATATATATCATACCTAATAGCCAATTTAGATTTGAACAGTCTGTTTCCAAAATGGAATCTGTCCTGGGTCTTAACATGGCTCACTTCAGAGAAATCTGAGCCATTAGTCCAGAACTCACTGCAGCTGTTAAAATTGGAAACTTTTCCCTGATAGCTTTAGCTTTGGCATGCAGTGTTAGCGAGTTGCATGGTCTTTGAGTTTACCTGAACTATCTTCACTAGATCGAATGGTTTAGTCATCCTCATGACAAAACCAGGCTTTAGCCAGGAACTGTTTACAGTCATTGGGCAGTCAGAGAGTCATGATACACTCTATCTTATCTGTATATAGATAAGTAGGCAGCAGTTGCCATACAAGATGCTGTCTGCATCCTCCAGCACTCCTAATGTTCTCACGGGTTAATATAGTGATACTGTGTATAGCATATCTGAGAAATGGCATTAAACCAAAATTAAACATCCTTCTCTGAGAATACTTACTTGATCGAATTCATTAAATACCCTCCCATCCACTATTATATAATTATAAGCATCCTCATTGGTAGTTGTGGCAAGTGGAGGTAATGGACAAGAGTTATTCCCCTTTGTCCATTTGAAAAAGACAGAAAAGATGACTTGTACTCATTTAGTAGGACTGGATTCAGGAGGTAGCCAGCTTATATTCCTAATGTTAATGTGATCAGGAGAAGATTCTCAGAAAGACATAATTAGAAAAACTGGCTTTCCCTTGCAGCATAGAAAGAAAAATCATTTAAAGAAAATTGTCTTAATGTATCAATTTGTGCATAATTTTAATAGTTCAGTTATTTTATTTTGTAAGCAAGCATTCCTCTTTGATTTCAAATGTAATGTTATCCTTGAGTAAGTACCATTTTCAGAAAATTTAATTAATTTTTGTTACACTTTGTTAAAATGTTAAAAAATATCACTTTGAAATGGATTTTGGATGCAATCCAAGCTTGAACTACCTTACAATTCACTATTGATATCATGTTGCCAATTGTGTGTGTGTGTGTGTGTGTGTGTGTTTGTGTGTGTGTGTGTGTATGTATGTGTATATATACACACACACACACACACACACACACACACACAGAGCGGTAAACCACCAATTTTCCGGTACCCTTGATTCCAAAGCCTTGCCGGATCAACAGTTTTGCCGGACCAACCAAGGTCATGCATTGACAGTATAATGAAGTTCAGTCTGCATTATACACCTGCTCAGGACTGAGGTGCTCATCAACTACAAGCTTCTGAAATTTGTCCACATACTTGGCAGCTCCTTCATGGTCTGCAGACCATTTTTCTCCACACACTTTATGCATGGAAATTCCATGACACTTCTTGAACCTTTGAAGCCATCCTTCACTATAGTCACACTCATATTCTACTTTTAAGTTCTTTATGACACAACCATCCTGCCAGACAAGTCCACTCTGTCACTCATAGTTGAAACCATTCCATCATCACTCTGTCATGCATAGTACTCGTACCATCTTTCATAGTTTTTCTAATGTTCATTTGCTTCTTGGAATCACTTTCTGAATAGAATTTCAATATTTTCTCTCTCTGCTTCTTTATATCATAAACAGTTGATGAACCAATACCATATGTGTCACACAGCTTTTGCACAGAAACACCATGGTCCAGTTTTTTCAACAGTTCTACTTTATCTTGTATTGATATTGACTGGTGTTTACACTTGACACCACCACTGACGCGTGCATATTTCTTGGAAGCCATAGCTAGGGTTAAATGTAATTAAAATAAGCTAAGAATCGCATAAAATACAAGTATCACCACAAGAACTGCAGTGTAAACAATCCAAGTGAGTGCATGCCCAGTAAACTAATTTGGTGATGTCAGGAATTTCAAGTACCCTCTCGTAATTTTCCCTGGACTAAAAGAAGTGCTGGACCATATGTTGCTGGAAAATCTGTGGTTTACCTGTGTGTGTGTATGTATGTATATATATATATATATATATATATATATATATATATATATATATATATATATATATATATAATCTGTTACTACAGGTTCCTAAAATTGGTAAAATGTTAACAAATATCAGAATTAGATAACTTGCACTATCTGTTTGTTTATAAAAGTTTCAGCAGTAAAAAATGACCTGTTATATGACGTGTCTTTCCTTTTGTAGTGGAAGATATCCTTCGAAATCATCTTCACTGTAGAGATTGGGGGTTTGTAAGCTTTCTGGCAGGGCTTCTATGCTATGATCCAGGTAAATATGAAATATTTAAATACAGGAAAGTGTAAAATTTCAATTATCATAATTCTTGAGATTATCTATATATCAGCAGTATATTTGCTCACTTCTTAATTTTTAGCTCCACATAGAAATTTGTGGGATGGATTGTTGCCCGTCCTTTTAGCAGAAGTTTGTTATTGCTACTCCTCCTAAATTACCATATATACTTGTGTATAAGCCCATTCACATATAAACCGACCCCCAAACTGAACAGGTATAAACACTAAAAAGTGCGTGACCCATGTATAAGCCGACCTACAACTCTGAGACATCTCAAGATGCATGCGGTAAGTTCTAAATGCATTTATTTAGGCGTACTTATATTTAAAAAAATTACATGTATACGTATCTCGAGGTTGGCATGCATGATTATTAAAAAGAAATGGTATAAACTTGTTTGAAAAGTAATTTATTTAATTTTTTGTTTTCTTATTGTTTGTGCCTAATTTTGATTTGTGTATAATTTGATTGAACAATGACAAGAATTTAGCAGTCGCGAGTTGCTGTAACACTATCTCTCGACTCGATTATTGTTTGTTTATGCATTATTGCATTGGACATTTTATATCAGTGCACCAGTAATTAAGTTTTTACTTTGCTTTGAAATTGTAAATACCTAACTTAAAATGTAATCCCAGTATGACAACACATTGAACAAACAATACGGTTCGATTCAATGCTCACAATTTGGCTACTGAACGTATTTATGTAATGGCGCCACTGCATGTACATTGTAGGTTTGATTACGCACTGAATTAAGTATATCCCTTGGAGTCGAATCATGGGCACCATTGCACAAAACTTTGATGATATCTCCAAAATACAATAATAAAGTTTCGGAAATAATGCTTCGAAAATTATGCTACACCATACCTGTCAACTTTCATGCCAGAAGGAAAGAAAAACTCCTGATTTTTGGGGTTGATCCACACCTCCCTCCCGATTTCATAACATCTTTGATTTCTGCAGAGATCTCCCGATTATTACATTATATCTTGGATTTTCATTTCTTCTAAACAAGATAAGTCCTACATATTCTGTTGTATCACCTGTGAATTATTGTTGTGATGAAATAATTACTTTACTATAAAGAATTCGCTTCTTCACTAAATAGAATATGTTTAAACATTATTTATGTAAATTAATGATTTTTTTTACCTCTACAATAATAAAAAAAGTAAACCAGATCAAAAAAGTAAACCATAACAATAAAATCGTCCACAAATAAATTCGATTCCAAGAATGATCACTACGAATGCTGTAACTCCATATGCTATAGTGCCATTCCTATGAAAGAAACTTACACGAGTGAACACCTGGCATTTTTATAACGTATATACCAACGTTAATTGCCATCGTTAAATTAAAAGAAGGAATGAAAATACGTACCACACAGCAAATGTGTGCTCAAAAAACTAATTCAGAATACATGTTTTATACTAAACAATATTAAATGCTTTACAAGTTGACAATAAGGGAAAAAGGTCAGATATACAAAGAGGGGAAAATAGTTGCCACATGTACGGTACCATGAGGCTGGCTATTTTGGTACCCTTAGTTCAGCAAAATCTGTTATTTGCCAATCAGTTGCTGGTACTTGCATAACACACAATAGTGTAGAACATGGTTTCTTTGAATTACGATGGAGGGCCAATCATTTTCACAAAATAGTTACATGGATAAGAATTAACTTTTAATTAGTTGTGATGACTTTCTTGCTTGTTTATTTAAGACTAACCTTCAGCTATTGTGCAGTTTGACCACAGCTGACCAGAATATGAATATAGGGCCGGTCTAGGGGGAAAATAGGGCATGTCACTGGGAGAAACAGCGAGTCTGTATTTGCGAATTTCATGCATATTGGACCAGGAAGATCGATCAATATTTAGTGAAAACAAGGTTTTAAAAATGCCACAAAAAAACTCCTGATTTTAGGTCACAATATCTTTTTTTCTTATTCAGTCTCCCTACTTGGCATTTGAAAAGTACATAGGTTGACTTACACCCTGTTTTACAAAACTATGGTAAGCGTGCTAATGTTATGGAATAAAAGGAAATTACACATCAATGTACTGGTGTAGTTACCAGTCAAATTTCCGTCTTATCAAAAGCCAGTTTCACGGTTTTAATGATTAACTTGCCTGTACTGCTGTCGCAAAACGAAAGACAAATTTGCCAACTATCAACATAGTAGATGCAGAATCATCAAACTTTCCATTGTTTGTTCAGCTAAACAACAAAACTAAAATTGACTGATGCTGATCTTAGTTGATCTATACAAGAATTTTAGCCTTTATTATTACCACTCTTCGTGAACATGTAAATTATGATGGTTATGTGCCTTGAACAATTAAACGTGTGTCCTTTTTTAAAATAATTCCTTAGTTTGTAGGATCGCTTATATCATTGAAAATGAGTAACTCGTGAGCGCATGATTCAATGTAAATTTAACAGCTATTAAGGACAAGATCAGTCATAGTACTTTATAACAGTTTAATAATTGTCGGGTCACTGAAAGTTACTTTTTTTACATTCCTGTCTTAGAACACGGAAAAAATTATAGTTTTGTGTCAGCCATTACAGTAGTCAACAAAAAGACATGAAAGCTTTCAAGTTTAGATATTGGCCGGTGGATAAGCTGACCCCTTCTTTTTCCAGGCCTTTACTTTTTCCAAAATTATTCGGCTTATACGCAAATATATACAGTACTTGGAGTTTTGCCATGAAACTTTACACATACATTTATCCAAAGGTCAGCTTAGTGCTAAATGAACAAGGTGCTACTTGGAAATCCAGTGTGGGTGCCACAGCAGCCATCTTGAAAATCACTACTCCACCTGAACACAGGGTCATATCAATATGAGGTTTTCACTACAAGACTTGTGATCTCTAGTTTGTCCTGTATGAAAATAGTGCAGATCTTGCATCCATCTTGAAAATCTTGTTATTGGTACACCTCCTGGATGGATGATCATATCAACATGGAGTTTTCACCAAATAACTTATGAAGATGCCCAGCTTATTTTAAATAAAAAGGATGTCATTTGTATATGGCTGCCGCGGCAACCATCTTCAAAATCTTGTTACTGCTACACCTCCTGAGCAGAAAGTCTTATAGAATTTTTATCAGAATGCCAATCTGATATTGAATATGGCCACTATGGCAGGCATCTTACAAATCTTATCACTACTTATGATGAATGCATGGTCATATTGATTTCACCAAAAGACTTCTTATTATATCTGATGTGTCCTAAATTAAAATGGTGCCAATCTTGCATCCAATATGGCAGCCATGTAATGTGTTTTTTCTTATCCAAATGTATATGGTACACTAAGACTTGGGTGATATTAGTCATTTACTGATTGAGGGAAAAGTGAACATCTATTTTCATAACAAAATTTAATAATTTATTTAGCTACAGACTTGTAATTGGTAATCTAGTAATCATTTCTCATGTGCCTCACTGGTTTGTTTATTTTGATGGAAAGCTTGAAAAACATGGAACAAGTTTTGTCATTAAAAGCCTTGTTTTGAATACTTTGTACCAACTGGTTTACTTTGTTCTGTTCCATCAAAACATACTCAGGACACAGGGAAGGTACTTTCAGTATGGGTTAGTCACCCATGAATGCAGCTTCAAATTTTGTATCATTTTCATATAAATTCTGTAAGTAATAAGAGTGCCCAGGCACATGATACTTGTGAACTTAAGAGCACTCATACTCATACCTGGTACTGCACTCACGAAACTCTTTAACTTGGATCCATGTTCATAGTCATATTTGTACCGCTCCTGTGGCCTAGTGGTTAGAGTGCAGGAGGTCAAGGGTTCGATCCCCAGCCGAGTCATACCAAAGACTTACAAAAATGGTACTAACAGCTGGCTCGCTTGATGCTCAGCATTAAGAGGTTAGTGTTAGGACTGGTTGGCCTGGTGTCAGGATAATGTGACTGGTTGGGACGTCGTGCTACATGTCTGCAGCATGATGCCTCAGTGCTAGACATCACTATAAGCTGTCACACTGCAGCCATCGTAGCAGTATGACTGAAAAATTGTTAAAGCGACATTAAAAATCCAAATCACACACACATATTTTGATACTCTGGTAAACTTCATAAAATTAATGTCTATATTGGGCAACATTTTACAATGGAAAAAATTACAACTTTAAATTGTCTTATATTTTAAAAGAGTTTGGTTAATATTGAATGCCAAAACTTTATTTTGATTGTGCCCTCAAGTGTAGGAGTTTCATAAAGACAGGGCCTGTCGTGACGCTATATATTCTTTTAAATTGACAGAATTTGCTGTACCATAAAATTAGAAAATAAAGCTGTAATATTTATCTTTAATAAATGACAGTGCTTTCTTGATTTTACAACATTCTGGGTTTTTAGTTTGGCTTGTTAGTAGTGTCATCAGCAGCGGACACTGCTTCATCAGATTATCAATGCATTTACTTGTATCTGCTCATCATTATAAATGAAGTTATTGAATTTCAGCTGAGAGACTGACCGTATCCGAAGCGGCTAGGCATCCATTTCTAGCTGGAGAATTTCCAGTGGTATATCTGTTTCCTCAATCACATGGTAAGTCTTTATTTCCCCACAATTGTTAAAACTTTATGATTTTGATTTTCTTGTTCCATATTTACATTTTTTAGGCTTGTATCATGTTGGAATTGAAATTGCCTATTTAAAGGTCGGCTTGCCATAGGCCAGGAGAGCTCATGTTATATCCTTTTGTCCATCATCTGCCATCCTTTCATCAGCATGAACAAGTTTGTTATCACAACTCCTGAACAACTTGGAGGATTGCCGTGTAAATTTACACACACATTCATTGCAAGGTCTAGTTGGTATAAATGAAAATAGTGTTGCTAAGACATCCCATGTGGCCAACAGAGTAGCTGTCTGGAAAATCTTTGTAAAATTACTCCCGAATGGATGGTTATATCAGCATGTACTGTCAGTGCCAATGTCTTATGTTGACTTTGCTGCCTGGACCAGTCAGCCATCCTTCTGACTATACAGCTGACTCAAGAGTTCCCATAGCACTGGTTTAATGCACAAATGCAGCATTCTAACCAGTCAAGCCAGCCAGCCATGCCAGACAATTTTATTAGTGTACAAGCAGTATGGAATGTCCCTAAACCACCTTTTATAGCCTTCCAGTGTGGAAGATTTTCGGCAATGCATGACACTTAGATGGCGGCATCTTTGCTGTACATGTAAGACATATCATAGGAAATTCCACTGGAGGAAGAGGACCCTCAGTCTGATCCTACCATAGAAAGAACTGAATTTAGTTATAATTTTATTTTTGTATCGTATCCTCTGCAGAATGTCCCCCACTGCCAATTACAAATACAAATTACAAAGTCAAGATATTAGTTGATAAAGTTGAAGATGACATACATCTATCCTTTAATATTTTACCTCAATCTTTGAAGATTGTGGAAATAGCTTCTCATGTATCAGAAAAACAAAAGTGATCCTGGTAATAAACAGGCCTTTTTCTGGCAAGTCAAATTATGGCTAAATGATTATCTGTATTGGTACAGGTCACATAGTAAAAACTATTATACAAATGTGCCTTGACTTGACAAAGATTTCACTGCTGTAAATATGTCCTCCCTCTGTATGACAAGGTGGATAGGCAAGTTTTCATTTCCACATCAAAACTTAAATGAAAAGTGGTTTCTATTTCCTCTCTCTTGAATGTGGTCATTAATAGGGCGGCCCATATCGTGATGCACTCCCTTCCATTTGGGTCCCCACTCGTATTTGGGGATGTATAGGGGAATTCAGAAAACAGACTGCGCAGGAGTTGCCTCTACAGTTGTTGGTACAAAATCCATTCTCGGCTCACACTCATCACAAGCAGCCTCAGATGGGATGACAAGCATTAGAGATGTTACAAAGCTTATACTTGGATGCACCAACCTTACAGAGGCAGAGCGAGCAATCCTAGATTGTCTAATACTACCATTCACAGACAAGCAGTGTGTGGCCTTCCAACTCCAAGCAATGACTTAATCCCTCTTGTGCCCCTTGGCAACCCTTTTGTGGGTACCAAAGCCCTTCTTTTCCTCACTCATGGTTCAATTTATTCCCTCGTGATGTGTGGTTGATTTAATTTGTTTTGGAGGTGCTCCTCATATCCAGACCTACCAGCCCTTTATGATTTCTCCTTAGGTGCAGAAATGTTTTCCACAATTTTAGTCACCAAGATCAACCAGCAGGCAAGAAGCCTGAACTGTTCTGAAAACATATTTATGATTAAGCAATTGAGGAAGTTCAAGTCTGCCACAGTATCATGTCTTGATAAATAACTGCAAGAACAAGTGAAGATTATGAATACCATAATAAATAGAAATGCAGATATATTTCTGCATATATGTAGTGTTTTGGTTTTATATTGCGATCTTGATATAGTGTAGTATTGATGGTCAGAGTGGATGGAGTTTTTGTCATGGTATTTTTCACTAATTCATGTCCAAATTCACTAATTTTTATCCCTATTTTCACTAATTGCAAGTCTGGAAGGTGGACAGCTATGAAGTTGGCACCTTCCCAACATTTCATTCATATGGATATGAATCTAGTCCACCTCCCTCCTAAAAGCATTGACTGCATTGTCCTACTGTTGTTTTCCAAACACTGTATCAAGGTGAGAATATTGCTTCAACTCCCCTGCCTCTTCAGTGGAGCAGCAGATCTTGGTCATCTCTACATGCAGAATGGCACTCCTCTTTCAGTGGTGTCCTATTTCTTGTCCATTAGATCAGCAGATAAAGATTCCAGTGGAAATAAGGAACTTAATGATTCAGTTTTAGAACAGAATGGCACGTATCAGAAATTCTGTCGGAAGCACCACAGCCACAGGTCAGAATCTGCACAGACACCAGCTTGTTAGGTTGGTTTATCCACTTTTAAGTCGATTTCAAGATGGTCATTGATAAGTGGACACAGAGAGAACCCTTCATATCAAACTCTTGGAAATGAAGGCAATCCTCAGAGCCTCAGTAGTAACATCATGATTTGAAAACAGTCCTAATAAGGTTGGATAATTCAGTGGTGGTCGATTTTCTTCGGAAACAAGGTGGAATGAAGTCACCTCAACTTGGCTTCAGCATCAAGAGTAAGTCTGCTCCATGCTGTCTGCAGATTAAAACTACCTAATGGTTAAGTCGTTTTGGGTTTTATCTCTTCTGTCTACTGGCAACCAGAAAATAACTTTACAGGCCCTCTTGATGATTGATACTTTGATGGAGGCAAAGTTGCAGGATCTGGTATGTGCTATCCAAATTTTACGAAAGTGCATGAAGTCCATCCACAGGATTCCCACGCTACCGGGAAATCGGAAAAAAGTCGGGAGAAATGATAATTTATTTCCCGACTGATGGGAGTCAGGAAAAACCCAGAAATTTTCCACCACCACTTGACGCCCAAAACAATCATGTAATTGAGTCGTAACTAAACTGATCTTGAGTTACATTTATCAAATTCTAACTAGAATATACGGAGGGTGCAGTATGGATCATTTGGCTGCTTGCAATGAACATATATGCTGAGTCAGTCCAAACACCCAGTGGATTAGATTCATCTAGTAGACTTTTATTTTCAAAGTCAGCTCGATATCCCTATCTTTCCTTACATGGAAGTTATGCAAAGAGGCCAACATGGTGGTGGCAAAGCATAGCTGCTTACCGGATGGCCTAGCAAACTTTAAACTTTGTTAGCTCGAGTGATACATGCATGAAATTGATGTGAAAAATACCCATTTTCTCAGAAATTGTATTAAAATCGTTATGTCTTTATTCTGCTGAAAGACAAGATAAAACTATGTCATTGGTGAACTGTGACCTTATGCTTGCAATTTGCATTGCTATTCGCATGAGTACACAAATTTAACAACCCACATTTTCAAATGTTTTAGAGAAAGAAAAAAAATTATTAAATGAAACCCATATACTGGTTGTAATAATAATACAAAAAACGAAAGAACACAAAATTCTCCATGTTTATATATCCCGAGAACAACTTCTGGTGTTTTGTTGTGTGTTTTGTTGTATCATGCGACGACTACGTTGACATGTGCTGTCTGCCTGACAAATCAGACTGGCCATATTGCTGGTGTTTACAAAAAGTATCTAACTTACATTTAATATAATTGAATTTCTGTACAACAACATTATAAAGGAGTTTGTTGTTGATATCATGTGACTAGTAATGCAAATGGAGAGTACTGTGTCAGGTTGCATGTAAGCTGTAGTTTCGTCTTGTCTCTCAGCAGATTAACGACATATCGATTATAATATCCCCAGCTGAGTCGCACCAAAGACTTACAAAAATGGTGCTAACAGCTGCCTCGCTTGGCACTCAGCATTAAGAGGTTAGCGTTAGGACTGGTCAGCCTGGTGTCAGGATAATAGGATGGGGTGGGACATCATGCTACATGTCTGTGGCATGATGCTCCAGTGCTAGACATCACTATAAACTGCCACACTGCAGACATCTTAGCGATATGACTGAAAAATTGTTAAAGCTACGTTAAAATTTTAAATCACACCACACGCACACATGCATGATTATAATACTTGCCAATTCTGAGAAAATAAATAATTTTCCTATCGATTTCATGCAGGTACAAATCGATAAAACTAAGTTTTAATTTTCTAGGCCCACTGGTAAGCGACTACGATATATTGCTACTGCACGGTGGCAGCAAATTCCAAGTTTTCTATATGTAGTTGCAATGACCCCACACCCCAACATAAATGTCCAAATATGAAAAATGGGGTGGGAATATTCGGAGGAAACTCAGATTAGAAAATAGACTGCTCTTTGTTTTAAGCCAAATTTGTAGTCCAAATTGTTAAATCTCAGAACTGAAATGAGAAATTGTTGTCCCTTGTATTAAAAAGTTTAAAAATGTGATACGAGCACCTGTATCAATACAGGTTTGGGGACTGCATTAACGAATGACCAGAAGATTTTACAGAAATTCAGTCCTTGTTTATACAACAGTATATAATTTAGAAGGTCTTTTGGCAAAATTTAAATCAACCCTTTTGAAAAAGTTTTTAAATGATGGATTTTCAACCAGATCGTCATAAGGAGATTCGGTTGTGTGAAAAATCTTTTTTGTGCTTTTATTGGCATGGATAAATTCAGGGTTAAACTCTTTTCATTATAAGAAAAGATTCTAATTATTTGCATTTATGGCAATGTTTTTTATACTGTTATAGGAAATGTTACTTTCTATGACATGCATATATATATATTGCTATAGAATTCTTTAGAATTAAAAGTTTTGAAAGAAAAGATAACATAATTTATGTTCATTATATTGTTCCCACTTAGCAACATAATGCAGCAAAATAAAGTTAGCATTTTTTATCTGAACATTGAAATTACTTTACATTCCAGTTTATAGGAATATATTCAAGCTTGTTTTGTGTGATACATTTTGTGTTTTTGTACATGATCATCTTTTCTGACTTTGATGTTTTTGGAGAGTCTTAAAAGAGAAACATATTTAGATTTAGAAAATGCATGTTTTATGATCTAAAATGTTCTTTAATTCCATTCAGTAATGGTCATATGTGAATCTTGAAAAAAGTAATTTCATCCTGGAAAAACCCTGGAAATGACCTGAAAATTTATCTTTAGAAAAGCGTGGGAATCATGTATCCAGTGTGGATGCCAGAGGTTTTTTCCTCCCACCAAAACCAAAGAAACAGGACATAACCCCACAAACTTTATCATCCTAGCTAAAGGGAGTCATCCAGACAGTATATTCTAATCTCTCATAGGAGCAGGTGTGTCTGGTTAGGATTTTGGCATACTGCAATATTTCAGTTAAAGATATAATGAAATCAATCATTTGCCATGACTGGTCTACTTTTCCCTCTTTCTTTTTGTGTGAAATGGCCTCACAAAACATTGAATCTGGTTGGTCCCGTAGTTGCTGCCCAGACAGTCACCAGACCATGGCACACCTGACTCAACCACATTCTTGGGTAGGACATTTCAACTTTTGCACAATTTGTACGAGAAAAATCTTTTTTTTTTGTAACTATTTGTCGAGTGCGGTAGTCAACAGGATAGTTCCTTGTACATGTTTAAATGCTTTTATTCATTTGTGTGAGATATTGTAAGGAGAGTTTTACCCTTAGAGTTCCTTTGACCCCTCAGGGTGCTTGTAGGTAGAGGTCGGATGCTCAGCATTTCCTTCGCTTACCTATTCTCCTGATGTTAATGTGATCGACTAATGTATTTGATGGAGAAATTAAATGTTACTGTAATTTATGTTTCTCTGAAAATACTTACCCAAGCACAATACACATACTATAAATCCTCCTCACAAATCAAACATCCTGTACCAGTTCTCAAGTTAAAACTGACATGATCTGGTATGCTGATTGCCGCTTTGCAGAATTACTTCCCTTTGTCTCCACATGGGTATAGACAGACTTTTTAAAGTATATGGGAAGACTGGAGGTAGCAGAAATAATTACTAACATGAATGTGATTGGGTTAGTATTTTCAGAGAAACTTGATTTGACTATAAAATTTCCTTTTATACACATTTTTAAACTTTTTTTCCCACACATTTTTTGACAAAACCTTATTAGCACAGTAAAACAAACGAAATTTATTTAGGTTTATTTGTATTTTTATGTAGATGACCCAGTTAGATTTCTTGACAATTACAGTAATTTTTTAAATACATTTGTGAACTTTTTGAAACATTGCATGATCTTTGAAATATCACTTCCACCATCTGTGATTTCCAAGCTTTGTAAATAGCATGCATTTGGGTAATGGAGAAGTGTATCAGTTTTGGGATCTGAAACTTAAATATCAAGGTCTTTGGGGCTGAAAAGAGACAAATGTTTTCTACACAGTAATATTTTATATCTCAGACATGAGCTGAACCTTGTGGATGGTTTGCGCTTGGATTAGGGAGAAGTCTGTTGAATTTGGGGTGAAAAGGTCCATGATAAGGTTACTATTACTGAAATAGGAAAAATGGTTACCTCACAATAACAGTTCTACATCACAGGCCAGGACCAAACTTTGTGGATGGCTTGCACTTTTGATAAGGAAGAAGCTTATAGATTTTGGAGTCAAAAGGTCAAAGGTAAAGGTCAAGTTTGGCTAAAGGAAGATGAATGGTTTCTGCACAGTAACTTTTGTTCTGCATCACAGACTGGGACTAGACTTGTGGATGAATTGCTTTGGAGTAAGGTGGAAGCCTAGATATATTGAAACAAATTGGACTATCTTTCAAATCAATGTTCTTGTCAAGTGCATTTGCACACAATATTGTGCATGGCGATAATACATTATCTCCTTTATGTTTATATTACCCTTATGTTCCATGTTCATAACCAGTTTTAAATGCAAATAATAGTATCCTTAGTAATGTTTTTTAAAAGATGAATTTTCTATACAGGAACTATTATTTTAGCAATAGTATATCATGTGAACGATTTGTTCAAATATTCATCATCTGGGGAAATATTTGTGATGCCCACCATGATAAAATCATTGTAAACTGTCTTATTTTACCTTCTACCCTGAGTAGAAAAATAAGCAATTTTATCCATTTTTCTCCAGAGTTTAGATAATGCAAAATGGATATTCATCATTCTTCTTCACCAGAGTGATGAAATTGTTCATGTTTAATCTGCGTATAATGTACTGTGAAATATGTGCTATTTTTGCAGTTTGAAATCGGGTTCCATTTTTACTGCTGTGTGTGAATTGCACATTCAGCTTTCAACTAGAGGGTGTTCATGTGAATATATTTTCCAAATTCTTCCATATTTGGTAATATTTGTGAGAACTGTCATTGAATTTCCAGAGTATGTTCTCAAAAACCTAGAAGTAGAGGTGAGATCTGCTCTGGCATTTGTGGTTCGGCTGGTTGCCAGTGAGGGTCTAAGACCAAACAAACAAACAAATGAACAAAAGTTTTTCTATCTGATCTTGACAATTCAAATTTCTTCAAGAATAACAGCAAGGTAGACTTGTTACTACAAACACATCATTTACTAAAAGTGTATTAGGCCTAGATTCATATAGTAACTCTGACCATTCAAGTGTTCATACTCGATGCACTGCCAACGATTGGCTGAAAACAGTGTTTCAGTGGTCATTTTCCAATATAAATTTTGTCATTGAAACACGCTTCTAATTCTGATTATAATACTTCTCTTAAGTTGTTTCAACATTTTTTCCCCAGAGACGTACCAGAGAAATGTTTCCACACAAGGATTTGACTAACAACACAGTCACTGTGCTGTCATCAACAAAGCCATCTGCTGTCCATTGAAGAAAAAATATCAGTGTTCCAATAATGTCGTCAGATTTCCTACTGAGTTATATGTATCACTTTGAAGTCACAAATTTCCACCCATGTTATTGTTCTTGTGTCCTTTGGATGTTGAAATAATCTACATGACACTCTGTGTCACATCCAACCCATATGACATACTATTGACATCTGGTTCCAGACTGTGTCTCTATCATATTTACAACTTAGCTCTAAAACACAAATCCATGTCTGATTCTGACTCACAAATCACTGTCACATCAGTATGTCAGTTGAACAGATTTTGGTAACCTTAGCTTATTTTTCTGTGTAAGATTAGTTTCGGAAGTAGGATTATTTGAACTACAGATTATGTGAATCATGATTATTTGAACATTTAGGCTGATTTTCACATGCTATTTAACAGTGCTATCATTGTTGTTATTTTCAACATGCTTTGGTTGTCATACCTCTATTAAATACATCATTCTATATATTTGCAAATATCATATTTCACCATATTTCACCACTTTGAACACAAACACTAAATTTTGTGTGAGAAAACAGATAAGCCTGGAAGCAATATAATAAACTGTGTTGACTATTTTATTTGTTTTGTTTTGTGCTAGTATAATCTAAATAAGAACTTTTGTTATGAAAGCAACATTTCTTGGTACTACAATACATGAATGAGATGTAGTGAATGAAAAAAGTTTCCATTTCATTTGGCCTTGACCCTTGACGTGTTATAATATTGGGTTCAAAAGTCAAGGTCACTGGCTGGAAAATGAAAAATGATTCCTGTGCAAAAAAAAATCTGTACTTGACCATGTACCTTCACCAAAGTTTTGGGATGGCTTATGGTTTGTGTAAGATAGAAGATTATTGTGTTTGAGGTCAAAAGGTTAAAGGACAAACTCACTGGCTGCAAAAAGAACAATGGTTTTTGCATAATTACTTTAGTTTGAGAATGCACATCTTGACCAAAGTTTGCAGGAGAAGCATATTGATTTTTATGTCAAAGGCCATAGTCATTTTGACTCAGTAGAAAAATGGGTCTTGCGCAGTAAAAAAATTTCTAAAGCTGCTTCACCAAATGTTGTGATATCTTGCACTCAACATAGGAAAAAACATATTTTGGTGTCTAAAGGTCAAGGTGAGTCTAATAAGAAAATAATGGTTTCTGCACACTACGATTAGTTAAAAGACTGGTGCATTTCTTGACCAAAGTCAAGGCCATTGAGGGTGGTCATTAATCTCCAGAGTCAACCATGTCTACTGTTTCTTATGTAGAAGACTGTTAAACACAGGGTGGATGTATACTGTGACGTTCATGTACTTGTGTTGAATTTTGTAGACTTTGACAAATTTGGTCTGCAATGGTGGACTGCATGTTTTAAAAACAAATCTAGTTTCCATTTTATTTTTCTATAACTTAATGATGATACGGTGTGTTCCATGTTATTTAGCAACTTCATTTTATTTCTTAATTCAGAAGTTGCCTTCAATGCATAAAATTGTTGCTTCATGTTAAGATGACTGAAACTGATCTTTGATTTCAGACAAGCCTGCAGGATACTCTGCTGTCCTCTTGAATAGTGTTATATATCAATCAAGTCCAGCTGTCTCCCCTGCTATCCAGAAGTGTCAACCATCCTCCATTGAGCTCCTTAAATTAGGAACCTCATCCTCCCATGACCCTCATCGGATGGCAGTAGTTGACCCAATCCAAAAGCCCAAATCCCATGAAAAGGGTAGATTAGCAAGGTTGAACTCATTTGTGTTGTCTCAAGATGAAGGTTTGAGAAACCTGTCTCAGTCCAGTAAATGTGATATAATCTCTTCAATGAGAACTTCAGTGAACTCCTCAGGAATTGTAATAAAAGGTGGGCAGACAATTGAAGATAGGCAGCAGCTAAAGGAGCTTGTGAATTCTACATGTCAGGAGAAGGCAGTTGTTGAAGAGGACCTCAGATGGTCTGCAGAACAACAACATACTGTTCATTCTAGGGACTCTGTATATAAAGGGAGACAACTCAACCAAATTGTTAAAGGGAAGCAACTCCACCTGGAAAGAGACTTGCACAATAATATGTATAAAAATTCAATATTCAGAGAAAATGTAATCATCAGGCCAGTGCCAAATGATGGTCTTGACAGACCCAAAAATAGAGCAGATGTCTTCATTCTTGAAAAAAAACCTGTTTATTACATGCCAGGTTGTGAAAGGGGTAATGCAGCATCTAGACAAGTAAATATTGAAGATGACTATGAAAAGGAGGAAATTATCTCAGGAAATGTTGATATTGACAGAAAATCTTTCAGTCAGAGGTCTGTTTCCAGAACTGGAAGAAAACAAAGGAGACCTGTAAGTTACATTTGCAAATCAGAGAGCTATGTTCCTAATCACAATAGTCTAAATCCAAATCAAGATTCTGGAGATAAAGTAATTTTGCAAAGGCATAACCAAAGGAAGATGGCAACAGTTTCACAAGACATGTGTGTGCCTGTAAAACATGAAAGTAATGAGATTGTTAAGCAAGAAAACATTGAAGACAGAAGGGACCATCTGATTACTGCAGAAAAATCTCAAATCTGCATTCAGTCGCCAAGATATGACACAAGTAAATCCAGACACCAAACCATAACTGGAAAAGATGGGAAAAGTCATTGTAATTTTGCTTCAGATCTACAAAACATTAAGCCATCAGTTCAGCCTCCAGATATGCATATTGTGTATAGTCAATGTAAGATTACTGGCCCAGCAAATGAAACTTTCGTTTTGAAAGAGAAAGTAATTCCATTCAAAAACAAACAAAGGAAGGTAACTCCAAGTATACAGGAAATCTTTCATTCTAGGTCCAAGCAAGATAATTTAAAGGACAACAGTGACAAATTCAGGAACAACAGTCCATATAAAGAAGTTAGAAGCAGGATTGACAACAGATTAGAGGAATTTGAAATATTGTCTCCAAAACATTCATTGTTAAAAAGAAGCCATAAATGTAATGATGACATGCACCACATCTCTGATAAAAGAACTAAGATAGAGGACAGAAGTAGAGCATTGAAACAAAGCATAAAGCAAAATAAATCATCATCATCATTATCATCATCATCATCAAAATATAATGTTAAAGAAAAGGTGGAAAAAACAGCAACATGTGCTAGTGCTGAGGTTCCTCCAAACCTGCAAAAGTTTGATTGCCAGAGTTCCAATGTAAAAAGTTACGATCTTCATGAAAGCCTGAATGTGGACGAAAGTTTGGCAATTAATGACAGTCACACTGATTCTGTTTTTGATGACACTACAAGTCATAAATTGGACTCGTGTAGCGAAAATTTCAGTGGCACAATGTCATTTGGAGAAGAGAAATCCGAAAGGTCAAGCTTACAGTATGGTAAAGGTAAAGAAATTCACTTAAATAGTAAAAAGTTAGAAAGGTCTTTCATTACTGTTGATTCTAGAAATGCTTCTCTGAGCGAGGCAGAATTTGCCAAAAGGACAAGAACTTATTCTTCTGATAGGAATAGCTTAGAAGAAAGCAATGCTAATGAGAAAACGTGTGCATGTAACTATGAAGCTAGCTTTTTCAGATCATACAGCTCATCGCACAAAGACTGGTCTTGCCTGGAAATGGAACAGCAACCCACCTGCAAAAGAAGTTCAATGAAAGAGCAAACACCAAACTCTTGTATACATGGACCAGAACGGGCCATGTTGGATGACAAGGATGAATGCTCAGATGAATCATTTATTGACTCTTGGCACTCTGCAGATGTGTGTTCAGAGGTCATAGTAAAAGAAAAGTGTATTCACAAAGCTTGTTCATCAAGTAGCAACCACAGTGAGTCTCTGAAAACTTCAGAAGTAAAACCTAATTCTAACAAGACTGAGACAGTCATTCAGAGAAGTTCTTTTGAAAAGGATTCTGAGACAGTCATTCAGACAAGTTCTTTTGAAAAGGATCCTGAGACAGTCGTTCAGAGAAGTTCTTTTGAAAAGGATCCTGAGACAGTCATTCAGAGGAGTTCTTTTGAAAAGGATTCTGACATAAATGAGTTTAGTCTTACAGGAGGTGAAAATCTAGCGCAGCAAGGGAATATGATTAATGCCAGGGGCCAGGTACAAAAAAGAAAAGCAGAGACAAAGAACTCTGTAATTCATGATCCATATTACTTTCATGGAAGTGAAGAAAAAATCAGGGGTAAATTTATCACAGACCAGCAGAATTCAGAAAGACCTTGTGAGTCTACAAGATCTAGAGCTTGGTCAGAGAAAGGATCAACTCATATAACATTTACATATGTTAATGATTGTGAGAAGAACTTTTCAAGGACATCTAAAAGAAGGTTAGTCTATGATAACAAGAATCCACTCAAATCTGCAGGTCCGTCAAACACTGTGCAGAAAATCAGTGGAAAGAAACATATTTCAGGAAAGAAACGTAGTTCAGGAAGGACTTTGTCAGTTGACATTGACATCAAAAATGTTAATTCCAACAATATTAAATTCTGTTCTGAATCATTGAAATGGAATCATTCAAAAAAGAAATCTTGTCCAAGGGATAACAATTTAGATAAAATTAAATCTTCCATTGGAAATGGGAGAAGAAGAAATAGGACTAAATCAAACATAAAATTTACAGAAGGATACAGAAGCTCAGCATTCATTCATCAAGAGAGTGGACAAGAAAGGCATCCAGAATTTTCCAGTAATGTGAAAGTAAGAAGATCTTTAGATGAGGCTAACACCTTTATTTCTCAAACACCATTAGAGCTGCGTACTGATACACATTTAAGACCAAGTGATGATGAGTTGGAAATACAGTCTAAATGTTCTGGTCAGTCTGGGTTTAGTGTACATAGAAACAGCATCAGTCAAGACAGTGACTATAGTGGTGGATTAGAAAATCAGTCTTCACAAAACCATACGTCAGAGTTCAGTAATGAAGTGGTAAATATTTCATTATTGACCAAACAGTATGATCCAGCTGGGACTCCTGTTTTGCACATTCAGAGATTTGGCACACAAAGCGCTGATATCTCTGTAGAGGTAAATGATGTATTTTAGATGAAGAATAAGATAGGTTTGTGGGCATTGTAATTATGGACTCTTCTATAAAAGTTCCTTGGAACCCAGTAAACACGCATTAAAATTGTAGCAGACATCCATTGGTGTCATTTAGAATTTTTTATGATAATCAGTTCACCTTGGCAGACATCTTTGGGTACTGTGTATATTTCAGTGATTTCAGTCCCAATGTTAATAGGTATACAATGCTTGTTGGATGGAAAGATGAACAGCATGAGCGTATTCATTTGTTACTTGATCTTCATCAGTTACGGGAAGTATGAGGTCTTTTTCTTGGTGGTTTTAAGTACCATCAGAGCTTTAAGTTTCTATATGTATAGTTTTAAGTGACTAAGGACCATATTGGAAAAGGGGCAGATTTTGGCCCCAAAATCTGTCATAAATTAAAGTGTTTGTGAGAACATTTATTATGGTTATACCACAATTGCTATATATCAACTATAACATGTAAACATAAGATATAATGTAGCACTGAAATGTACAGTTCATATTGTTCATTTTGTTCCAAATAGGCATGTTAATCAGATATCTCAAATTTTGTTATATGACAGGATGCAGTTTTTAAAAAAACGTCTAACACATGCAAAAATTCATGTGTTCCTGTTTGCACTCTTCCATAATGAACTTAAAAATGAAGACTTACTGTACTTTGTTATATATCCTTTACGATATGCTTATAGATAATCTGATTCACAGTATCATAGAAATGCAGAGTTTTTCCCCTTTCTTTTGGAAACAAAACAATAAAATATTGACTGAAATTTTGGGACATTCTTAAGTACAGTTACAATCAGTCTGAATATTGGGATGAGGGAAATAAATATAGAAGAGGTGCATGAAAGAAGTTGACCCACAAGAAGAAGAAGCAGCCTATGTATTATTTTTTCTGACAGGGTTTGAAAGAAAAGGAATGATTTTAAGAAATTACTTTGATAATTTTAACTAGTTTTATAGACAGTATTCTACCCTGGTATGAATTCATAATCTTAAACTCTGACAAAAATGAGTAGAATATGAGATAATGTGAATTATACCTATGCAGGCTATGAAGGTACCAAAATCAGTTAAAATGCAATATTTGTTAGCATCAGTATTGACTTGTTTCCATGACAATGAATTATTTCAGTATACTTTTAAACTATCCTCTGCAGTGGAGAAAACTAAAGCCAGATCATCATCTCCAGCAGACTATACCACAGAAAAATTAAACTGATAGCAGTTCTTGAGGAAATATTTTTTGAAGATGGATAATTTTTTTAAGACAGGGATAATTTTGCAAATTTATGAATGTTTAATGCAGTGGCATGTATAAAATAATTTTGCTTTAAAAGGAAGAATCAAAATTTTGGGACATACTTGATGTTATGCTAAGGAATCTCACCAGGGTACATGCTATCATTACACGTAGTGATTTGTTTTGACACAGCTGCAGTAATGTAAAGGTATCACACATATTTCTTAATTATTCAATATTAAAGCAGTAGTTAAAGCCTAATTCAAGCATTCTTTTGGGGTTTTGATTGATACAAATAAACTTCTTTTACTTTTTTTCATAAGTGATTCATACTTTTTCTGCATGCAAAATTTCATTATTCTGTCTTTCTTTATCGTTTCACCGCTCCGATGGCCTAATGGCTAGAGTGTCCACCTCAGATGTAGGAGGTCGTGGGTTCGATCCCGGCTGAGTCATACCAAAGACTTACAAAAATGGTACTAAGAGCTGCCTCGCTTGGCGCTCAGCATTAAGAGGTTAGTGTTAGGACTGGTCAGCCTGGTGTCAGGATAATGAGACTGGGTGGGACATCATGCTACATGTTTGAGGCATGATGACCCAGTGCTAGACATCACTAAAAACTGCCACACTGCAGACATCATAGCGATATGACTGAAAAATTGTTAAAGCTACGTTAAAAATCAAAATCACATCACACACATCACATTTATCATTTCACAGTTTTTTTAATGAATAATTGAAACTGTTATCAAGATAAATATTTGAAGTTGCTTCAAAATAACCCTGATAGCAATTTTATTTTGTTGCATACGTGAACACAAGAGACATGTAAATTACAATTGCAAATCAGATAGTTTGATTCCTAATAACAATACTCTAAATAAAATTTCAGAAGATAAATTAATTTTGCAAAGGCATAACCAACAGAGGATGGTACCAGTTTCACAAGTCACATGTGTCTATAAAATATGATGACAGCATTGTAGATAGCAGGAACAATTTGATCAGTGCTATAAAATCACAGATTTGCACAGTCACCTAGATATGACATGAGTAAATTCTTAAAGATCTTATCACTTCTCTTTGATTGTACCACTCCTGTGGCCTAGTGGTTAGAGTGTCCACCTTGGATGCGGGAGGTCGTGGGTTCGATCCCTGGCTGAGCCATACCAAAGACTTACAAAAATGGTACTAACCGCTGCCACGCTTGGTGCTCAGCATTAAGAGGTTAGTGTTAGGACTGGTCGGCCTGGTGTCAGGATAATGTGACTGGGTGGAACAATTATGCTACATGTCTGCGGTATGATGCCCCAGAGCTAGACATCACCATAAACTGCCACACTGCAGACATTGTAGCGATATGACTGAAAAATTGTTAAAGCTGTGTTAAAACTCTAAATCACACACACACACTCTTCTCTTTCATGGAAATTCATATGAACATTGGATTTTCACCAGAAGACCTGGTATGATATCATAGGTGGTACTATATGAAAATGATGCCAATCTCATATATATGCCACCATGGTAATCTTGTCACCGCTACTCCTCCTAAATGGATGGCCCCAGGAATATTTGCTTTTCATTAAACGACTTATTATCATATCTTAATGATTCTATATGAAATTGTGCCACTCTTACAGCCAGTATGGGTGACACAAGCGGTCGTCTTGAAAACCTTGTTAAAGTTCCTCTTCCTGATTGTATGGTCATATTGGCATCAGGTTTTCACCCAGAGATTTAAAATATTGTATTTGTATTGCATGAATTTATTTCTGGTTATTTGCATCAGTGACTAATGTGTGCTGGGTTTTTCTCAGTTTAGTTGTATATTTAAACAGAGCATCGTTGCAAGCTGTGGGCAAAAATCTGCTGCCATTAGCTGCCTGTTATAAGACTTCCTCATTTCTCATGAATATGCAAACCTGCTTAACCAATTGATGTGAGCCTGAGTCAAATTTTCTGAGAAAGGTGATCAAAGATGACGTTTCATGTAGATTGAATAAGCCATTCAAGCTTCTCTTGCAAATATGGTCACTCATCGATCCTTAAAGGGTTACTTTTGTTGATGATTACAAACTTGTTTTATTGTGTTTATGCAGACATAAATTTTGGTATGCATATTCATTAGGAATCAGGAAATCTTGTCATGAAAAAGAGCATAGTTTTTGCTAACCATTCAGATGTACTTTTTAGTTTGCTGCAAGACCTATATTGTTTTAATTTGGACATTTGAATTTTATCAATATTTTGAGTGCAGATTCAGGAATTTAAAAAAAAATAAGATTCTACATAAAAAGATCAACACTGGAGCCCTGCTACTCCAGTGTGGCTTTGAGCAATGCCTTTTAATCCAATTGCCTCAGCACTAAATAACCTTCTTGTGTTGCTGTGCCCTAAAGCACAAAATGAAACAAACCAAACCTTTTGTGAGATAGCTTCACATTCAGTTTAATTAGTACCCCCTTAAAATAAATTGTTATTTTTATTATTATATGTACAGCCTTAAACTGTTTAAATATAAACCACAAGAGCTACATTTTACTCACTACAGTAATTATGCAAGTTTCTGCATTAAAATCGATTTTTCTGATGCTGCTGCTAGTTATGAAGCTTGACAAGTACATTATTTGCAAAATATTACTGCTGAAAGTTTGCAAAAGTTGATTACAGTGACCCATTTTCCATGCCTCATTGATTCAATATTTCAGTGCCCACAATGCAATAGCAGAAGGGAGCATATTGTTTTGCTGCTGTAAGACGGTCCCTAATGCAATTTACACAGTATATCAAAAGTAGATTACCAGGTTAAATTGTATGGCCATTCCAGCAATTTTGACATTTTCCCCCAACCCACATATTTTAGACTTTGTTGTAAAGAAAAAAAACTTGTTAGCACAATGAAGCCAAAACCTGTTGATACAAATTAAATTGGGTCAATCTGATTAAAATCAGATTTCTGTGTCCTATATGAAGATCTGATGATGACTGCTGAAAGGTCATGTTCTGGTGACCTTTGAATTAGCCAGTGGAAATGCAGCTTCCTAAACTCTGAAGGTGAATCAAATCATTCAGTACACATTCATGCTCTTCATCCACATTGCTCAGTCTCCAAATGCGAAGATATAAGACTTCATCTGATTGTGATTGGTTGATAAAATTAGCAATTATGGTAATAATATAGGTTACCAGGACATGTCGCTATCAGATCTTCATGTATAACAGTAGAGATCTGATTTTAATCAGATTGTAAATTGGGTTGAGTTAATTGTATTCACATGTAGATATTCTGATCAGAACCTTTAGTCCATTACAATAACTTTTCCTCTTTTTTTATTATTTTAAAAAACACATTTTGCACCCATTTTGGAAGTTAGACAAAACTAAACTTTGTATGCATGCGTAGATGGCCTAATTAGATTTTCAGATTATTATTATTGCATTTTTAAACATTTGTTGGATTTGCAATGTCTGCAGTTGGGACGTGTTTTATCAACACAAATCTAGTTTGTTTATGCACTTGCAAAATAGGTGAGCTATACCATTTAGAATATTTGTGCAATTAATGCTTTAAAATTATAATTTATATTTTTATTTCATTTTTTTTTCAGGATGAGGATGAGGAGGTCATGCTTTTGTAGGAAACACATTATAGTGTGCTCTGTCAGGAAATATAATGCACTGTTCAGAACAAAAGTACTCGTCTGAAAAGAAATTTGATTTCTGCTGGATCAAGCATGTGCAGTTTATGACCAGTGGGCCAGATCTGATTTTGTCCATTTATTTACATCATAACGTGTGGCTTTCATACCTGTCATAATAGTGTCACACAGAAACACAATTTTTGACTCCCAAATCCCCCAACATAATTGTATTTAGAAAAACACGATTTTCAGGAATTTTAGCCACAGTGTTGTTTCAGCAACAAAAAATAGCAACGTCCCAAGCAAAACATTTCTTGACCACCATGATGCTTGTAATCAGTTTGAACAGTAAACAGTCCTGCTCAAAACTCTGGTAAGTCTCTCCTTGGGGCAAACAGCTGATAATAAGAGTCAAGTAAAAGGTATGACATACTGAGATTAACAACCACCTTTCAGAGAGTACTTGATTGTCTGACAATAGCTAGGCCGCATGGGTGATATTTCAAGTCAAATTCTGCTGTGGGAGAGTCAATTTTGCTAATTTGCATAGATAAAGTATATGAAGTAGAAAAACCCAGTTCATCAAAGTACATCAAAGAAACATACTGAGGTATATCAATGATACATCACTGCATTGAATGAGAATGTTGAGACTAACTTTAATAAAGTTTGTGATTGGCGCAGTGTTTCATCAAGTCGGATTTTTACTCCAGATATGGAATGCAAAACATGATTATTCATTAGACAGAATAGTGTTCAAGTGAGAAGAATTTTTGAAGAGTACAATTTAGGAAGTAATACAGAAATATGCTATCAATAAAGCAAGCAAAGTCCATCAAAATTAAATTCAAAAGTTCAGTTTGATATAGTTTCACTTTGTCAAGCACAGCAGCAAGGTGGAGCATGGAATTCATTGCACATATGCCGGGGGCAAACATATCTACATTGTTCATTTTGAAGTATGCGATGCCAATTGAAATAGAAGCACTACCTGTATGCAGCATATTCAACACACTGAATCGAATATTCAGAATAGTTTTATTTATTTTAAAGCCATTATCTTAATCTTGTTAAAATACTGTTAACTAATCCATACTTTTCAAGATGATTTTATTTATGAAATTGATTAACACCCACACTGGACAGGTATTTAGTTCTGCTGCATTACCTGTAAAGACACTAGTAGTTGTAAATCTTATGTTCTCCTCCTTCAGTCCAAAATGTGATATATATTCATTTTTCCATAGAGACAAGCATATTTCATGGTCAAACTGCATCAGATACAGTTCTAGACTAATGTTATGTTCATCCTGAACAATTCGGTTCTGACCAGGAATTGCTCTGAGAATAAAACAGGAAATTTAGACAACAGTGCCATCCAGTGCTTAGTAAGTACAAAGATGAAAAGAATGACACTTGCATTCTTGCATTACCTTCAAAACCCCTATTGAAAGAGCAAAGACTACATCAGATTAACCATATATTTTGTCATCCAATGGAGCTTAAAGACAAAAACTTGATGCATGTTTTTATTTAATGTCAGTATGGTTGTGATTATGTGAATGTTCACATATGTGTATGTCATTGATATTTGACAATGCTAATTTGTTTTCTTTATAAGTGTATTAAATACTTTGAACAACAGACATAAGTTTTTATTTTATTATTCAGATTTGAATTTCTAAACATTTTTATTGGCTTATATGAAAAAAGAACATATTCTTAATTAGACATCGCTTTTTTGGTTATGTGCATCAACCCTCCTTGAGACATTAAAACACACTTTAGAGTTTAAAAAAAACTCAAACACTGTCTGGGAATTCGGCAATTATGGGCTTTATCTAGTCTGTGCCCTGGTGCAAGTTGCACATGCCTCCCCATGATGCTGATTTTGTCTTCCCTTAACAGAAATTTTGATGGTGAAGAAGTACTTTTGCAGTCAGGGTTAATGGACTTGAGGTGTTAGCTCCTGAACAGGGGCAACAATTGTTTAATTGACAACACATTTCTAACTCAACCTCTATAGGAGAGTAAGTTATTGTACCACCCTACCCTCAGCCTTGGCACTCACACAGATGAAATCATATACACATGTACATCCTCACTGAATGTCAAATGTTCTTTCTTCTGAGGTCCTCGGCAACAGTTTGAAGTGGGTTTGATGGCATGTACAGCCAGGGATTTATAATGTGATGGGGTTATATGTTACTTAAGGTAATAATTATAGGACTGATTTATAATGCAATGGGGTTATATGTTATTTAAAGTAATAATTATTGGACTGATTTATAATGGGATGGGGTTATATGGTACTTAAAGTAATGATTATAGGACTGATTTATAATGTGATGGGGTTATATGGTACTTAAAGTAATAATTATAGGACTGATTTATAATGTGATGGGGTTATATGTTACTTAAAGTAATAATTATTGGACTGATTTATAATGTGATGGGGTTATATGGTACTTAAAGTAATAATTATTGGACTGATTTATAATGTGATGGGGTTATATGTTACTTAAAGTAATAATTATTGGACTGATTTATAATGTGATGGGGTTATATGGTACTTAAAGTAATAATTATAGGACTGATTTATAATGTGATGGGTTTATATGGTACTTAAAGTAATGATTATAGGACTGATTTATAATGTGATGGGGTTATATGGTACTTAAAGTAATGATTATAGGACTGATTTATAATGTGATGGGTTTATATGGTACTTAAAGTAATGATTATAGGACTGATTTATAATGTGATGGGGTTATATGGTACTTAAAGTAATAATTATAGGACTGATTTATAATGTGATGGGGTTATATGGTACTTAAAGTAATGATTATAGGACTGATTTATAATGTGATGGGGTTATATGGTACTTAAAGTAATGATTATAGGACTGATTTATAATGTGATGGGGTTATATGTTACTTAAAGTAATAATTATTGGACTGATTTATAATGTGATGGGGTTATATGGTACTTAAAGTAATGATTATAGGACTAATTTATAATGTGATGGGGTTATGTGTTACTTAAAGTAATAATTATTGGACTGATTTATAATGTGATGGGGTTATATGGTACTTAAAGTAATGATTATAGGACTGATTTATAATGTGATGGGGTTATATGGTACTTAAAGTAATGATTATAGGACTGATTTATAATGTGATGGGGTTATATGGTACTTAAAGTAATAATTATTGGACTGATTTATAATGTGATGGGGTTATATGGTACTTAAAGTAATAATTATTGGACTGATTTATAATGTGATGGGGTTATATGTTACTTAAAGTAATAATTATTGGACTGATTTATAATGTGATGGGGTTATGTGTTACTTAAAGTAATGATTATAGGACTGATTTATAATGTGATGGGGTTATATGGTACTTAAAGTAATGATTATAGGACTGATTTATAATGTGATGGGTTTATATGGTACTTAAAGTAATGATTATAGGACTGATTTATAATGTGATGGGGTTATATGGTACTTAAAGTAATGATTATAGGACTGATTTATAATGTGATGGGGTTATATGGTACTTAAAGTAATGATTATAGGACTGATTTATAATGTGATGGGGTTATATGGTACTTAAAGTAATAATTATAGGACTGATTTATAATGTGATGGGGTTATGTGGTACTTAAAGTAATAATTATCAGGCTGACTGAGAATTAAGATTATTATTAGAAATAAATCTGAATGTCATTTCACAATCCGTTACACCAGACAAAGTTGAAAAGCTCGCTACCATACATTCACGTTCACAATTACTGACACTTTCATTTTCACGATTGACATAATGTTTCTCAATTGCCTCACACGTTTCATAATAATTTTTTTGTTTTGTATTTGTTAGCTAATTCTGATCTAATTTTTTCAATTGTGCGTCAGAGAGATACGAATTTCTCAACTTCTGTATCTTTCACTGTCGACAAAAACTGGAACATAGCTTGTTGAATGTGTTTAATGAACCTGTATTCTGCTGGTAGCGTATATCTATCTTCAAATTTTCGCTGTTTCAATGATTTAAAATTGCAAATTATATTTTCAGGATTTAGTTCATCTGATATTTTTATACCGCAGTGTTTTAGTTTGTTAAAATGCAGAAATAATAACATTATTAAGACGATATACAATTGTGTAGTAGAGCAAAAACAGAACCTCTAGATTACTAAATATTTCATTTACCTCTGTTCACTCCCGAATACACTTCCAGACTGACTGGGAGAGAGAGATTCTGACTGTCTTTTATAGTCAAGATAACGCCCACACAGAATATTTTAGAAAATAGTGAGTTCTTGAATTCAAGTAGGTTTAGAAACTGAATCAGTATGGAATTCAAGTAGGTTTAGAAAGTCATGTTATTTTCCAGAACATTCTGCGTAAACGAATGTTTCAGAATGTTCTCGAAAATCACGTGTTTCAGTTATTCTGGTAATCCCGTCAGTTCTGGAATATTCTGCGTGGGCATTGTCGTGATTATAAAAGACAGAGAATTTCTCCCTCCCAGTCAGTCTGGAAGTGTATTCTGTGAACAGAGCTAAGTGAAATATTTTCTTGGACTGTGTGGTGTTAATTACCACGCAGACATTTAAATTATTATATATAGTTAGTTACGATGACGCAAAAAATAAAATCTTAATAAGTCGTATAAATATTACGCAGTAACAAGCAAGGTGCTACTTAATTAAACTACTGAAGGTAGCTTAGCTTGACAGAGTTATCTCCCTTCAAAATAATGAACTATTATATTTTGTTTATAATTCTTCGAAAATGCTGATTTGTATATTTTATCCGCGACGCGCTGAATCGAAGGCATGCAAGTATCAAATTATTTGCCAGCTGCATTTATCGATGTAAATATTATTTTTTTGCCAGTTTCTGTACTTACCGATTTAACCGCCTTTTTTTCTTCATTTGTTTTACATCTCCCAGTATTTCCAAATTTGCAATTCTGACTTTGTGTAATGGTCGTAAATTATATAAATAATTATTTTTTGGATTTCAATCACTATGAAAAATCACAAAACAGTTTTTGATTACCGCATTAAAACATTCTTAAATAAATTTATGAGAGTCATACTTTTTTCTTTCCATCAACACTAACATCAGATAACCAGAAGTACTATTAACAAAGCCAACTGATCATTTAAGTCGACAATTCCTGATGATAACATTACGAGATGACTCGTAATTCTTGATGATAGGATGTTTTACAAATTCTTTTTCCTCCATTATATATAATATTATTTGTCTAAATGATTATTTGGAAAATCTGGCGAGATAATCTTCAGTATTTCTTTAAATCTTGTCATTATTGTCGGTGTTATATTTTAAAATCATATTTCGTTTCAGCTCTATTTTCTTACCACCACATTGCACACACTACTGCGTTTCTCTTCTAACCCCAGCACCACACATCAGACACGGTTTTGGTACTAGACTCCCTCTTCGTAAACTTTATAAGTGAATTGAACATAACTCGTTTATGCAAGCTTTGTTACAGGGATTTTAAGAACGTATCATAAGACATTTACATTTATTCTTTATTTAAATCGGTATATATATATATATATATATATATATATATATATATATATATATATATATATATATATATATATATATATACACACACATTTGTTTTAATTATAATATGGAGTTTGAACGATTATCTAAAACTGAACCTTCTAAATGTAGATTTGACCTTGATAGAGGAACCACTGACGCATGAAGTCGAGCTTTAGCTGGTCCAGCAAATCACAATTTAATTAAAACTATTCGTTATGCTTAAGAAGAATTTTGCATAGATGGCTCATCTCGTGTGGTCAACATTTCGAATTATTAACAATGACTAAGTCATCATGCTACAATGAACTACCAACGAGCGGCGACGATTATTAATTATCTCGGCAATCAAAAATATTTGTTCAGAGTAAAATGTATAAAGGAAGTAGAAGATATGTGGATTACCTGTGACAAACGTGATCCTGTTTGATTACACCACGACATTGGAGATACTGTAAAATTAAATAAAAATTCCAATCCAGGAATGTTGACTTGTATTGACAAACCGTATTATGAAAGAGCGTATCATGTGACCGCAGTTATTGACGCAATATATCCGCTGAATGATAAACCTAGCGTTCATGATCTCAAACCAATGAAATTTTCGAAAATAAATTGTGTAACCGAACGAGTACTGTAACATTTTGCAAACGCGATACGTGGAATTGGTTTAACGAATCTAAGACGTAAAAAAATAAACAAATGGGCTGAATCATTCAAAGATAAAGGAGCTACAATAAATGATGTTGCTAAATTAGGAAAGAAATACAAATTTTCAAAAAGAGTAAAAATCATAACAGTAGAGCTTTTGTACCACTCGAAATATAAATCGAAAGGAGCTCCGATATGGAACTAAATTGGGTACAATTGTGAGTTATATTGATGGTGAGTCACCGCAATATATTCTTTTAAGATCTTCAACGCTTGTGTATGTTTCGATAAATATATTATCGATGATAAACACATTTGTATGAAACCGAGGTTAGAGTCGCTACGGATTCATTTTATATCAATAAAAACATGCAGGTGTTAGAACAATTACATGAAGGCGCTTATGCCTCATGGGGCGAATGGAAAATAAAACAAGAAAGGATACTTAGTTATTTTGGAATCTGCCGACGATGAAATCAACATTATTTGTTACAAAAATAATAAATTATCAAAATTATTATCAGCACCATCATCTTGTCGTCAGACATAAGACAGTTTATCTTAATAAACCGCGAGGTTCTGGTACAACAACACGCGTGGAAGGGTGATACACGGACTCCTGAACGAACGGGTGGAAAATATATTCCAAGGATTATTATTTGGGATGAAATATGTACAGTGCCGCTAGAAACACTACAAATATTTCTTGATTGGTTGTTGACAAACATTACTGCTGTAATAATGTGCGGCGATCATGGCCAACCAGCACCTTTTGTTGGATTGTCTCCACACGAATGGTTAAAAAAAATTATTGATTATTATGAGGAAATAAACGATCACATAGCACTTGAACGATAATTAAGAGAGTTTAAAAAATTAACCAGAGTACAACCAAATTCAATTAAGTGTGAAATAATGCGTGCAATAATTTCAGAAACTCCTATTAAAATTGCTTGGAATTTATGGGGACCAGACGATTTGATTGTTGCAAGTAGATAGTTCGTGATACATTTCAACAACAATTATTTATGTTACATAAAGAACAATTTTCAAATCTACCCGTACCATAATGTTATCGACCAGCAGATACGCGACGACAAAATATTGAAGTTGATATACCAGGATCATCAGAGAAAAAAAATGTTGAACTAAATGATATTGTTTCAGTTCCTGTCAGTGTTGTGAGAGGATATGCTATAGCGGTTTATTCCTCTCAGGGATTACCTATCTCTGATACTATTACTTGGATTGTTGATGATCGTTTCGAATGGTCAAATTTAGTTTATCTCGCAGTATCTCGAGTCAGAAGAATATCTCATTTGTGGAGGGTTATTATAGACTTTAGAGAAAATAATAATCAAACTGCTGCTGACAATAGCGATGACGTACTAAGAAAAATGTTTCGTTGGTTATAAACAGTGACAAAAAATAAGCTTGACTTTGATCTAGATGCTGAATTTATCATGACATTAAGACAACGACAGAATAATGATTGTGCAAGCTGTAACAAAGTAATGTTGTGGCAATATTCAAATAATAATCCAAGACAATTTACCGTAGACAGAATTATTAGTAATTTTGGTCATATGCGCGAAAATGTGATGATGACCTGTCTTGAATGTAATTGACGTCGAGGTCCTAGTTTACAATAGGGAACGCAATGGTAATTGTGTGTCTCCAGGAGTTATTTGTAATAGTTCGCGTACAAATCCACGCTGAGAATTAGTTGAATCTAGTCTGTAGATTGCAGGTCTTCCCGTGGATCTTGCCACACTAGAGATTTTATGTGTCGTAATACTCCAGATAGGATCATTCGCTCTTTTCTTACCACCTATAAGTTCACCGGCTTCAATAAATACCTCACAGTCACATTACCTAGTACTGATTGTTTTGAAAAGGAGTCATGTCGTTGTATTGGTATACGTTTATTTGTAATGACATTAATAAGTTTCATAGAAGTTTCACGAGTAATTTCATTATTTAACGCAGCTATCACACTTGGTAATCTTGCAACCCATTTGCGAGATCTCCTATCTTTCTGAATTATTTCCATGGCATATTGATATCCAAACAATCTCTCAGCAAGTGTTCGATTGAATCGTTCAACAATTGCCTGATCACGATGAATTGTAGTATGTCCTGATTTAATTTTGACATTATGTTTTTTAATCAGAGATGATACGGCACCTATAAATTCCTTGCCAGGATCAAACTGTAGTAACTTTGGCCATCGCAAGGGTCCTCGTTGATAAATTCGTTCAAAAGCAGATACAAATTCAGCTGCTGTTTTAGTTGATAGTGGTTCTGCCTCTTTATATGTACTTGCAACGTCAACGACAGTTAACGCGTATTTGCATGTACGTGATTGACGTCTATCAATTTTAATAGCATTGTGTGGTAAAAATAAAATATCTGCTTGATGAACTTCATTAGGAGTGCTGACATCAAAATGTGCATGCAGAATTTGTTTAGGTGGTGGTAAATAACTTTGCCATATTGCCTGTCGTGTTAACAAATTTTCAGCAACAAAACGTGCAACATTTGCTGCATCAGCGAGGTTACTAATCGCTGCTATATCCCTCCAATATCCCCTTGGGCTATAATAAATCGATTCCATTATAGTAATGATTGGTTGATTAATCGCCGGCCCCTAATACTAGTTTACCTTTCGTCGCAGATCTTATCAACCGATTAGCTAATGATTCTCTGAAAGATTTAATTTTTATGGAATTTAACGAGTGAACCAACTTCACATCTACAATATGTCGTTGTTGTAAATCCTTATTTTTATACGCTACATCATGAACGTAACATGCTTGATCAATTGCATTTATTAGATACTCTCCATGTCTGGGTTGATCTCGCTCGTCAAGTCGAATATCAAGTCGAGTTCGAGGACCACACACATTATATCCGGGAAGATGTTTTTCTCCTGGGTAATTAGCCCATGTAGCTCCTGGTAATTTTCCTAATGAAGTGACAATATCAACACCTGTTTTCTTTAACTTGTCAAGGGAGATAACTTTTTATATTTTGTACCACATGTTACACATTTACCTGTAAGTGCAAGCTTTTTATTTTCTGTTATTATTGTTGTTAATCCACTGGTGGGGGTGGATGCTCTGCATCAAACACAATATAAATCCATATTATTTATTATATTTGTATAACATGGATGTCATTGATTTCTCATCGACACGACATCAAGAGCCAGTAAAACATATTTCAGCATTACCGAATTCCATCAGAATGATAATAATAGGCCCATCTGGGTCTGGTAAAACGCAATTATTACTTAATATGATAATGAGATCGCTCAGGTGGGATAAATTATATTTAGTGGCACCATCTGTAAATGATCAGCGAATTTACGATGTGCTTAAAGATTTTAATGAAAATGTAATTATTTTGTTGGACGAGGACGGCAATGATATTATTAATTTATCACCGATATTGATGAAGCTCCATCTGTAGATAACTTCGATGGATTTATTAATAATCTCATAGTATACGATTATGTAATGCTGGACAAACCACCATGATGAGTTTTGGACTAGACGGAAAACTTGGCCAGGAAACAAACATGGGAGTTGACAGCCCGAATTGCATATGTCATAAACAGAGCAGTTCACCATTCGATGGCAAACGTGTTAATTGCCTCTGTCATAAACAGAGCAGCTCGATGGCAAATGTGTTAATTGCCTCTGTCAATTTTAATTTGCTCCATCATATGGAATATTAGCGCTTCATGACGCAATGAAACAATGACAAAAAAACAAAAACGACCCATAATATCACACTCTGATTTTTAGGACGATTCTATTTTGCTCATCATTGCTGTTTGGGGGCAGATTTGAAGAAGTTTGGAAGCATGCAGCTCAAGAACTACCACTATGATTTGTCTCCCCAACCATATTCTCATTTTAGAAACCAGCCTTTCCTGCCATATCAGAAGGAAGCTAGGCAAGTCAAAGGGATCGTTTGCATTCCACTTGCTATTCAGATTTCAACCGGATGCAGCAAATGACAGCCAAACCAGTCTAGAAGGGGAGGTAAGAAAATTTCTCCACCTGCAATCTTCCTGTCTGCTGCTGCTGACATAACACCCCACCACCCGCAGACAATCTACCTGTGGCGCTAGACTCCTGCAATTCTGATCAAATCTCATTAACATATTACCACATATCTAATGGATGGTCCAGAGGGGCTTCATATGTTATTTATCCCACCTTCTTCTCCTTCTTCTCTGCTACAAATGGATGTGCCATCAGGTTGGAAGAAGGATTAAAGTCTTCAGCAGGACATACAGTCACTCATTGACAAGTGTGTAGTGGAGATTTATTGAAACCACGATTTACAGGTTATATTCCTGTCTGTCCCATATCAAAATGGTCGACCGTAAATTGAGGTCATTCATAGACTTTAGTCACTTCAATGAATTCATTCGTCCATTGAGGTTGAAGATAAAGATGTTACGTCGCTTCTCGTGATACAGATAAAAGTAACTAAGAACAAGTAACCATCACGGGAGGTTAGAGTCATCATACGCTCTCTCTCACCCGTAAATAACATCAGAGCAGTGGGTTAAGTGGGTTATATGCTCAGCGTGCTCTAACGTCTCAATGATCAGAATCTCCTTATGTTAGTTTAGGGTCATCAAATTAGAGCCGTCTGTACGAGCCAAGGATTCAAATGCAACGTTTCAATCCGAGACACCAAATAAGCTGTTTGCAGGCATGCAGTATCAACCTTTTCAAGTTTTTTTTTCTCTTAAAAATCTGGTGGGTTCCATGGCTGCGGTAAAAATATTTAAATAATCATCATCTTAACTCGATAGAGTAGTCATGGTTCAATGGACCATATGTTGTATTGGTTTAAGCAGAAGAATGGGCTATTGTTTATATAGGGAATCCAGTCTTTCTTCCCTTGAATAATACCTAAGGTATAGATAGGACACTCAACATTCCTTCCTCCTATTACCAATTCTTCTCCCATTATTGATGATCAGGGAACATATTTGAAGGAGAAAGAAGATTTTTAAGTAACTTGTGTTTCTTACCCAATCACATTACTTAAAATCCATCCAAACCACCATGCCACTTGAGTCTGCTTGTAGGTATATCACAGCATAAAACTAACAACACCTGATGCTAACACGAGAACATAATGGACAAGAGTTATTGCCTTGTATCTATGTGAGATAGAAAGATGAAATTTAATCTTATTCATACGGCTGGATTCAGGAGATAGCAGGCTTAAATTCCTACCGTTGATGTGATAGGGCAATTATTCTTTCAGTAACATAGTTTACTTAAAAATTTGCTTTTTTTAAAAAAAACCCAGATAATTCAAATTTTAAATTCTTTCAGGTTGGAGTGAATGTGCACATTCCATTTCCACTCCCAATGTTCTCCTTTACTGGTTCCAGGGGCTTCTTTAGGGGTGACATGTATATGATTGGAAAAGAGGAAAACAAACTCTAAATGATACATACCCTATTGCACATTTTTCTCTCTCATATAATCACGAAAAAGGAGAAAAATGATCATGAATAAAAATACTACAGTCAAATTTCACATCTGACCTGTACCCTACACTTTTTGACCTGTACCCTACACTTTTTGACCTTTTTGACCTGTACCCTACACTTTTTGACCTGTACCCTACACTTTTTGACCTGTACCCTACACTTTTTAACCCATATATTATGCAGCAATTTCCATAATACTCAATTAATAAAGAAACAGAACGTTGGAACTACATGCATATTCATGAAAAAATAGTATAGCCTTTTAAAAAGAAACAACTAAATTACAAAACTCTGCTTCAAATTGTTTTAAGAACACATCTGAAAATTATTTGAGAACGAAACTGATTTCTCCTAATCAGTGTGCTAAAAGAAAAAATCAAAACGTACATTATGCTTACATATTAAATCATGTCTTTTTCTCCTATATGGACATACAAGTTAAATAGAGTATTTTTAATAGACAAATATCTGCACCTGCGTAAATTGGCTGTTTTACCAAGAGTGAACCATTGCAGCCTTAGGGTCAGACAATTTTCGGGTGTGATTATTGTCCCCCATCTTTTCTCGAAACGCAGTGTACATCGTATCTGCATTTGTGCCCATTCATCCATCATGCTTTCATTTCATCTCGGACTTCAAAACCATTTGAGATTAAGGAATGAAGCTTCGTATACTCATGCATCATTATTTGAATTTGTACTTCATCATTAGACAGTGTGTTGTATACCACTTTGGCAATCCTGTTTCGTATACCACTTTGGCAATCCTGTGTTGTATACCACCTTGGCAAACCTGTGTTGTATATCACTTTGGCAATCCTGTGTTGTATACCACTTTGGCAATCCTGTGTCGTATACCACTTTGGCAATCCTGTGTTGTATACCACTTTGGCAATCCTGTGTTGTATACCACTTCAGCAATCCTGTGTTGTATACCACTTTGGCAATCCTGTGTTGTATACCACTTTGGCAATCCTGTATTGTATACCACTTTGGCAATAATGTCTTCAGGGTCATGGTTACAGCTGAATGTTTTAAGTTTTCTTTTCCACTTTCCTTTCCAATGAATGACTTTCAAACAGAATGAGATTAAGGCGTGAAATTGAGTATATTTACACATCATCATTACAAAGTGCATTGCAAAGCACATGAGGGATTCTATCTTCAAAATTAAGTTCATGGTTCAGTACTTTAAGTTTCTCCTCATACATTCCATTTCATTATGTAACTTTAGATATGTTTGAGATTAAGGGAAGAAACTTGGTTCATTTACATCCTCACTACAATGTGTTTTGCAGACCACACTGAGTATCCTATTTTCAAGGCCAAGATCATAACTCAATAGTCAAAAAGTTTTCGTATCGCATTCCTCTGTACTCTATAATGTTAGAACTGTGTGAGATTAAGGTATGAAAATTTGGAGTAGTTATACATTATTATTAGAATGTGCATCCTTAATACATGTCAGGGTTATGACTTAATATATGTAGTGTTCTGTCATTCAGGTCTAAAAACGTAAAAGCTGTTAGAGATTACGGATAAATAATGGCATATTTAAATATCAATATTAGAATGTGTTTTGTGTAACACATGGTAGTCCTGTTTGTAAGGTCGTAGTCACAGGTTAGTATTTAGTTTTCCATCACTTTGGAACCCTTTCAGTTTGAGGGATAATACTTGCTAGACAATTATTATTAGAAGGCGTCTTACATACCGTATATTGGGGGATCCTATCTTCATGTTCAAAGTCCATGGTTTATATTTCATGGTCGTTTTTGTTTCTGCTTTGTTCAAAAACTGTTTGAAGTTCATGGATGAGTGAGGGCAATGTTACGAGTCTATGCTCTTAAAATAACCAACATAAAAGAGTGAAAGACAGCGATCTTTGTAAAATTTGATAAATATTTTATTTCCGTTGAAAACAAATTGAAAATGAGAAGAAAAAAACAACAACTTATGGTATTGCCAATTAAATCTAAAAATATTCAACGAATTACAGACACAAGTCCTAGTAATTAAAGTCCTTAATAAAATTCAGTACAAGTCCCAAAGAAACCCCAAACTGAAGTTGATGACGTGTCTGTTGTAGCTTATAGAGTGTTGATGTGTCAAGTCTTTTATTGAATCACAGTAATATAAGTCCAGATTTTAGTTCAGTATAAATTCCAGTGAATGTCTCTATCCAATAATTTTATCAGAGCACTTTCGTATTTCTAGAGAAAATATTCACTTGAATTCAATAATTAGAAGAAGTAAAATTCAGCCCAACAGGTCAAAACACAATACAAATTTAAAGTGCTAGATGTTAAAGCAAGTCCTCACAATCACAAGATTATACAGTTTTCTACCTAACCTCAGGTCACAATAAGCATTTTCTAAAGAAATCCCATTACCTAATGGAAAATAACCTTCTAGAATGATCCTGATGTTCACAAAACAATAACATGGATTATCTATAACTCACTTAGGAAACTCCAAAACTTTGACCCAAATAAACATATTTACTTCTTCAGTTAAAAATGATCCTGATATCACGCTCTTGCACAGAAAGAATAATTTAGCTATGTATTACTTGTTTACATAAAATTAAATAAAAAATTAAATCAGGTCAAGCAGAAATGAACTCAGTTTTGGTCAAGGTCAAGTCGAGCATACAATGTTATATTACAATAGCATGTAATGAAATTAAAATAATTTAAACTGCAGACTCTCACTTTCTTTTTCTCAGTTTGATGGCATCTCATGTCAGTCAAGGTCATATCTACATAATCATTGCCACTAATCAATTTCTCCACCATTTCTTCACTTTCACTGTGCCCACTTAGATGGAGCAATGAAACTCTGTTACTTTCAATTTCCACATAGTCAGTCAATAACTATGTCACAAGGGTCACATCCAGACTGAATCCATTTGGTGATCACACCAGGGGACAAAAATGCACTGAATTTGCTTGCATAATGCTTTGTTTGTACTTGATGTACAGGTAATCAGCAGTCCATGTGGAATTTTTAATTAATAATTCACTGACTACTGGCGATTACAATTTGGCAAATTTTCAGTTGTATTTCACATATTTTGATTTAAAATGTAACAAAGTCAAAATCATTATCACTTTAACTGTTGAGCCCAGAATAGAGAGAGAGACTATGATTTACGCTTGTCATAGTTTCTTGTTCAGTTACAAATAGGCTCATATGCCTATATGCTCACGTTCTGGGTTTACCGTTTCTAAAATGCGCTTGGACATGTCTTATCCAGCACAGTTGAGGCTGAGAGCTTTATATGAGTTATCTTGATTCCTATACCTGCACAACATTATGCTTACCTCTGTGTCATACAAAGGGCATTAAGTGAACTGTGAAATGAACTTAAAAAAGTGAAGTTTTGAATTTTATATTTTTCACAGCACAAGGGTAGAGAATGTGCATTAATATCATACGTACTAATCAGACAAGCCAGCTAGGCCCCTACTCTTTGGTTACCTGTAACCACGTGTCTTGAGAACCAAGACTGCTGTTTTCTTCTCATTCAGCTTGTAGATAATGAAATTTAGTTTCAACAAGTTCAATAAGGCCTTGATAAACACTTTACATATGTGTGGGCTTCAAATCATGTATGCAATATGCAAAATACATCACCTTGGAACGATGATTTAAGCCACTCAACCACGAATGTCTACATTATTAATGACAACAGCTTGTGAAATGCTGGGTGATATAATTTTTATTGGAAACATTTTTATTTAACTAACAGTCCAAGCAATGCGAACTGACATTATAGGTCAGTGTTTATTTTCTTGTGCTACTCCAAGTTGATTATTTATCCACAAGTAAGGATCATTATGTAGGTTACTTCTTTAGCACATCTTTCCATCGTAATTTGGCTATAAAAAACCCATCTTCACGATAGTTTAAATGTTCATCAAACTGGCACATGCTAACGTTCATAGAAACCTTTTATAAAATACACAGAGAAAGGATATGTTGACAATTGGCATTTTTGAAGTATAATATTGGCTTTTGTGCAACAGAAAATCACTAAAAATCCAAACATCTCGTATAGTTTTCACTGACTTTATTGTCAAGCCATTGCAAGTCAGGCAGCTGCTTTTTTACTGGCATAATACAAGACAGAAGTCGCATGTAAGTAATTTGACTCCACTGGAGTTCAAAGCACAATGATACACCTGCATAAATGTGGTGTCATGCCAAGCAATCTACCGTGAAGGGCAAACTTTGATAATTTGAATGTGCGTATAGGTGTTCTACACAATTTTATACTTATCTTCTTTCAGGGGGAATCATTTTATACTCAGATTAAGACAGTCACAATGATGTGACGATCTGAGGATGATTTCGTGTCCAATCCAGCTGTGGCCATGCCAGTAGTTGAGATAATTTGGATCTCTAGAGACCATGGTGATGAATATGACAAATATACGGAACAATCGCTTTATCAGTGTATCCCATTAAGGGTAGAAACAAAGTAAAACATCCCCTTGGTGTCAGAATTATGGGTCAGACTGATTAAAAAACAAACTTTGGCATACAAATGGGGGGTCACATTAAAATGTTGGGGTCCCTGAAGCACAAATGAGAGTAAAGGGAAGCGATGCTTTATTCTGTACTGGATAGACATAGTGACAAGGAACTTGCCTACTATAAACTTCTGTGTATAAGTATTGCATCGGTTTATTTTAAAATGTATTTATATACAGAGTAAATATGTGTGCAAAACTGATTATTTAGAATGCATGACTACTTGTCAAAGACTCCACTCAGTAAATTTAAAATAAAAAATTACACATCTATCTCATCTAAAGTACATTCATTGCTAAAAAATTAACTTTGCAGTTTTGTACAATTACATTTTGTAATTTCCTTGATTGTCTTTGAATCCACTAAAGCGAAATTGATTTCTTATTTAAGACCTATTAAAATATGGACTAGTCCTTGTTTTAAAGACTGATGGGTGAATCTCATGCATGCCACCTATTATGTTTTTGGCGTAATCATCGCGCTGTTTTTCACTAAATTATGCCTTACGCTTGACGGCATATGGTTTACGCTTTTTCGTCATATCCCCCTCCAAATTAAGCAATAATTTGTTTTCTCATTTTTATTAGCAGCCCATTAATCCCACAGACCATATTCTAGAAATGACGGCTTCTATGTAACTATGACATAAGCGTACACTTGTCCGTAGACGTACACGAAATATCCTAACACTATTAGTATGTTCTATTTATAGCAGCTACTCTGTTCCAAGAAACATGCTGGTTTTTACTTTCAAACCTTTGACCTCAGATTCATTGTTATGATTTATGTTTATTAGAGAACCAGTCTATGGTGTACTATAGGTCATGTCTAATGGCTTTTGTACAAGAGTACAATAGACCTGCATATACTTTCCTCACACTATTATTATATTCTATTTATAGCAGCTGTATGGCTTTGCTCAGATATAACATACACGTTTTCTTATTTGGTACAGAACCGGTTTTGTAGGCATTTTTGTGCTACAAGTCAAGTCAAATTTATTCTAGTTGATGTGTGTGTTAGAGCAAAAATGTTTTCAAATAATTTCACAAGATAAATCAGAAAAAAGACAGAAAGACCCGAATCCTCCAAAGATTCAAATAAGAATATGTCAATAACATAATACAGCGTTCTATTTTAGGGTAGCATTTTGTCTATTGCAGACTGTGTCAGTGTATGGAAAGGATTTTAAAAATGGTCATGGGGTAAGGTTCATGCAAAAAACACTTGAAAACAAAGAAAACCCTCGAATTAGCTCATGTTACTAACCCCAGTACTAAAATAATGTGTTTTTTTATACAGCATATTTCAAATGCGGACACGAATGTTATAATGCAGATGTGTTATTTACGAAAGTTTTAATAGAACAGGGACTACACTTAGCTGTAGCAGACCAAGTTGGTCTTCTGTTCAAATGGGTGTTTCCTGATTCCAAAATTGGCAAAAAATATGCATGGGCAAGAATCGAAATCATGTACTATTGTTCTGTTTTTAGCTGAAGATACTTCACTTAAAATAGCAGAAGTCATGAAAATTGGGCCATTTAGTATTGCCACCGATGGGAGTAGTGATTATGACAACAAAAGGTTGTACCAAGTCTGTGTCAGATACTTTGGCAAAAAAAGAGCAAAGTCATGAGTATTCTTCTTTCATTACCAGGATGAACAGTAGATTCCACTGGAGAAAACATTTTTGATTTGCTTGATAATGCTTTGAAGAAACATGACATACGCTGGCAGAACTGTAAGGGATTTTCAACGCATAATACATCAGTGATGACTGGAATTCATAAAGCATCCTATATTTTGAAAATGTCTTCATCAGTGTGCACAACAGGTTGTCCATGTCATTTGATGCACCTTTTTTATATTATTATGCTACAGCCTGTGATTACATGCTCCAGAAATTCCCATACGGATATGAAGTGCTTTTAAACGCTTAAGTTGCGGATGTAATGAGAGACAGTCAATCTTTTTTAAAAAGTTTAAGATTCTTTGTCAAGAGATATCCCTTTCAATTGCCACACTTGTCTGCCTTGGATTATCAGGAAGGAGGATTCCTGAAGTATCAGGCTGACTTTCTGCTTGACATGTACTTTATGCAGACTGAGATGTTGTACCATGCACCCAATCATTGGAAGATATACATTCCCTCTTTGTCGGGTTATGAAAGGAATATTCATTCTTTACCATTCTAATGCTGACTGTGAGACATTGTTCAGTACTGTTAACAAAATAAAACTGATTTCAGATCCAGGCTCAGTAACCCAGTAATTAGTGTTCTACTGGTGTGCAGACCATTTATTGTCTCAGCTGGTACAAAGTCTTTGGAAATGCAATATGAAAGACTTGTTTTTTAAAGCAAAAAGTGCAATATATGAAAACTTGAAGAGCAAATGATGCTAAAAGAATGCTCCTTGAATTTTATTATTTTATATGTGGATTACTCTTTTTCTGCTCGGATTAAACTTTTCATACACTTGGATTGCACGTTTTCCTCGCCAGGGGTTGGAATGTACGAAAGCTAGATTAAAAAGATATTTTGTATCCATTATACAACTTTACATTGTGATTGTTGTCTAAATGTTGGCTATGTGTGTACACGTGATACAAGGTACCCAAGGAAAGTCTTTGCTGCAGTTTGTGTGTACACTTGATACAAGGTACCGTGGGAAATATTTCCTAAAATCAGTGTGTACACGTGATACAAGGTACCATGGGAAAGTCTGTGCTACAGTTTGTGTGTACACGTGATACAAGGTACCCAAGGAAAGTCTTTGCTGCAGTTTGTGTGTACACTTGATACAAGGTACCGTGGGAAATATTTCCTAAAATTTGTGTGTACACGTGATACAAGGTACCATGGGAAAGTCTGTGCTACAGTTTGTGTGTACACGTGATACAAGGTACCCAAGAAGAGTCTTTGCATACCATTGAATGGTTCCGATAAACTTGCTTTTGCATATAACCTTGTTTCTAATGTTATCTAGTTTTTGTATTTACTCTATGACACTGTTTCTGTACAAAGTTTGGTATAATAATTGGAGGAAAATATTGAAATTTATAATAAAGAAGGAGTTTGCTCAAAATTGTTTTGTAATGTCAGCAATCACCGTGCTTAAATGCATCTCTCCTAAAACTATCCTGGTAGCTGTATTGTAAATAAGTTTAAGTAGGGTAAGGACAGTGGACATCAGATGATCATATTTAACAGCCAAATGTGGACAAACAGATGTTTTCTTTCAGTAAAACTGCTACAAGAGACCAAACGTTTGAGAGACCAAGTTATCTGTCAACAGATGTATTGATTTTAAAGACAGTTATTACCTTGTCATGAGAGACAACCTCTCTTGGGTGACCATTACTTTGTGGCAAAAGGGGTGGTCTTTTCAAAAGGGCTTAGCTGTATATACATACATAACAATTATAAAAAATTCTCTTCCAAAGTCTCACAATATAATAATCAAAAACTGGAGTTTTGCTGGATCTGTCAGTTAATAGTTTGTATTTACTTTACCTTGGGCCTAATTATAATCTTTCTGAGACCAGACATGAGGTTGCATCTGCATGTGATGTAAAAAGGAACCTTTATCAAAAAACAGGTATGGAGGTTGTGGTATGTTTGTGTTTTGTTTTAGAATGCGATAAATATAAATCTATATAATGCAATGGTCCTTTATTCAGTGTCTCTTCCTTATTTGTTGAACATCTGTTGCACATGATTGTGATAACTCAAATAAAATTTTTGTGTCACACTTTTCATCCCAGTTTATCTAAAAAAAATGTCTACATGAGTTTGCCATATTATCCTGAATAACCTTGGTTACAAAGTTAGAGGTCGTAAGTTAAAATTTTATGTTTGCTAAAACCTTGCATTCGGAATACAATAGCTCGAGGGAAGACAAAGGAATCTTGGCCATACATGGTATTCAACCACATTTCATTGATATCATGTACAAGTGTTATACTTGATATTGTGCGATTTGCGTTCAAGGTTATTGATCGTGACTAAGATTATTTAAAAAATATGAACATTGTAACTTCAACAAGTGGGAATTAATTTGTTATCCAACTTAGCAGAGAGGTTACGTGACCAACATCAAACATCAGTTTAACAACTGTACCTGCATGAACTGGAACAAATTATAATTTTGCACTATGTCATCACAAATGTTGAATATATATATATATATATATATATATATATATATATATATATATATATATATATATATATATATATATATATATATATATATATATATATATATATATATAATTGCTTAGGAAAGTATGTCATGAATGGGTTGGATAAAGAGCGTTGTATGACCTGGTAAGTGACTGGCACGTTTTGCAGTTCTGTTTGGTTTGTGAGCATAATAACTATAAACTAAGCCAAAAGGATTTTTAAAAAAAATAGTTTTGCATGCTCTAACATCTTAAAGGTTAGAGATTATGACTTATGTTTTAACTCAGCATTGAATTGCTTACTCCATGTCTATAATAATTAGATATGAGTTTTGATTAAACTTGGCATCTTGGTATCACAGCAATAACTTTAATGAGTTTAATAACTATGACTTCATAATAAGGTATGAATGAAATTTGAAATATCCCTTGTTCTGCAATATCTTCAAAGAATTTGATAATCAGTCCTTATGTTCTAGTAATTAAGGTCAAAACTGACACATTTTGGAGCTTTAATAGTTTGTGAACACATATTGAACAAACGTCTGAACCAAACTATTTATGCAGCTGAAATACATCAAGGTATCATGCAGGTTTGATGTTGAGTACACTGTATTTGTTTCAAGGTCAATGATACAACTCTGGTCTTGAATTATAATGGATTGTGAAAATTATATACAGTTAGTTATAGGTATGTACGTGTTGTAGAGGATGCCTAGAAGTACTTCTAAAAGTGCAACAAAGTGCAGGGGTGGGGAGCATGGTGGTAAACATCATAGCAATTCATGGATGTAATCTGCAACACTGCTTTATCACCCAGGAGCTGTCTGTGCTAAGATTTCTTCATTTTTAACGAGTACACATAACAAATATGAAGACAATAGTTAATTTATCGGAGAAAAACTAAATAGTGGCACATGATATAAAACCAGAATTCACAGTAAGTCTTTTACCAGTGTGAAAAGAAATGAAATCTCTTCACTATAGTACACGAGTTAAATTTTTTTAAATACCCACTACATCTCAGACTTGGCTAAAGCAGTGGTGACTTGGTAGTAAATCTCAATCAGAATGCGGAAAATTGTCATGGAGTATAGATCACTTGTGCTATTTTTTTAAAAGAATAAAAGTGTCGTGGTGTACCAGGCCTAACTTCTCCCCACTTCTGTGGGTTTTAATTTGATTTGGTTATTAAAAATAGTTATTGTTAAGGTCTCAAAGTCACCTCATTTAAGGTTAAAGTTAGATTAAATGTATTTGAATAACCTTTACAGGATTGAAGGCAAATGTCCTTGAATGACCTTGCAATATTAGGATACAAAATGTTCCTAAAATATTTTTCATCTCCAATCAGAAAAGTATTTTCTTGACCTTTCCATAATTGGAGAAAAATTGAAGGTTCAGGTCACTCAAGGTCAAGATAATTCTGGGTCACTGCTAGTTATGTCCAAGGTCAAACAGGTTAAGGGTCAATGTTGAATACACATGCACATCCTTATTAATATTTTTTTTTTGAGTTTTGTCTCTTACACATCTCACATGTTAATTTTAGAGCAATTAGCAGTACTTTTCTAAGACAGGAAATTCTAATTTAATGCTTTCTGATCCTAGTGTTTCAACAAAGTTCGAAGACCTGCCACAAAGGCAGTGTAATATTGCCACAAATTTCGAACTCTTAAGATATTTCAGCTTTGAGTATGGGAAATTACCAATGATCAGGATAAATCCAGAGCAAGGAAGTAACCTTTTCAGTGGTAACACGAATTTGATTTTGGACAAGGTCAAGTCCAAAATAGAATTATACATAACATAATCATGGAGAAAAAACCAAACAATGAAAAGGGCTACAAATATTAAAATGGCGCCCTCGGTGACCAAGCGGTCGAAAGTGCTTGCCTTTATCGAACATTCTGACATCATGTATCTGTTGGGGTTCAAGTCTCTGGCTTATATAATGTTGGTATGTGAGCAAGATTGCAAGTATCTTCCTGCAGGTAAGTGGTTCTTCCACGGTTCTTCCTCCATCAAAAATACTGGCCACCATTTATAGCCGATCATGTGCTGATAAAATGTTAAACCCATAACAACCAACTACCTAGGTAGAAAACCTATGATGTCTTGTTGGTCCTAAACGAAAATCGTTCTGCCTGGATATCCAAAATGGCCAACCTTTGTTCTGCCTGGATATCCAAAATGGCCAACCTTTGTTCTGCCTGGATATCCAAAATGGCCAACCTTGGTAATCATCTTGTAAATCTTGTTACTGTTACTCCACCTGAATGGATGGTCATATCAACATTAGGTTTTCATGATTGATTCTAAATGATAATGGTGCCAATCTGTCATCTAATATGGCCACCATTGCAAATCTTGTTATCACTGCTCTTTTGGAATGGTAAGTGACATCAACATGGTGTTTATATCAGAAAATTTCTTGTTGTGTTAGTCCTTAATGATAATAATTCCAACCTAACATAATGTGGACATTTCGAAAAACTTGTTACCGATAATGCTCCTAAATAGATGGCCACGTGAATATTTGCTTTCCAATGAATGGATTCTTATACTATCTATTTGGATCTATTGGAAATAGTACCAATCTTACATCCAGTATGGCTGACACAATAACCATCTTGAAAGCTCCTCATCCTGAATGTATGGTCATACTGGCATTGGGTTTTAACCCGAAGACTTGAAATAAGGCTTCTGTTTGCATGAATTAAGGTTTCCTCATTGTAGTCGTTTGTTTGTTGTTTTCTTCAAACGGCGTCAGTGGAAGCCTTGAGAGAAAATATGCGATGATTCTTCTTCACCTGTAGCTGTCCGTTGTAAGATTTCCTTGTGTCTAATAGATATGCACATACATGCATAACCAATCATATTGGGCCGGAGTAAATATTTAGGAGAAAGTTGATTCATGCTGATTGAATAAACCAATAAAAGCTTCTCTTCTTAACATAGTCAAACATCATTCCATAAAAGGGTACTTATGTCGATAAGCTAGAACTTATTTTACTGTGTTGATGCTGACAAATGTTTGGTTATAATGTTGGAAATGTGGAAAATGGCTTGTTTGAAAAGGAAAAATGGGTTTTGCTAACCATTCAGACGTACTATTTTGTTTATATGAACTATAATCTTTTTATTCGGACATTTATATTGTATCATCACTTTCTGTCTGCATTTTCAGCAACATGACAAATTTGAAAGACTCAGCAAAGATCAATCTATGAAAAACATCCCCAAATATACCATTTTCTGCAATGCAATGGAAAGTGATTCCAAAAAAATAAATAAAATTACTTGTGTACAGCTGAAAACTTTCATTTTTAGGTCACTAGGATGTTAGGCCATGTGAGCTAATTGTATGGCCATGTGTCCATTATTTCTTATTTTTTCTCTCCATGATCATGTGTTATGTATAACTGTATTTTGGACTTGACCTTGTCTAAAATCCTGTGTAATCGACTAGGGACACGGATGATCAGTTTATTTGGGTCTGGGTCTAGACACTGGTATTCCGCTATGAAAGCAAATTTTAAGTAAATACTTACAAATCACATTATGTTGGGAATATTAGCCTGCTACCTCGTGAATCCAGCCCAACTAAATGACGAAAATCTTCTATTTTGTCTATTCAGCCAAAGGGCAATAACTCTTGCCCATTATCTCCACTTGGCACAGCAAGGTGTCACTAGTTTTTGGAGAGCGAGATACTAGCGATGAAGGTCCTGTGGGGCGGTATAGGGACATTAAACTAACGTCATTCGGCAAGTGTTCCCGGAAAATCACGATTTACTTAAAAATTTGCTTTCTCCTTCAAATATGTTCTCCAATCGCATTAAGTTAGGAGGATAAACAATAGAAGGACTGGATGCTGACCTCTACCTTGGGTATCCTTCTTGGGAAGTATGGCTAGATTCCGTATGTAAACGATGACCCACTCTCCTAATTACATAAGTATCACAGCCTTTGGCCCTTTGACCTGTGACCCTAACAAACGGGTAAGAAGATGAATATTGAAATCTTCTTACCTACAAAATTTCACTGGCAAATCCAGCAAAGCCAACATGTTGTGCTGATTTATCTAGTTGGGACTAGCAGCCATCTGTGTCGCTGCCACTGGACCTACCAGTTTCATGTTTTGCCTCTGCAAGGCTAAGTTTCTGAGATGAAGGCTCCAGAAGGTTGAATCTGCATGCCAGCCAAGAACTTGTATTATATCTCGGATCTAAACATTGTGTTCGAAGCCGGGGCTTGCAGAGATGGCTCAGAGCTTCTGAGCAGTAATCTTTATGAGGTACCTGTGATCTGGTGATATGTCAAAGTACACTGATCATACAACCCACTTCAGCCATGAAGTAAGGGCTTGAGGAGTGTTCTGGGTCTCAGATGAAGAAAGAGGGGTTTGCGCGTGCCACTACTTGTCTCTGTCAATTTAAAGTAGTTTTTGAGAGCGCAAACAGGAATTTGTAGGGCTACTGTTGGAAGAGAGTGAGCGAGTGACGACTCTTTGGTTATTGATAGACGGTAAGCTATTTCGGTTGTATCAAGAGAACTACCAATCCTCCGATCTGAACTGAAAATTTCGGGTAAACCTAAAGGTCATGCAGCTCCCTTACCCTGCATGTGGAAGATAAAGCTCTCAGGAGACATGACTTGTATGATCGTGACTGAAGCAAAGTGGGTTCTAGAGGTTCAAACGGATTCTAATCAAGGCATATTAAAACACAAGATTGGTTTTAGCTGGAAAGAGAGAAAGGGATTATAGTCAATTGAGACCAAAAAGGTCTGAAAGATCCAATAGGACAATATCCTGCAAAATATAATGTCTGTCATGATGATGGAATGTGTCAACTATCATGAGGTGGTAGCCTTTGATAGAGATAGGGCCGTGTGTTTCTTCTCGAAGAGTCAGAAAAGACAAAGGTCAGCCAGTTGAGGGATTGAGGCACACAGAGTTACAATATTGTCATGCCACTTTCCCCCATAAGCCTTCAGAGTTTGGGTCCTTTTTGCTCTTGAGATGCTTTTCACAATCGAAGTTTTTAATTGTTTCTCTCGCAAGACTGTCCTGAAAAGAGCCCAGCGTGTAGTTGAAGTGGACGGTTACCCGGGGCCGTGGTTGTTGGCGAAGATTCGGGTTGGCCGGGATCTTCCTGGGCATATCGGTCGCTAGAACGAGTAGATCCGTGACCCAGGACTTGTCTCATCTGAGAGTGAATATCATAATCATCTTGTCATTCTGACCCTGTACCTTCCGGATTATTTTCGGTCTTAGAATCGTCGGAGGGGGGACAAACGCCTCGAACCCCTCCTAACTGAATGACAGTGTATCCACAGCCCAATCTTTTTGGTCTGGAACTGGAGAGACGAACGTGGGTAGCTGTGATTTCACCTTCTCGGAAAGAGGTCGATCATTAGACGCAACCATAGTTTGCAAATCCGAGTGATGACTGATTGATGGACAGACTGTTCCGCGTTAAGGACTTGATCTGTTCTGGAAAAAGTGTTAGACAAGACATTAAGTCTGCCGGAAATGTGTCTAATCCGTACGTTGATATAGAGATTGTCGTACCAACGAAGAAACTGCAAAATCAGAACACAGGTCAGGTGTTTTGGTGACCACAGAGTTGTCGCACCTAACGACTTAAAGCTCATCAAATGCTCTTCTAATGCTCGTAACTCAAGAAGAGTATTGGAAGAGGTAGCGAAGAGCATTAGTCAAAGTTTTACAAAAATTTATATTCCTAACTGAAGGGAGTTCTGCATCCCGTTAACGATTTTAAGAGCTACGGGAATTGGAAGAAATATAGAACAGCAACAGCATAAAGAATTTCTCTTATAGACGTAAAGATTTACAGACCTTCATTTCTTAACTGTGTTCATTTAACTTATTGCCTAATGCTCTTCGCTATACGGGTCAGTTCAGAAATCACATCAAAACAGTTCAGGTACATGACAAAAGTTAGGTCTTATCCTAACTCTCGTCCAAAATTCTGCTAATGCTTGAAAATCTTGAAGAGCATTGGTAAAGTTAGAGAATCCCATCAGCCAATACATTGTAGAAAGTTAGATTCCTAAGGAAGATAAGTATTGGCTAATACGTTTCCAATGCCCTCCACTATTTGGCTCAGGTCAGTTGAGATAGCAAATCAAAGCTGTTCAATTATATGACATAAGTTCGCTCTTATCCCAATTCTCTGCTAAAATTCCCCTGGTGCTTGTAAATCTTGAAGAGCATTAACAGAATTAGCGAAGAGGATAAGCCAATACGTTACAAGAATTAAGATTCCTGAGGAATATGTGTATTTCGTTAACGTCTTCAAGAGATAAGGGCATTGGAGGAATTATAGAAGAGCAATAGAATTTGGCAGATTCTCTTTGATAAATCATACAAAAATATCTTCGAATTCTTTACGCTGTTCGGGTCCGTTGACATATTACGTCCAAACTCCTCAGGTATCACACGAAAGTTCGTTCTTACGGCAATGCTATTATAATACTCTTAACTCTAGAAGAATATTGCAAGAGGTAGCGATGAAAATTAGTCAACACGTTACGAGAATTAATTTTCCTTTAGGAAGGTATGTGTCCCGTTACCATAATCAAGAGTTAAGAGGATTGGAAAAAGAATTAAACAGCAAAAGCATGAAACTAAACCAAATGCCCTTTGATAAATATTAAAAAAGTCTTCTAATTCTGTTCGCTAATCCGGTCAGTTGACGTATTACCTCAAAACACTTCTGGTATCATACGAACGTTGTTTCTTATGCCAATGCTCTTTTAATGTTCCTATAGTGCTCGTAACTCGAGAAAATCATTGGAAGAGGTAGCGAAGAGGATTAGCCGACGTTTTATAAGAATTAATATTCCTAAGGAAGAGCTTTATCCCGTTAATATCTTCAAAATTACAATGACCAAAAGAGTTATAGAGGAACAATAGCATAAACAATAACCCTTAAAGACGATAACGTTTCACAAATCTTGCTTAGTACACTTAATTCTTGTAACGCATTGGCTAATACGTTTCCAGTGCTCAGCGCTACTCGGGTCAATTGAGATGTCAAAACAAAACTGTTCATGCATGTGTCAAAAGGTAGGTCTAATTTTATTTCTCTTTCAAAATTCCCCTAATGATCGTAAATCTGGAGGAGCATTAATAGGGTTGGCGAAGTGCATAAGCCAATAAGTTACATGAATTAAGTTTCCTAAGGAAGTTAGGTATATCGTTAACGTCTTCTAAAGCAAAGGGCTTTGAACGAATTATAGACAAACAATATGATTTGGTAAATGGCCTTTGGTAACTCTAAAAATCGCTTCCAATTCTCATCGCTATTTTGGTCAGTTGACATATTACGTCAAAACTTTTCAGGTATCATACGAACGTTGTTTCTTATGCCAATGCTCTTCTAATGCTCTTAAATCAAAAATAGTATTGAAAGACGTTGCGAAAAGAATTAGTCGACGCGTTACAAGAATTCATTTTCCTTAGGAATATATGTGTCCTGTTAATATTTTGAAGAGTTAAGAATATTGGAAGAGGTCTAGAAGACCAACGTTCAAATAATAGCCGCTCTTGCAGCAAGAGGGCTACAGGACAAAATTGAGAGTTTCCAAAATGTTGGCAAGGGGATTTTCCTTGTCTTTCCGAAAGGCAAGGAGAAACTCTTGCCAAACAAAAATATTATTATACTTGACAAAGTGGCGAAGATCATTGATCCCCCACCAATTACCAAATTCGTACAAAGGAAATACACCGACATCCACATAAGCAAATTCCCGCATGAAATTCCTCTGGAGGTTTGCAAGGAGGGATTCGAACAAAGGCTAACAATTAAAGCCAATAACATCAAAAGGGACACATACAAAGCTTTTCCGGAACTCACAAACGGAAAAATTATTGTCCAAATAGACTCCAAGGACGCGACACAAGTACCCGAAATCTTTAAAATTTACGGAATAAGGGTATCCACTTGGTTTTATAATTGTCACCTAACCAGACCTTGTGCTACCTGTAAACAAACAGGACACAATATGTGGAAATGTCCACAAAAAATGAATCAACCAGGCACGAGTGACACATACAACACCAACATAGGCACAAGCTGTGCAGAGAAAAAAACAAACACTCAAGAAGGAACAGACACAGAAGATTACACACAGACAGAATCGGAGGAGGAGGAGATGGAGATCACTCCCCTACTTAGAAACAGAACACCATCCACCTCGCCAACAACCTCACCTAAACATACAGATACAGAGACTCTAGAAAACACACAAACCTTCACAAATTCAACAATTAACACAATGGAACTTGAAGAAACTTTACCCAAACAACTAGTGCATGACATAACACAGACTACATCAACTGTAGAAACAAAATATGCACAACCAAGCTTAGCAACACCTGCTAAAAAAAAACAAGAAGAAAAGAAATGCCAACACTCTTAGAGCAAACTTCTCTAAGAAAAAACAACTTGACACCCTAAATAAGGATAAGCTTAGTACCAAGATTGTTAAAAACATCTTCCAGGATTTATCAATCCAACCTTTAATTTCACTGGAATCTCAACTTCCATGTGAACATAACATAGTGACTCAAACACCAGCTATCACTACGACCCAGACACAAAAAGAACTGGGACTAGAAATACCAGAAGGTGCCAAAACAACTCAAAAGAGGTGGACAAGATCTACCAAATCTAGTCAATAAACAACAAGCTAATATAATTTCAAGATTGAACATGTTAGATTCCCAACCATTATTTTATTGGCAGGGCCTATATATATACTGGTTCGGAAAACAAATAAAACTTCAACAAAATAGAAATTTAAATTTTTCTATTAAACCACCACCTAAATGTACATATAAAATTAATATGACAATTAGGAAATTTAAAGACCATGCAAATATGTGGCAAATATTTGAAAGACCATTAATAGAGAAACAAATAAACAAAATAACAAATTCAGATCCTAATAAAACAGAAATTCAAGTACTTAATGTAGATTGGCTTAAAGTGTGGAAACGCTGTAAAGTAATAAAAGAACCAAATAAATATGGTAATATTTATCTATATCTCCATAATGCATGGTGGACACAAGAACACGCATATAGAAGAAACACAATCCACTCTTTACCTAAATGTTTATTATGTAATACTGCTACAGATAGGAAAGAACACATAATATTAGAATGTATACATTTAAATAATGAGAGAACTGAAGTAATAAATCAAATAACCAACAATTTAGGTATTTTCAATCCACTAAACTTACTATATACAGCATATATTAATGATTAAAAAAAACCATACCAAATAGTTATTAATTTCATTTAATATGCAATTAATGAAAGAAATAGTAAAATATGGAGCACTGAAGCTGAATAATATCTGGAAAGCCAATTGGCTAGTTAAACACACCAGATATTAACTCTAATTCTACTTTTACAATAAGAAATTTTCCTCTTGGAGAGCCTATAGGTTAGTGAAAACACACCAGGAGAGAGAGAAGAAGGTGTTTGTTTGCAAACACGGAATCAGTATTATAAAACGAAGTGGCTACCACGTGATCGCTCTATAATGAGAAACAAACAGACATTCTCTTCTAACATATATGAAGGATACTACGACTGCGGATAAGTCTATCCGCCGTTGTAGCTTCATTGACCAGTACAAAAGGATTTGACCTACATCATAACAAGCTGTGGCGGGGCTCCAAGAGGGACAGATCATATCTGATTCTTTAACAAGACCCCTCAGGACTCACATCCAACTCAAGCAAAACAAATATGATTGAATACAAAATTTCAATTTATCATCTTGTATGAAGAATCTAGTAGAGGGATCAAAACAGGAGATCGTCATGATCCCCAAAGGGGCCTGCAGAGATCCCTCTGCTATAATAAATGGAAAAAACATTTTCCTGTAATTTAACTTAATTTCAAATTTCAAATTTATAAATAAGGGCGGGATGCCATATGAGAGATCATATAAGTGACACCCGAAAGAGACTCATAATTGCTCCCCATCCCTTATATTTTAAATACATAAATACAAATTATTTAATTTTAGACCGTTGTGACTTGAGATTTATATATAAATAAAGACGAGGCATAGGATGGAAAATCATACGAGAAATGATACCCGAAAGGGATTTCATCCGCTACCCTCTTCCTTATAATTAATACAATAAAATTGAATATAACCAAAAATAATGGAAATTTCCATTAAGATACTATTGATTTAACCGTAAAATTATAACTTGATAATGAGATATCACAGTTTAATAGAACTTTCAAATTTGGAAAGTAATTAAAATAGATGAACAATGAATGTGACAGAGAGTTCATCTCAGACGTTTATTAAAGTTTCTGATGATGGAATCTCTGCCACAGTCGTATAACCATCTTATTCCAAATTCAACTCACTAAAACGTCCGAAGCAAAATTTTCCCAGTGGTATACACTGAAATCCGTTCTTGAGGAAAATAATACACAATTAAATGTATTTAACATACTAAGACCAATCACATGTATATACGTTCTACGAACGTAAACAATTTGAGTCAACCGAAATAGGAATCTAATGAATATGTAATACTACATAACGTATACATAACGATTAGAAGTACAAAGTACTACGGTACATCAATCAAAACTTAATACATCTCAACTCCCTGTTTGACAAACGGGGAAGGGAGAATTACCACGAATTAAGATATACGCATTAAAATGTGCCAGTGTTTTGAACTATAAAAAACCCTCACCCTTTAAAAAATCCAGTAATATACAGTATGCTATGGCATACTATAAAACCCCCTACACCACATACAAACATACAAACATATATACACACTTATTATTCTTATATACTTACTTAAGAAAAGACTGGAACCATTTGATATAGATAGCCAATATAAAAAATACATACGTGGAAAAAAAATAATAAAAAAAATTAAAAAAAGGGAGAAAGGAGAACAAGATAATAAAATAATAATAAATGGGACTAAATGACTCTGGCAAAGTCAACTAAATAAAAAACATAATAAAAGGAAAAAAGGGGGAGGAAATTGGCCCATGACATTAACATATCGCTGGGACAATAGTACGACCCTAAATCGAAAGTCCAAACTTATGGAATTCGGACCTCTAAAAGTCCTAATGGAGGTCGGAAAGTACATAAGATTTTGGCTTCATGGGATTTTAAAAAACTTACAAATATGATGATAAAAAAGAAATTAACCCTGCAAAATTTATAATTGACATTCTTGTTTTATACAATGAACATATACAGATGTATTATGGGAGGACAGGGTCAACCCACACTAAATACACTTTTAGATATAATCAGGATGTCACTTCTAAGTTCTAACCAGCTCTATGTGCTGGGATGGGGCTAAGATGTGTCAACAATAGAAGACCAATAGCATAAAACTAAACCATGTACACGTTAACGATTTTCATATCTTCCTTTCTTAACTTAATTCTTGTTTCGTATTGTCTAATGCTCTTCGCCATTCGGGTCAGTTGAGTCACCACATCAAAACAAATCAGCTATCTGAACAAATTTACTTCTTATCGAAATGCTCTTCCTAAACTCTCTTAAAACTCGTAAATCTTGAGGAGCGTTGTTAGAGTTAGTGAAGAGAATTTGCCAATGAGTTTCAAGAATTAAGTTTCCGAAGGAAGCTCTGCATCCCGTTAACGATCGCAAGACCTATAAGCATTGGAAGAAATATAGATTGGATATATCATAAGAATAGTATGTAAGAGACGTGAACGATTTACAGTTCTTCCTTTCATAACTTAATTCTTGTAACGTGTTGGCTAATGCTCTTCCCCATATGGCTCAGTTGAGATATCACATTAAAACAGTTCAGGTGTGCGACAAAAGTTAGTTCGTATCCTAACTCTCGTCCCAAAGTCTCCAAATGCATAAATATTGAAGATCATTAGTGTTAGAGAAGACCTTTAGCAATACATTACAACAAGAAAAATTCCTAAAGGAGATATGTATCTCGCTAACGTCTTCAAGAGCTAAGGGCATTGTAAAGAATTATAGAACAGCAACAGCATTTCGCAAATGCCCTTTTGTAACTTTTAAAAATATCTTCCAATTATGTTTACTAATCGGTTCAGTTGACATATTATCTCCAAACTATTCAGGTATCATACGAACGTTGGTTCTTATGCTAAAGCTATTCGAATGCTCTTGAAATGCTCTTGTAATGCTCTTGTAATGCTCTTACCTTGAGAAGAACACTGGAAGAGTTAGCGAAGAGCATTAGTCAACATTTTACAAAAATTAATTTTCCTAAGGAAGATCTGTATCCCGTTAACATTTTTAGAATTGAAATTATTGGAAGAGCTATAGATGAGCAATAGCATAATAACTAACCCTTAAAAACTGTAACGGTATACAAATCTTGCTTGCTTCACTTAATGCTTGTAACGTAATGGCTAATTCGTTTCCAATGCTCTCCGCTATTCGGTCAGTTTAAATATCAAATCAAACACGTTCACGTATGTGGTAAACGTTAGGTCTTCACGTAATAAATTATTAGGAAGATTGGAAGAAGTATCGAAGAGACTAGCATCAAAATAAACCTTGTACAGGTTAACAATTTTCATATCTTCCTTTCTTCACTTAATTCTTGTTACGTATCGGCTAATGCTCTTCGATATTTGGATCAGTTGATTCACCACATAAAAACAGTTCAGGTATATGAACAAGGTACTTCTTTTCCAAATGCTCTTCCTAAACTCTCTTAATGCTCTTAAATCCTGAAGAACGTTGGTAGAGTTACCGACGAGCAATAGCCAATGCGATTTAGGAATTAAGTTTCCGAAGGAAGATCTGCATCCTATTGACGATTTCGAGACCTATGATCATTGGAAGACATATAGAATAGCAATAGCATAAAAACCTTCTCTTAGAGAATTAAACGATTTACAGATCTTCATCTTCTAACTTAATTCTCATAACATGTTGGCTAATGCCATTCTCAATACGGGTCAGTTGAGATCTCACATTCAAACAATTCAGGGATGTGACAAAAGTTTTATCTTATCCTAATTCTCGTCCAGAAGTATCCTAATGCACGTAAATCTCGAAGAGCATTGGTAGAGTTAGCGAAGAACATTAGCCAATACGTTACAAGAAGTAAGATTCCTAAGAAAGATAAAAGTATCGTTAACGTCTTCAAGCGCTAAGAAAATTGTAAGAATCATGAAAGAGCAGCAGCATTGGAAAATGCCCTTTCGTAACTCTTAAAATAGTCTTTAAATGATATTCGCTAATTGGGTCAGTTGACATGTTGCCATAAAAACTCTTCAGGTATAATACGATCCTTGGTTCTTATGCTAAATCTCTTCAAATGTTCTTCTGATGCTCTTAACTCGAAGAACATTGGAAGAGTTAGCGAAGAGCCCGAGTCAATATTCCTGGAGAAGATCTGTATCACGTTAACATTTTCAAGAGTTAAGATGGCTGGAAGAGCTTTAGATGAGTAATAGATAATAACTATCCCTTAAAGACTATAACGGTATATAAATCTTGCTATCTTCACTTAAGCCTTAAGCGATTAAATTGGTTTGTAATAAACCGGACCAAAATGGTTTGATCCAGGATAAACCAGTTTCAAAATCGGTTCGAACCGGACTGACCCTGATTGAAACTGTTTAAATCGGTTTGAGCCGTTAACACATCTTAAAAAACTGTCCATCGAGTCTTAAGCAATAAAATCGGCTTGTAATAACCCGGTCTCAACTCCTTTGCTCCAGGATACACTGGCTTGAACTGGATTATAACGTTATGAACCGGTTTGACCCGAACTGAACCGGTTTCAACCGATTACAACCGGTTAAAACATTTCCAATCAAGTCGTAAACCATATATTGGGACTGTAATAAACCTTTTTGAAATAGTTTGAACCGGATTAACCCAGGATGAACTGGGAGGAGCCTGTTGAAACCGGTTTGAACCGGATTGAACCTGCTAAAACAGTTAAAACTTTCCAATCGAGTGTTGAGTCGTAAAATCGACTTGTAATAAATAGGGGTGAATTGGTTTACTCCAAGATAAACTGATTTGAATCGAAGCAACTTCTTTGAACTGGACTGATCCGGCTTGAACCCCTTAAAACCGTTTAAAACCTAACCAATCGGGTCTTAAGCCATGAAATCATCTTCCCATAAACCGATTTAAACTGGTTTGAACCAGAATGACTCGGTTTGAACTGGTTTGAAAGTGGTAGGACCGGTTTGAATCGGATTACATAGGCTTCAACCTGTTAAAATAGCTTACATTCTGTCCAATCGATTCTCAAGCCAAAATATCGGCTTCTAATAGACCGGTTTGAACTGATATGAACCAGGATAAACTGTTTGAACTGAACGGACAGCGTCTAAAACCTGTCCAATCTAGTCTTAAGCCGTAAAAACACTTTTCATAAGTGGGTTTGAACAATTTTTATCCAAGATGAACTTGTTTCAACCAGATGGCACCGGTTCGAACGGAATAGAACCGTTTTGAAAAGTTTAAACGGGCTAAACCCTCTCGACTTAATTCTTAAGCCATTAACCGGATAGCAATAAGCCGTTTTAAACCGGTTCGATCCAGGATTATCTGGTTTCAACTGGCTTGAACTGGTTGCTACTGGTTTAAACCGGATTATTATTGTTATCGTGTGCAGTGCATACTCAGTCAACGTCATCAGCATCAAGCGGACAGTTGTTCACAATGTGTGACATGGTCTGATGAGCTCCAAAGTAATAGCAACAGGAAGAGTTAATGGCCTGGCCCCATAGGATAAGCTGTTCAGTGTCGTCCAAAGATGACATGTGAGGTTGAATCTAGGAGGGCAGACAGATTGCTCAGCTACGAGAGGGCGGTTTACAACATCTGTTGAAGACCACTCGACATTCCACGTCCAAAAAACTGTCATATCCTCCGGCAACGGACCTTAGCAGATTATGAGTCTCGAAATCAAGCGGACTGCTGTGTGTGAGGTGATGACCATGTACAATGGAAGTTTCTCATTGGCACAGACCTTAGCCAGTACATTTGGGGTTGCTTCCTGGAGATGCAGCTGTGGAGGAGGAATGTTGCTGAGTACCGGCAGCAATGGTAAAGGAGTAGTGCTCCAGTGATTATGCGCATTGTTGTGTTGAGCTGGAGATCAATTAACTCAGTGTGGGATGATCGAGCCCAGACAAGAGCGCAATACTCGGCTGTCGAATAACAGAGGGCCAGTGCTGATATATTTGCGGAGTAGGTTGTTTCGAGTGCTAAGTTTTGCTGAAGTTTTCTTCAGGTGGTTGTAGAATGTCAGTGATCCGTCCAGAGTCACACCAAAGTATGTTTTGTCGTGTTTTATTTGCTGTCCATTGAGGAGGATGCAAAGCTCACGGTTCGCATTTACATTGTTATGGTGGAAGACGCTGGAGACTGTCTTTGTTCCGCTTGGCTGTAGACGCCATTTCTTTAAGAAGTTCATCATATCCTCCAGGTCTTTGTTTAAATTTCCCTCAAGCTCGGCAAATGAGTTACTTTGGGTCCCGAGAGCAATGTCATCTGCATATATGAACCTGTGCGACTGTGTTACAGGTAAGTCATTGATATAGACATTGAACAAACTTGTCGAAAGATTAGACCCTTGTGGGAGTCCATTAGTCTGACGCCTCCACGATATGCAGCTCTCTCTAATGTGCACTCTGAAGCGCCTGTTGCGAAGGAACAGCTCAATAGTCTCAAGTATCCAGCGCGGCAATACTCTGGAAATTTTCAACAACAGTCCTGCATGCCAGACCATGCCATGTCATATGCTTCTGTTAGATCCAGAAAAACAACTCCAGTTTTAAGGTTCCTCTGAAACCCGTTTTCAACAAATGTAGTCAGGGCATGGGCTTAATTGCAAATGCTACGGCCATGTATGAAGCCTGCCTACACAACAGTTATGATATTCTTCATGTCAGAATCAATTCTTTCGAGAATCAGGCTCTCCAGTACCTTAAAATAGACTGAAATCAAGGAGATAGGCCGATAACTTGCCGCATTGTTGGAACCTTTGCCAGGCTTTTGGCTCGCAATAATCTTTGCCTTTCGCCACAAAGTCGGCATGCACGTTTCCCTAACAATCCGGGTGTAAAAACCGACAAGCCATTCCTTTGCCTAAGGGTCCAAGATGCTTCAGAAACTCACGTAGGATGCTTTCATATCCTCCTGATTTGCCTGATTTGATGCTGAATAGCACAGTTTCAAGTTCTGTTGTTGTAAATGCCTCTGGAGTATTTTTATCTAGTTCATCTGACTTCCTACGGCCATATTGTCGGCACTAATTTTTTTACTTAACGTCGGTGCTGTTTCTCCAGGGGTGCTTTTGTCACCTGTAATATGTGGCTAGCTACAGAATCTGGCTTGACAACAGAGCGAGCTTAAACTGGTAGTTGCTGAGCGGTGCCAAGTCTGCGAACCAATCTCCTGCTGAAGCGCGTAAAGTTGAGTGATCCTGTAGTTTCCTCTAAGCGAATGCGTCTGGCAGTATCCGGGGAATCGATCAGGTGATCTGCTATGTCCTATGTCTGGGTCTCCAGATGATTCATCTTCCTTGAGACGAACCTGACATTCTTCATCCAAACTTGATGTATGGACTGGACAACGACCACTATGGATAGATTGAGTGGCTGCCTTGAATATTGCTCTTTGGAAGCGGTGGTAGGATTCCTTGATTAGGATGAAGCGAGATGGTACGGTGACTATGCTACTCTCCAGTATGTCAGCATACTTTGTCCAATCTGCTTTGCGGAAGTCTCAACACCGCTGTGAACAGCTGTATATAGCCGGCAGCTGAAGACCAACATAGATAAGTATTGGTCTGAGCTGACTGTATGTGAAGTCGTTTAGGACAGTTTGGCATACTGGCTGAGAATGGCCACCAATGGAGCTGACTTAGCAGAGGTCCGGTGAATAGTTCTTTTGCCATCTTGCAGAATGAAATGTCCCACGATTCTTGGAGTCATGGGTCAGAAGAAGGTCATTGTTCGTTGTCCACTCTACCAAGTGTTCCCTGTCTTCATCGGAGTGTGAGTAATCCCAGTCAGGGGAATGACTGTTGAAGTCGCCAATACAGACGGCTGGGTGTTCGAGATTTCGAAGCATATTGTTGTCCCAGTGGGCACTGGGCGGTTTGCATGCATTAGCAATATTTTACCCTCCAACCTGGACCACATATAAGAATCTGGTAGAGGAAGCTGGAGAGGCATCAGTAATGTCGCATCATGCATGCGTAGCACGGCGAAATTTGGAGTCAGGTGTTGATGAAATAAGGCCAAAGTCTCCTATGGTGTATCGTCCTGCTGCCTGGTCTGCTATGTGAGTCTCCTGCAGACCGATTATGTCAACATTATGACGGTGGGCTACAGTGCTGATGATTATTCGTTTAGCTGCTGAGAGACCCTGGACGTTAAGTTGTAAAACTCGCAGGGCATGTCCGATGACTTCAAAGTCAGCGGACATTGGCACGTCGGGGGCTGCTCTTGGTAGCGGCCGTAACCGGGATTCATCGCTGAATTTGGTTTTCAAGTTGGATTCTTTGTTTCCACAGCCTCGGGCGACGGAGCCTTGGCTGAGTACTGACAGGGAACGCGACTTGATCACTGATCCATGATCCCCTAAACCGGATTAAACCTTACTGAACCTGTTAAAACCAATTAAAACCTGTCCAATCGAATTTTAAGCCGTAAAATCAGCTTGTAATCAATAGGTTTGAAACGGTCTGATCCAGGATAAACATTTCTGAACTGGCTCGATCCGGATCAAACCGGTCTGCACTGGATTGAACTGGTTGAAACCCGTTGAATCAGATTAAAACAGGTCAATTCAAGTCATAAGCCATAAAATCGGCTTGTAATAAATCGGGTTAAACTAACTTGATCCATGATGAAAAGTTTGATCTGGCTTCAACCGGTTGCAAACGGATTTCACCGGTTGAACCAGTGTGAACCTTTTCGAACCGGATAAAACCCGTCCAATCGAATCTTTTTGAACTGGCCTAATTCAGCTCAAATAGATCTGAACGGCCTTTAACCGTACGTAACCAGTTTGAACACACCTGAACCAGTTCGAACCGGATAAAACCGCTTGAAATCTGTCGATACGAGCCTGAAGCGTTAAAAGCGGCATGTCATAAACTGTTTTCAACTGGTTTGAACCAGGATAAACGGGTTCGAACTGATTTGAAACCGATGGGACCGGTTTGAACCGGATTGAACCGATTTAATTGGGTTGAAACCGGCTAAAATATGTCCACTAGAGTCTTAAGCAATGAAACTAACCTCGCATAAACGGATTGTACTGGTTTGATCGAGGATGACCAGGTCTGCAATGGCTTGAACCTGATAGAACCGGTTTCAACCGGATTGAACCGGCATGAACGGGTAAGATCCGGTAGAAACGTATTTGCGCGACTCTTTACACATAAAATCGAGTTGTAATGAAACGGTTTGACATGACTTGATCCAGTATAAACCGTTTAAACTTGATGGAAGCGGTTTGAACGAGATCGACCCGGTTTAAATCGGTTAAAACGGGTTAAAACTTATCAAATAGTCTTCAGACATAAAATCGGCTTGTAATATAGCAGTTTGAAATGGTTTGATCCAGGATAAACTGATTCGAACTGGATTTAACCGGTTTGAACTTTCTGAAGCAGATGAAAACCTGTTCAATCGAGTCTAAGGCCATAACTTGCCTTGCAACAAACCGGGTTGAACTGGTTTCATCCAGGATAACCTGGTTAGAACGGTATGGAACAAGTTCTAACCCGATCAAACCTGTCTATAAACCCGGCTTGTAATACACCGATTTGAACTGGTTTGAACCAGGATAAACCGGTTTGAAACGTCTTGGCTAGGGCCGGATTCAACCCTTTGGAACCGCATAAAACCTGTCCAATGGAACCGGTTCTAAATGGATTGAACACGTTTAAACCGTTCAAACTTGTTTAAAACCTTTCCAACTGACTCTTGAGCCAGTAAATAGGCTTCTAATAAACCGGCTTCAACTAGTTTTGAACCAGCAGAAACCGGCTTAAACTGGTTTGAAACAGATGGAACCGGTTTGAACCAAATCAAACCGTTTAGAACCAAATTCAACCAGTTTAAGCCTTTTAAATCCAATTAAAACCTTAAGCCATAAAATCGGCTTCTGAAAGACCGGTTTGAACCGGTTAAAAGCAGGATAAAAAACTGTTTAATCTGATTTCAAAAGGATGAAACTGGTTTGAACTAGATTTGACCGGTTTGAACTGGTTAAAACCGGTAAAACCTGTCCAGTCGAGTCTTAAGTCATACAATCGACTTGTAATAAAGCGGTTTCAACTTGTATGACCCATGATAAACCAGTATGAACGTACTTGAACCGAATGGAAGCAGTTTGAACCCGATTGAACTGGTTTTGAACCGGACGGAATCGGTTCGAACGAAATTAAACTGGATTCAGCGGGTTGAAACTAGATAAAACCTGTCCAATCGAGTCTTAATCAATAAAATCTGATTGTAATAAATCGGCTTTAACTGCTATGATCCCATTTAGACTTCAGCCTTACAATCGGATTTTAATTAAGCGGTTTGAACTTGTCTGAACCACAAAAAACGGTTTCAACTGGTTTGAACCCGACTGAACGGTTCAAAATGGTTTGAACTAGTCCAATTAACTCTTAACCCCTGAATCTGGATTGAAATACACCGCCTTGAATTGGCTTGATCCAGGAAAAACTGCTTTGAACCACATGTAGCCGGTGCGAACCGTATGGAACCGGTTTGAACCGGTCACAACCTGTCCATTAGAGTCTTAACCCATAGAATCGGCTTCTAATAAACCGGTTTCAACTGGTTTGATCCATGATTACCTGGTTTGAACCGGATGGAACAGTTTTGAAACGAAATGAACATGTTTGAACATGTTAAAATTGGATGAAACCTGTCCAATGTAGTCTTTAGCTATAATATCAGATAGTAATAATCCGGTTTAAACTGGTTTGATCTCGGGAAAACCAATTCGAAGCAGATGGAACCGGTTCTATCCGGGTTCAACCGGTTTCAACCAGTTACAACCACATAAAACCTGTACAATTGAGTCGTAATCCATAAAATCGGCTTGTAATAAACCGGTTTGAACTGGTTTGATCCAGTAAAAACCATCTTCGTCTGGCTTGAATCGGATGGATCCGGTTTGAACCGGATTGACCCGGTTAAAACCAATTAAAACCTGTTCAATCGAGCCTTAAGCCGTGATATCTGCTTGTAAAAAAACATTTTCTAGCTTGAACTACTTTGAACCAGGATAAACTGGTTTGAGCCGGATGTAACATTCTAACCGGATTGAAGCGGCTTGGAAAGGTTAAACCCGGATAACGATGTTCAATTCCGTTTTGAGCCATAAAATCGGCTTGTAATAAACCGCTTTGAACTTATTTTAACCAGGATAAGCCGGTTTGAACTGGTTGGAACCAGATAGAACCGGTTTGATCCAGTCCAATATAGTTGTAAGCCATAAAATCGTCTTGTAATGAACCGGTTTTGCACTGGTTTTATCTGGCATAAACCGATTTGAACCTGATGGAACAGTTTGCACCGGATTGATCCAGTGTGAACGGAATAATCCGGTCAAAACCTGTCCAATCGAGTCTTAAGCCATAATAGTGGCTTGTAACAAACCGGCTTGAACTTGTGTGACCTACGATTAATCTGTTTAAACTTGTTTCAACCCGATTGAACCGGTTTGAGCCAGACTGACCTGGTTTAAACCGGTTAAAACCAGATAAAACCTTACCAAACCATTCTTAAGGCATAACATTGGCTGGTACTTAAATGGTTGGAACCTGATTAAACCAGTTTGAACCGTTCAAGATCGGACAAAACATGTCCAATCGAGTCTTCAGCCATAAAGTCGGCTTGCAATAAACTGGTTTGAAATGGTTTGATCCAGGATAAACTGGGTTGACCTGGATGGAACTGGTTCGAATGGGGTTAAACCGATTGAAACTGGACAAATTTCAGCTGGTTTCAACCAAGATTAGCTGGTTTGATCTGTTTAAACCGGTTGGAACCGATTTTAAACGGAGTGAACAGGTTTGAACCGATTAAATCCGGTTACAAACTGTCCAAACGAGTATATTGCCATAAAATTGATTTGTTATAAACCGGTTTCAACTGGTTTAAACCAGGATAAAACGGTTTTAACTGGTTTGAAATGAATGAATGAAATGAATGGAACCAGTTTGAACCAGATTGAACCGGTTAAAACTGATTGAAATCTGTCTGATCAAATCTTTAGACATAAAATCGGCTTTTAATCATCCGGCTTGAACTGATTTGATCCAGGATACACTAGTTTGAACCGGTTTGAACTTGATTGCTCCGATTTCATCCGGCTAAAACCGGATAATACCTGTCCAGTTGAGTCTTAAGACATAAAATGGGCTTGTAATAAACCTTATGGAACCGGTTTGAACTGGTTTTATCCAGGATAAACCGGCTTGAACTGTCTTGAACCATATGGAACCGGTTTGAACCAATTAAAACCTGCCCATTCGAGTCTTTATCCATAAAATCGGAATCTAATAAACACGTTTGAGCTGGTTTGAACAGGATAAATCGGTTTCCATGTTTTGTCTCATTGCAGCCAACCTTTATTTTCGAAGATAGTTTCATCCGAAATAGAGCGTGTTCATCATTCTCATCCTAAAATTTTGAGTGACAATAGTTAGTCTAATGTTTGTGTTTTTAATTTTAAAAATCTCCTAAAATGCATGTTTTTAAATATCTTATGCTACTGTTCTTTCTCGTCATTTGTACATTTGGTGATTTTGTGGGCCCAACTTTTAATTTTTACCAACCATCATTTTACAAAGTTTTACATGGGTTTATGTAATAAATGTTTGTCCATGAAGCTTTAAAAAGGTGTGATTGCAGCATGAATCATAAACAGTAAGATGATACTGAAATTCACTCGCAAACCGGGTGAACAAAATAAGTAACAAAACAAACGGAGCAGTGCAACAAATGTGGGGAGCAAAGCTAATTACGTTACAAACTTACATTAAATGAAACTGGCAATATTAGACAAAATAAAATTTGAACATTTGAATGAGGTGTAACGAAAGTGCTTATGTGACGTCAAATTTATTTTAAAATCCTGCAACTCCTTGTTATGATTTATGTCTTTGAACAGTCAAAGCAGGACATATATATGTATATAGCTTGGGAGAGTTAAGTAGGATGCACTTACAAAAAAAAAAAAAAAACATACTTTAATATTAGAGATAATCAAATTATCCATAACCCATTCAACATAAACCACTGGAACACAATAAAATAAAGCAGCTGACGAAACAAGTGTTGGAAAGTCTGGCGAAGAGACAATAGCCTATAGGTAAAAGACGATCATGGAAAGAAGTCGTTAAGGTAGAAATAGAAGCAATGGATCAAAGCGACAAGTTTGTTACAGTGAAGGAAAGGTAAAACGACGATATAGACAAATAAAGCGATAAGACAAACTGAAAAGAAAGATGTTTAAAAAAACTAACTGACTCAAAGGTGCCAGATATTAAATGAAGATCGCATTAGATCTAGGCAGTGCATGCAGTTGTTTTACATTTACAATTCTCTAGACAATAAATCGTCCAGGTATGAAATGTACTACTTTAGATTTGAATAAAAAATCTAATTTTAAGATTGAAGATGTCAAGTAAAGAAGGATGGAAAAAGAAACTAAACTGCCCACTGACCAGTTCAAAGAAATAGCTACGTACTTGTTGCTTTACCTATCATTTTTGTAATGCTGATATAAATACAAGCTTTCTAGTCTATGTGGGTTGAACATGAGGATCTACCCCAAACGGATAATATTACTATCTTAGACGAGTATTGCCAAGTGTTTCGTTAAAGTCGTACTTATGCTAGATTCCCGGATCATGTTCAGACATAATTATTCTCCTGATAACGTCATGTAAATAACCCTAATTCTTAACCAATGGACAAACCAGTCAACAAGTATCTCGAAGCATGAACCAACATAGATCAGACAATTTTTTTTTTTTTAATTCAAAAAACTTTTGCATCTCATGTTAACGACAATTCTCATATGTTGCAAGATTTTTTATTTCAAGCTATCGATATAGCTGATTCTGTGATGGAACGTCTGTTAAAGAAAACCTATTGGATTCATTGTCTTAATACGGTATATCCGAAAGGTCTAAATTCCCAAACTCTATATGACATTCAATAATTTTTTAATTTTTGTAATTTCTTTATTTTTTTATTATTTTTTGTAATATAATGTTATGTTCTTTAAACTATGTTAAGGACTGACATTTGAATTACGTCCGTATTTACAATTATTTAAGAATATTTTTATATTATTCTAATTTATAGAAGGACTTAAAAAGCGAAATTTAGTTATGTTACAAGCATATTTCATAGTTTGTAGTACATAGTGATTGATGCGTCAAATACATCTAGATTACTATCTGTTAAGTCCGTTGATAGTTATCTATTCTCCTATTACATGAGTATGTATTAGACGAGAGACGCACATAAGCAAAATAGCACAGTTGCACACATCGACCCCAAAACAGCAAATAATCTGAGCGGCTGCATTTAGTGTATAATAATGTACAACTATAACTGCAAAAGTTTATTTTTTAATTTTATTAATGACTGTTGCGAACAATTATTTTCATAATGCATAACTACTTTGACATATTTAACAATCTTTTATATAAATATAAATATAAAATATATATAAAGATTAATCTATCTTAATTAAATTTCTTTCATGATTTTACTCATAGACTTTCAATCATCATAAAATGCAAAGGTAAACATTGCTGCAGTTTTGTTCGATACAAAAATTATGGTAACATAGAAATTAATTCATTTCTAAATGGTGATTGCTTTTTTCTCAACACTGATTTTGCTCAATAAACTATATATATATATATATATATATATATATATATATATATATATATATATATATATATATATATATATATATATATATATATATATATATATATATATAGAGAGAGAGAGAGAGAGAGAGAGAGAGAGAGAGAGAGAGAGTTTGTACGGTTATGTTACAAGCATATTTACTAACTTGTAGTACATCGTGATTGATGTATTTTTACTCATATCTGTTAAGTATGTTGACAGTTATATATTCTTCCATTGCATGAGTATGTATTAGACGAGAGACGCGCATAAGCAAAATAGCACAGTTGCACACATCGACCCCACAACAGCAAATAATCAGAGCAGCTGCATTTAGTATATAATAAAGTACTATTAAAACTGCAATTTTTTTATATTTATTAATGACTGTTGCGAACAATTATTTTCATAACTACTTTGACTCAAATTGCTGAGGCGTGGAATGCAAAGCAGCTGTTGCAAGCACTGTTGAGATGAACTCATAATAAATCTCCATATAAATTGAACAATCCGATCAGGATGAATGCCTTTATGTATCCATATTACTAACGTTTGCATTGAAGAAAATACCATACATATGTGTATTGATAACGTTCTAACGTGAAGTACAAACTTAAAATTTAATCGTAGACGTATATATATATATATATATATATATATATATATATATATATATATATATATATATATATATATATATATATATATATATATTTATATAACATATTTAACAATGTTTTATGTAAATATAAACATAAAATGTATATCAAGATGAATCTATCTTAATTATATTTCTTTGATGATTTTATTCATAGACTTTCAATAATGTAGCCCAAATTTCACATATACATTTTACAAAATCTCACGGACCCTGCTGATATGTTTCATAAAATTAGACCTGCATAATTATCTAGTTTTTTGCCGCCATCTGTGCATCAATTCATATTATGAACAGGTTATGCAACACTGTCGAAAAACATGACTCTTTGGTGAAGAGTTCATACGTTACAGAAGACGAGGAATGCTTCGACGGGTACCAATGTTAAAGACACTTCCTGTAATTTACTTAAAGTTCGTTTGCTTGATTACCGCGTACACTCCTCATTAAAATTTGTGTGCTTGATTACCGCGTACACTTCTCATTAAAATTCGTGTACTTGATTACTCGTACACTCCTCATTAAAGTGCGTGTACTTGATTACCGCGTACAATCCTCATTAAAGTTCGTGTACTTGATTACCGCGTACAATCCTCATTAAAATTTGTGTACTTGATTACCGCGTACACTCCTCATTAAAGTTCATGTACTTGATTACTCGTACACTCCTCATTAAAGTGCGTGTACTTGATTACCGCGTACAATCCTCATTAAAGTTCGTGTGCTTGATTACCCCGTACACTCCTCATTAAAATTAGTGTGCTTGATTACCGCGTTTACTCCTCATTAAAGTTCGTGTACTTGATTACTCGTACACTCCTCATTAAAATTTGTGTACTTGATTACCGCGTACACTCCTCATTAAAGTTCGTGTACTTGATTACCACGTTCACTCCTAATTAAAATTCGTGTTCTTGATTACCGCGTACACCCCTCATTAAAGTTCGTGTACTTGATTACCACGTTCACTGTTAATTAAAGTGTGTGTACTTGTTTACCGCGTACACTCCTCATTAGAATTCATGTTCTTGATTACCGCGTACACTCCTCATTAAAGTTCGTGTACTTGATTACTACGTTCACTCCTAATTAAAGTGCGTGTACTTGTTTACCGCGTACACTCCTCATTAATGTTCGTGTACTTGATTACTCGTATACTCCTCATTAAAACTCGTGTACTTGATTACCTCGTGCTCTCCTCTTTAAAGTGCTTGATTACTTCGTACATCATCATCATCATCATCATCATCATCATCAGTCCCGTAGTCTGGAAGACTTGTTGGGGCACCGCATAAGACCTACAACCAGTTCCCTCCATTCCTCTCGATTTTCCGTCTTTCTCAGTGGGTCGCGCAGTGTTGAGCCTGTCCACTCTCGAATGTTATCTTCCCACCTCTTTCTCTGCCTGTCTCTCTTTCTTCTTCCTTGTACAGTGCCTTGTAGGATTGTCTTGGCAAGTCTTGATGATCGTAAGACATGCCCATACCAGTTTAGTTTCCGTTTTTTTCACTGTGATCATGAGGTCCTCGTGAGGCTCAATGGCTTGTCTTATCCTTTGCTATATTTCTTCATTGGTGATAGGGTCTTTGTATGTGACGCCGATGATATTTCAGAAACATCTCATCTCTGTAGCCTGTATCCTTTCATCCAAGTCCGCTGTTATGGTCCATGATTCGCAGGCATAGAGAAATATGGAGATCGCCAGTGAGTGCATTAGTCTGATTTTTGAGCTGAGTTAGATGCTCTTGTCCTTCCAGATGGGCTTCAGTTTTGTCAGCGCTGCTGTTTTCTGTGCAATCCTGGGGAGTATTTTAGGCTTCGATCCTTCATCTGTTACAGTTGCCCTCAGATACTTGAATTTATGGACTGTTTCTAGCTTTGTTCCTTGGACCCTGATGTCAGTGCTGATGCCCTTGATGTTGTTGGTCATCATTTCGGTCTTCTCTGCACTAATTCCCATGCCATAGGCTAAAGAGGTTTTGTCAAGGCTCTCTACTAAGCTAGCTAATTCTTGCTTTTCCTGCTAGTCCATCAATGACATCAGCAAAACGTAAGTTGGTGATTGTTCTGCCTCCGATGCTGACTGTCCTTGTATGCTCATCAATCACGTCTGCCAAGATTCTCTCCAGAAAGATGTTGAATAGTGTGGGAGAGAGCAGACAGCCTTGTCTGACACCGAATGTCGTTCTGAACCAGTCCCCTATGCTGCCGTTGAAGGTTACTGCGCTGGTGGCCTTGTCGTAGAGGTAGATTACCACGTACACTCCTCATTAAAGTGCTTGATTACCGAGTATGGTTCTCATTTCTCCTTTTTCCGTTCTCTCTTTAACTTTTGATTTTCTTACCAAAGTTCTTAATGCTAGAATATCATTGAGTAAGTGGGAGTGAAAAATATTCATTTTTCATGTTTATAGTAGAATAATGGAACAAAATCATCATTGGTAATCTTTAGTTGCTCACTATAAAATCGAGGGGTTCTGCTGTAATAAATGTTGTATAAAAAAACGAAATACATACAGTTCTATAAATAGAAATTCTTAATGCAACTAGTATAGCCTTAAGCATAATTCATATGTAAAAACATCCATGTCTTGGAAGATTTACTATTCTCTAATTTAGCCTCTAGAGTTTAAAATGACTCAGATCATTTGAGGGGTTGTTCAAAAATATGACCAATTATGGACCGACTCAACGTTCACTGCAATGAAGAAATAACAGGTGATTTTACGCAGCGTTGTTTATTACTTTTATCATATGCATTTACAATAATATATTCATGTGTGCGTATGTCTGTGTGTGTGTGTATGGCGGGGGGGGGGGGGTTACAACTTCCTCATCTCACATGTTTCTTCCAGCTGCAACATGAAATGTGCGTACGAATTTCACCCTCACTGAGCCATCTGCCATTAATTCCAATTCCAGTCAGGAGTCACAGACTGGAAGGTGTAGATTTCACTCAGGAAATAATATAAAGTAATAATGATTTATTCACGATACTTTATAAATGAAAATCAAAGGAAGAAGAAGTAAATATAGTAGTAGTGGTAGTGGTAGTGGTATTTGTTGTTATTATTATTATTATTATTTAGCAAGATAAATGATGAAAATTGATTGCATTGGTTTAGAAAGAGTGTATTCTTAATGATTATTAAACAGAGTGAGTGATTTAGATTTTTAACGTAGTTTTAACATTTTTAATAATATCGCTACGATTTCTGCAGTGTGGCAATTTGTAGTGTGTGTGTGTGTGTGTGTGTGTGTGTGATTTAGACTTTTATCGTAGCTTTAACAATATTTCAGTCATATCGCTACGATGTTTGCAGTGTGACAGCTTATAGTGATGTTTAGCTCTGGTGCATCATGCCGCAGATATGTAGCATGATGTCCCACCCAGTCACATTATCCTGACACCAAGCCGATCAATCCTAACACTAATCTCCTAATGTTGAGCACTAAACGAGGCAGCTGTTAGTACTATTTGTAAAAGTCTCAAACATATCGGGTGGAAAAAGCAAAACCCAAAAGCAAAAACAAAAAGGTACGGTTTTAAGACAGAGAAAGATGTGGAAAACGGGAAGAACAAAAGATCTAAATAGACAGAGGTCTAAAATCTAAAAATAGATGGTACCATCCGGTCTAAAGAAACAAAAACAACGCGATCAAATCAAATCATCATTATCATCATCATCATCTTCTGAGAGAGAGAGAGAGAGAGAGAGAGAGAGAGATTGGCGTTTACAAAATTAATCATCACACACAATTCTGTGATTTTTATGCTAGTTAAGCAATGGCAGCTGATATAATCATGTTCAAACATCCATACATCTCTCCACCTGTGCAGTCATTCCAGCCATTATACTAACATGATTACACAAAAATTGACATAGGCAAAGTTGATCGGATTCGACTGTCACTTCATTTGAATTTTGCATGGTTATCTGAGGTTCACGAATATTAACCAAATTTATTCACAAGAATGGAAAAACAGGACTGAATCAAGACAGGGACACTTTATTCAATTTGGACAGTATAGTCTTCAGGATTATTCATGTGATTCGGCTCTCTTTGTCATGGTTTGGAATTCGCCATTATATTGAAACCCCCATGGTGTGCCAGCAAAGTTTATAACCTTTGTGGATATGGTGAAAATTATGTACATAATCAAATAATATATGGAAAGGATGTAAATTGCACCGACCAAATTAACCAGCTTGAGAATCCCAGATAAACAGGCCTTATCTGCCAAGATCCTATGACTACCATGAAGCTTTTCTGCAAAAAAAAGCCACAGACATGTTGATGGTGGGGTGGTCTGAAAGAGATCATAGTCTCTTGCACTTAATTACTAGAGACTCAAAACTAAGTAAATTATTTTTTCTCCGAAAATAATGACTCGGTCACTTTAACATTAAGTTAGGCATCGCCTGCTACCGTAAGTAACATTAAACGTTACTTACTGGTGACTGTTGATCAAGATTGAAATGGTAAGCATGGCTCCTTTGGAAAGTCGTTTTTCGCTGATAAAGTGGTTGAGCATGTACGATCATTTGCCGGCTGTAAAGGCAGATGCAAGAGCTGTGTGCTGATTTGTAATAGTAACTGATTGCCATCCACTAGACATGTATCCAGACATTTCAACATTGTCGTTCCACTGGATGTAGACATGTCTGGACGAGAGTGAGGGCGACTATACGCAAATTTTCCTCACTTAAACCCATCCCACGTGCAAGCCATGACACTATTCCCCTACCCCAACCAGACACCTTTATGTCCTGTGGAGATCAGTAATTGATAAGGCAGCAGGTATGGATACACTGGGGGCTGTAGCTGCAGACCAGCAAACAGGAGGCTCGGGGCATAGGGTCGCTTTAAACTGGACCGAAACAACCGTGGAGCTCTGCAGCACCATGAGTTACTGATGTAGCCCAGTGTAATGATCACACTGCTCACATTCGTAGCATGAGTAAGGGGCGAGAAACGGTGCTCTAAACATTGCTTGATTCACCTTATCCCAGGTCAGCACGTCGCGGCTGAATGGGATCACGTCTGAGCGGCAGAAAAAGCTAATAAAAAGGTAAAAGTAAGGCAATTTTCCATCAGTGCCTGAAACGTCGGCACACTAATGGTTATTACACCAGCAGATAGACCAGAGAGACGGACAGTTTTATTTGATAATTACTTCAGATAACAGCCATGAGCAAAGCTATCCTAGCTGAGGAGGACAAGAAATAGGAGCCGGCTACACCTTCCTCTGGAGTGTCCAAATTAAAGAAGAACGACGTGAAGATGATGTTGGGTTTCCCTTCAAAAATCACAACTGGCTAGCATTCATACAAATCTTACAAAGGGCGTGAATGACAGGCTAATGTAAACGAGAATCCCACTTCCGGAAACAGTCATGCAAGTATCATTAGCGACTATGCATCCACCATGACCAACCCATATAAAATGAAGGACAAATTTTATTAGGACGAGGAGTCTTTTACTGCAGAAGTAACAAAGGTAGACAAGCTCAGCATGCTTGGTGACTTCAATGCTCGAGTTGGCACCGATTACCAGATACGATCAGGTGTCTCTATCAAAATTACTCCTCCAACTGATAAGATGTGCTGAACATGAGTTCATAATCACCAACACACTATTCGGTATGAAAAACCGAATCAGGACGTTCGATTCACCTACGCTCTAAGCGCTGGTATCTTATTGACTAAGTAAGCATCAGGCATGATGTCCGAGTGACGAAGACCATGAGAAGAGCAGAATGCATGACTAACCACAGGTTCCAAGTCTCCAAGCCCAATATGCGGATTCAGTCTGGCAGACCACCCAAAGTAAACAAATGTCCCAAAAGCTTGTCGCAAAATTGAAACAGGAGATTGTGAAACGGTAATTTGTCGAAGAAAGGTGCAGCCAACTGACTACAATCTATACAAATTGGCCATCTTTCAGACACTCATCAACTGAATCCAAACCCTCGGTCCCACCACACCTAAATATCAATATTGGTTTGATCAGAACGATCCTGCTATATACAGACTTCTGAATGAGAAACATCGGCTAAAGACGGACGATCTAGAAGACAACTCTTCATCTTCCAAGAAGGAAGCCATCAACATTAAGAGCATTGTCCAATGCAAACTCGGATAGGTGCAAGACTCATGGCTGAGCAGTAAGATGCGTGAGATCCAGTTATACGCATACATGAATGACATGAAGAACGTGCGTGATTATTTGAAGACAATCTACGGGCCACAGTCATTAGGAACATCTCCAATACTGAGACTGACAGCGCCAAAATTCTCACTGAGAAAGAAAAGTTTCTTCAAAGATGGGCAAGCAGTTCAACAACATCCTTAATCAACAGTCATCTACCAGCGAGGAGGAAATTGATCGATTTCTCCTTTGTGTCAATCAACATATCACTTGCTGATCATCCGATACTGACTAAATCTGTGAATTAACCCACCTGCTGTAAAATGGCAAAGCACCTGTTGCAGATACTATGAAACCAGAAGTCTACAAAGCTGGAATCTCGCACTTGGCACAGAAACTGACTGGACTCTTGCAATCAATGTGGAATTATACCCCAGGAGTACAAGGACGGATACATGGTCAGCTTGTTAAAGCGGAAAGGCAACATATCATCTTACGATAGACATTGGGTATCTTCTAGCTGTCAATAGCCCGTAAAATACATGCCAGAATTCTAATGGATAGCCTTGCGTATCAAAGTAATCAAAGGCTCCATTCAGAGAGACAGCGTAGCTTCAGTAAAGGACTGGGGACCACGGACATGATCTATGCAGCTTGTCAACTCCAGGAGAAATGCCAGGAGCAGAACTTGAACCTGTGTAAGGCAATCATCGACCTGGCAAGACCTTTTACTCAGTCAGCCGTGGTGACCTTTGGAAGATGATAGCAAAATTTGATTATAAAGGGAAATCATTTCGATGGTTCAGTATGCTTGCACTTTTTATGGATAGTGTTGAGACCTATGCACAATTTTAAATATCAACGGAGACAATATATATATATATATATATATATATATATATATATATATATATATATATATATATATATATATATATATATATATATATATATGAAATAGGATAATTCATTACTAAATCAAAGTATATTTTATGATGATGATTTATTTTATAGTACAAGACACATGGACTATGTATGCACATTTACTCATTTAAATTAAATATTAATTATGCTTTTAAAATTTAACACTAATTTTCTCTAACCAAAGTATATTAAATCCTGATTATTGAATGTTCTACACCTTAACTGTCACCAATAAACTTTCAGACGAAAATTATATATCGCTATGGACTTTTACAATGGTGGCCATGTACTAAACTTCGGTCTAAATAAGAGCACGTCGACTGGAATCATCACAGTCGAGGGTAATACGAATTTGTTAATCAATATGCGTAACTTTCATCGTGACTTCACAGCGCGCGACATTCGATCCGGATTGTAGGGGATCACGCCTTTAGGTTCATTTCGTCCAAATATGTCTACGTACTTTATCATTGATGTTGCCGTATGCCCCTCTCGGGGCGTCTAAATAATGACCTTCCAAATGAATACGGATGTCTACAAATCAAAATGAAGCGAATACTTGCCACTTAAAGATATGTGGAATAAAATTCTTAAAAAAATGACACCCATTACTGAAACAGTCGGTGTTGAATGCCTACAGGACCCGTATGATTTGTACTATAACTTAATGCTAACTATTGCTATATAAAAGAAGCTAGAAGAGTAACATAAAAGCTGTAGAAAAAGCTAATGTTATGCTGTATACTTTCTGCATACATACAGACGGAAGGACAGACAGACAGACGTACATACGTGAATACATGAATTCATGCACATGCATACATACATACATACATACGCACATACATACATACATACATACATACATACATACATACATACATTCCGTTGTCCGTTGTTCTTTATACATCTCTACCTGTCCAGTAACGTTGTTTGTTGAACAAACGTGATGCTTTCAATTCGTTATTGCTGGTTCTAATGTTACCAAAATATGGCGGCCAAGCATAATCGTCACACGACTTATATGCAGTTAAAGGCCATTTATAGACGGATGAGCCATGCAAAATGGCTAAATTCGCTAAAATGGGTAAAATAGATCATAACGATTCTAGAACAGAAATCAATAATAGAACGTACAAAGGAATATGGACGAAGCACAAAGGACGCAAGACCAGAAATTCACTTGGCTATCTCATATAGAGTCACGTGAAATGGTAACAATAGAATATGATCTTAGCAAATATCATGTTTAAAGTAGAGACATTGAACGTGCAGGGCTTTCAATTATATTAAGAGAGGTACATATATAATAATAATAATAATAATAATAATAATAATAATAATAATAATAATGAGGACTTTGTATAGCGCCTAATCTTTAGAAGCTCTAAGCGCTTTACAACATTAGACAACACCTATAAGATAAGAAACATAATAATATTATTACAAAAATAAACAACATGAAATTAGAAAAACATTAAAAAATAAAAAAACATACTGAGAATATTTCAGGTAGGAAACATTATTAGGTCTTTAAGTTTGTTCTTGCAGTCGAAATAAGTGAGTTTTAAGAGCACTCATGATTGGGATCACTGTGTCTTTGTGTCTAAGTTCAGTGGGAAATTCATTCCACGTTGCTGGGCCCTGGTATGCAAAAGAACGCTGTCCATATGACTTTGTTTTCATAGTGGGAATAACGAGTATACGATTGTCAGAAGAGGATGTGATGTGATGTGATTTTTATTTTTAACGTAGCTTTAACAATTTTTCAGTCATATCTCTACGATGTCTGCAATGTGGCAGTTTATAGTGATGTCTAGCACTGGGGCATCATGCTGCAGACATGTAGCATGATGTCCCACCCAGTCACATTATCCTGACACCAGGCCGACCAGTCCTAACACTAACCTCTTAATGCTGAACGCCAACGAGGCAGCTGTTAGTGCCATTTTTTAAGTCTCTGGTATGACTCGGTCGGGGATCGAACCCACGACCTCCCGCATCCGAGGCGGACGCTCTAACCACTAGACTACCGGAGCGGTTGTCAGGAGAGGAGCGTAAGTATCTTGCTGGTGTGTACACATGGGTGAGGTCAGATAGGTATGTTGGACTAGAGTCCGACAGTGAAATGTAGCACAGAGAACAAATTTTGTGTTTGATTCTGGATCGAATGGATAGCCAGTGTAGGGTACAGAGCAGCGGGGAGGTGTGCTCTGATCGTGGTACTCTAAGTATGATCCGAGCAGCTGTGTTTTGAACTTTTTAAAGTTTCTGGAGTAGATATTGAGATGAACCAGACATAATTGAGTTACAATAGTCCAGTCTTGAAAGTACTAATGAACACACGAGTGTTTTAGTGGCATCAACTGAAAGATATTTGCCAATTGAGCTGATGCGTCTCAGCTCAAGATATGCAGCCTTGCATATGTTCATGACATGTTGGTGCAATGTGAGAGTACTGTCCAGAGTAACCCCTTGGTTTCGTACTGATTGTGTTAATTTAATGTTGCTGATATCTATTGTTTGAGGTAAAGGATATAATAAGAAAGTCTTTGTGTTGTGATCAGAATGGCCTCAGTTTTATCATCATCATAGGACTTGAACCACAGTAAGGCTGTATCATGAATGCCAAATACATCGTGGAGACTGTGAAATAATATATCATGGTCTATTGTGTCAAATGCTGCAGACAAATCAAGGAGGGTGAGAATTGTAATCTTTCCGCTATCCAACGGAGAGAGAATGTCATTAACTACTTTTACAAGAGTAGTTTCAGTACTGTGGCAAGGGCGATATGCAGATTGTACATTGCTAAAAGACTGTTTGAATTTAGATGAGATACAAGCTGGGATAGAAAGACCTTTCCTATATATATGTGAAGTGGCAAATTTTATGTCGATCTAACAAGAATACATTAGCTGAGACCAGACAACCATTAATTAGATTTATGGAGACAAGCGCGTATCATATCGCCATACTACCGTGTACGGTAATGTCCTTTAGAGGGAGAATTTCGTTCCTAATTAAACATTTGTTTATACAGCAGCCAGGCGGACAATTTAGGACAAGGAAAACTTCATTTTCATGGTAAAGTTGTCACAAATTGAGAGATCGCAGAAACTCTTCTGTTACTCAAACTACCAGGGTCAAGCTGACCCTGACTTTGGCGCCTCTGGAAAAAGGCGGCAGAGATATTTGATTCTGATTGGTACGTTAAATGAGAGGGCGTGTTCCAACACAAAATTTCATAGGTTTTAATATCGCCCGCATCGAATTTTAATCAGTCTAAGCTTTTCCTACAAGAGGAAACCCAAAGGTTACGACTCCGGGAATTTGCAAGAAATTTCCGTAAAACTGTTGTCCGAAAAGGGGACGATTGTCGAAAGGAACCGACGAACTAATCTACCGATTAGAGGGAAAAAACGTTGACAGCAAAGAAAATAGCTCCAGAGACGTATGAACGAATGAGAGCAGCAGGGAAGTTGTACAGACCAGGTGGCTCAGATAAATTTAAGCCTCCCACCGAACATTTCTCCGTAGAAGCCTCAGATTTCAAAAATAACGCCTCCTGCGCAAATTAATCCGCAAAATTTCACTCCAAGATGCATTTTCAGGCATAAAAAAAAACAACAAAATTTAGGGGGGGGGTCATCTTCTCCGTGGCACAAAAATAATCCTCGACAAGGGAAGTTGTACAGACCAGGTGGCTCAGATAAATTTAAGCCTCCCACCGAACATTTCTCCGTAGAAGCCTCAGAATTCAAAAATAAAGCCTCCTACGAAAAATAATCCGCAAAATTCCCCCCTAAATTGCATTTTCGGGCATAAAAAAAATGGCAGCTTTTTTGGGGGGGGATATTGTAAAATTTGTGTGTGATTGCAGGATTGGGTTGCGGATACTAATTTTATTTTGCAATAAAACAATATCATTGAAAATAAGATGAGTAAAAAAACTAACTCAGTTGGAGAACCTCAATCTGCTAGATTAGCGCGAGAGCAATTAGCGGCGGTAAAGAAACTTATTCCGACAAAACAATTATTTAAGAAAAAAGTTCGTGAATATGACGACGAGCAACATCATATTGGCGAAATATCGTCAAAGTTGTTGAGTCCAGTTACCGGAGCGATCGAACAAGTCGCATATGGTAGTAAAAAGGAAGATAAAGAACTTAGAAAACTCGGGCTTATTCCTATGACAAGAGATATCGAACAACACACTCGAGTTATTCCTGGTCAACTTGATCAAATTCATCAAGAACAAACTCAATTACGTCAAGCACAAGCACAAGCACAAGCACAAGCACAAGCACAAGCACAAGCACAAGCACAAGCACAACCAAAACGAGAAGAAGAAGAACGAGATCAACCCCAAGAAGGAAGAGGAAGATATTCAGGTGTCAATAAATTTACTGATGAAGCAGTCGCAATGATAAAATCAATGGACCGGGATGATGTTGTAAAATTTACTGTAGAAAATTACGAGAAAGAAAAACGAAAAATTTTTATGAAACCCGGTGCGGACAAAAATATAACATTTGCTAAATGGATAAAATGGATATATTATATACACAGGGGTGTCACATCGGTTAGAGCTAACGATCCGGATTATGTTAAATTTTTCGATGAAATACGCTATTATGAATATTCAGATTATACTGATCGGTCGCAAAAATTATTATCTTCATCTATCGGACCAGAAGAAATTTTCTCGTCATCGTCATCACCAAAACCAAAACCGGATCCAGAAGGAAGCGGATACGGAAGCGGATATACTGTTTGTCCCGACAGTGTTGTCAACGACGTGTCTCGTCTCGAAGTATTAATCGGAGGAAAACGAGCCGGAAATAATTCTCCTGAAATAATCAACGAGGCATCAAATATTTGTCAGCGGTTATTTCGCGGTGGTGTAATTGATTCTCACATTTACAAAGATCTTATCGGTGAACTTATTGATTAAAACAACACAATTGAAATAACATGATTATTCACAAAAATCAGCGCAGACCAAGGCAGGTCCGCGTAGTTAACTCTCGATTGCCTGTGTACAAATATATCCACGGCAATGGATTAGGCGATATAGTTGGAAGTCTCGTTACTCGAGTAATACCCAAAATTGGACCAATAGTAAAACAATTAGGATTAAAAGCAATGGGAAAAATTGGTGAGACCGCTGTTTCTGGTATTGGTAATTTAGCCAGTAAAAGTTTTAATTTCATAAAAGACAAAATATTAAATTTAATAAGCAAAAAGAAACCCATCAAATTACCTATCACCAGTGAAATGCCACCAGAAATTAGCAAAGCTATAAACGGCGCAGCAAATAAAAAATTAAACGATCTAGCACAAGAAGCTGCCACGGCAAATATTGTAAATGAGATTGCTAAGACAAATCTTGCAAATGGAATTGTTAATACAAATCTTGTTTCTGGCAGTGGTCTTCGTTTTAGATAAGAATCTTAATAATAATGTTCAAACAATTGTCAAATGAAGTGTTTGACATGGACGAGCCAGTAGGTAGAGACACAACAATGCGAGATTATCAGTATTTTTCGTATGAGGTACTAAAACCAAACCAAAACAACCGCATTGAAATTCAAGTTCACGATACAACAAGATATTTTCTTCCATCTGAGGCCTATATCGAATTTGTTGGAAAAATTGTTAAAACAAATGATACCAGTTACGCCGAAAATTTCAAAGTTGGATTTGCCAACAACGGTATCATGTCGTTATTCAAAAGTGCAACTTATATGATAGATGGAAGAGAAATAGAATCGATCACAGACAATCTTGATATAGCAACGGCGATAATTGGTCTACTCAGATATTCGGACGATTTTACTAGATCAGCCGGTCCCGGCATGATGTTCGCGAAAGATAATACTAATAAACCCGATTCAGCCCCTGCTTTCAATGATACGTACAATCTTGGATTTGCCACATTAAAAAAAATGTTGAAGGGAGATGAGCGAAATTTTTCATGTGCAATTCCACTATCTCATATTTTTGGATTTTGTAGACATTTCAGAAAAGTTATTTACGGAGCGAAGCACACAATTGTTTTTATTCGAGACGAACCAGTAAGTAGTAATAGAGCAATTTGGCGAGAAGCTGGTGATGATGGTAAAGTTGTCCTTGATAAATTTACCTTGTGGATGCCAGCAATAACACCATCGATAATAGAAGAAGAAAAATTATTGTCATTTATGAATCAAGGAGGAAAAACGGTTATGTCCTGGCTAACAACAATGACCGACTCTGCAGAGGGAATTGTTATGAATGGGATTTATACTTGGCGAATTGCGTCACAACAAGGCGTTTCGGCACCGAGGCATATATTTGTCGCTTTTCAGGATTCAGATAGAGATACACAGTTAGGAAGTAGAATGATATTCGATACTTACAAAGCGACAAATATTTCATTAAGAATAAATGGTCAACAAGAACCGGCAGAGGAAATAATTATCGATTACGAGCGTTTTTCAACAGCTAACGCGTATCATCGATTGTTAAGTTATATGGGTCGTGATCAAAATATTGATACCGGATTGCAAATATCACAATTGGATTTTAATACTCTCTATCCCATCTATTATTTTTCTTTGGAACATCTCGATTTGGTAAAGCAGTCTGTAGTTGATATTCATTTCAAAGCTAGAATTGATACAGATAACAAACCCGCAAGAGTTATCGCAGTAATCCTCAGTGATAGAACAATGATCTTAGAAGGAATCAGTGGTAGAATGAGAATCATCGATGCACCCGTCGAAAATATGTGAAAAATTCTAAATTTAGATAAAGTGGAATTATAATATGCCATACGATCACGTTAGTGTAACTCTGACACCAGGTCAGATAAGAAAACTTCAATCAGCAACAACAGTTGCGCAACGGGGTTTAAATTTAATTTTGAAAAATAATCAAATTCAAGGTGGACCTAACAAACTATCGCTAACTAAAAGGCAAAATAATCATTTTAATAGAGCCAGATCAGCAAATACTGGATTTCATGTGAAGCTCTCAATTAACGCAATCAAGGATATGGTGAAAAATGGCGGTATTTTTCCTTTATTCGCCGCTATTCCAGGATTGATAGCTGCGGCGGCTCCCGCGATTGCAAAGGCAGTAGGATTGGGTGCACTTGGAGGGATAGGTTCTGCATTAGGAAAAAAAGTCGTCGGAGGAAGATATCGCAAAAAAAAGGGCGGTTTTATCTCCCCTTTCTCTCTTCTAGCAAAAGTGATGCAGTCGCAACAAGGATCCGGCCTTTACCTAAGACGGCCCCAATACGGATCCGGTCTAACTCAACGCTACCAACCTCAAATTTAGATTTAATCGGCGAAGCAAAAAAAAAGAAAATAAAATTTTTCAGAGGCGTATTTATGCGAGATCAACTACCTAACAAACCAAATTCAACCGAGACAGGAATAATAAACCTCGATAAAAATTCCGGTCCTGGTACTCACTGGGTTGCCTACGCGATTAATCCTCGTGAAATCATCTACTTCGATTCATATGGACTAGCGCCACCAAACGAATTTTTCAAATATATTTCTTCGTTGAAACTTCCAGTTTGGTATTCAACACTTCCAACACAAACACTTGAGGATCCACCAATATGCGGCCGGGAGACAATTAACGTCCTTGATGCAATTTCAAAATCATCTCGCCCTTATCACAAAATTTTATTTGAATATACCGTAGATAAATATCATGGTTGACATTTACGGTAGATCAATTTTCAGAAAACATATTATTGACACAACAAAGTTTATCACGCATGATGATACTGTTGATTTTACCAAACGACACGAACTTAGTAATCTTATTACGCGAGATGAAACTGTTGATTTTATCAAACGACACGAACTTAGTAATCTTATTAAGCGAGATGAAATTATTGATTTTATCAAACGAAATGAAATTAGTAATCTTATTACGCGAGATGAAATTGCTGATTTTATTAAACGACATGAAACTACTGATTTTATAACGAAGGATGAAATTATTGATTTTATCAAACGACATGAAATTAGTAATCTTATTACGCGAGATGAAACTGTTGATTTTATCAAACGACATGAAACTACTAATTTTATCACGAAAGATGAATTTAATAAACTTGTAACATTAACGGATATAGATCCTGGCGAGGTTGTTGTATTTGAAGATACCGAAGGGCGATTGCAAACTAGTAATATAAAAAAAACTGATATTGTTACGCGGGTCGAATATAACTATTATCTTTCGCTATTATCAAGAACCATCAATGATGTTGATGCAAAATTACCATTAAAAGCAGATATCACGGCCGTAGAAAAATCTGATAAGGAATTATCAGCAGCATTGCTTCTAAAAACTGATAAAACATCACACGACGATCTTGACAAAAAATTAACAAAAAAGATTAACGATGATATTAACACGGTACGTGAATTAGCGAATCAAAAAACTGATAAAACATTACACGATAAAGAAATAAAATCCATTAGCGATGATATTAACACGGTACGAGGATTAGCAAATCAAAAAACTGATAAAACATTACACGACGAGAAAACAAAGAAAATTAGCGATGATATTGAAACGGTACGTGGATTAGTGCAGCAAAAAACTGATAAAACATTACACGATAAAGAAATAAAATCCATTAGCGATGATATTAACGCGGTACGTGGATTAGTGCAGCAAAAAACTGATAAAACATTACACGACGAGAAAACAAAATCCATCAGTGATGATATTAACACGGTACGTGGATTAGTGCAACAAAAAGTTGATAAAACATTACACGACGAGAAAACAAAGAAAATTAGCGATGATATTAACACGGTACGTGGATTAGCGCAACAAAAAGTTGATAAAGTATCGCATGATATTCTTAGCGAAAAATTAACAAAAACAACCGAGGATGTTACTGGTGTTATTGCCGATATTACAAAGATAAATACCGCAATGGTTCAGAAAGTTGATAAAGCATCGCATGATGATCTTGGCGAAAAATTAACAAAAACAACCAAAGATGTTACTGGTGTTATTGCTGATATTACAAAGATAAATACCGCAATTGTTCAGAAAGTCGATAAAACATTACACGACGAGAAAACAAAATCCATCAGTGATGATATTAACGCGGTACGTGGATTAATACAACAAAAGGTTGATAAAACATTACACGACGAGAAAACAAAGAAAATTAGTGATGATATTACTAAAATCAGCAAAGATATTGAAACGGTACGTGGATTAGCGCAACAAAAGGTTGATAAAACATTATACGACGAGAGAGTAAAAACTATCAGCGATAATATGAACGCGATACGTGGATTAATACAACAAAAAGTCGATAAAACATCACATGATATTCTTGGCGAAAAATTAACAAGAACAACAAGGGAAGTTGACTCGGTACGTGAATTAGCGAATCAAAAAACTGATAAAACATTACACGACGAGAAAACAAAATCCATCAGCGATGATATTGAAACGGTACGTGTATTAGCTCAACAAAAGGTTGATAAAACATCACATGACGATCTTGATAAAAAATTAACAAAAAAGATTAACGATGATATTGAAACGGTACGTGAATTAGCGAATCAAAAAACTGATAAAATATTACACGACGAGAAAACAAAATCCATCAGCGATGATATTGAAACGGTACGTGTATTAGCTCAACAAAAGGTTGATAAAACATCACATGACGATCTTGATAAAAAATTAACAAAAAAGATTAACGATGATATTGAAACGGTACGTGAATTAGCGAATCAAAAAACTGATAAAATATTACACGACGAGAAAACAAAATCCATCAGCGATGATATTACAAAAATTAATACTGAACTTAAATTAGCGATTCAAAATGCTGATGTGAAAATTAAAGAAATTTTTGATGATTTGAAAAGAGTAATTGATATTACCAAAAGAATCGAAGAGAGAAACATTTTGACATATAACGTAGTAACAAAAAAAGTTGATATATCGTTGTATAACGCCGATATTAAAGTTTTGCGAGAGAGACATCTAGATGCGGAAACAAAATTATCAATGTTAAATATTAATAAACTTTCGAAATTTAATATACCAGATCAAGTGGTTACAGATAATTTATCCTGTAACATGGCATTTGTATTGGGGGCACAAGAATTTATCTGGACACCTGAAAAAGATTCTTTTTTCTTTACCGCGCAAATACAAGGTATTTATCGAATATATATTCTCGCTGGAAAGATGAAATTTAACGTAACAGCTGTCAGACACAGCATTTGTGAATATTACCCTGGATTTTTTGTTATTTCCATGAATTTAGATGAAACTGAGACTTTTAAATTATCACCACCGGATAGAACCACCACGGGACCAGTGTTTTATTTTGTAGTTTTCGAATTTTTAACTACGTGGCAAAAATTTTCTTCGGGAAAAACAGTTGCCGAAACAGAAGGGGATAAACCAACAAAAATAATCACAAAATTCGAGCTAAGTAAAATTCCAACTAGTTGAAAATTTACTAGGAATTAGCCAAATAAATAATTAATAAATGACCGCATCGGATTATCGATACAATCTTGCGCGATCATGGCAGGATTCGCTAAAAAAACAAATAGAAGAATATCAGATAAAAATAAATAAATACCAGCGCAGATTAGTTATCATTGATGTTGCCGTGTACACGGTATCGGCCGTGGTAGTTGGTGCAGGAATAATATTATCCGCGGTAACAATGATAGCGCCAATCGTAGCAACAATAATAATCTCGTCAACAACGACAATCGCGGGTGTTTTGAATATCATCGCGAAAAAAATAGCTTCATGCGCAAGTGAGAAATTATCATCTTACAAAAATAAATTAACTAAGATAAATGACGCGTATTCGAAATTATCATCGCTGATTTCGGAAAGTCTCAACGACGGTATTATATCCGATTCGGAATTTTCTTCAATGATAGAAATTTATTTGGAGATTGAACAAATAAATATTAATAATGACCGAGTTAGACAAGATCGTGACCAACACAACACCGCCAACAACAACGTTAATATCACTAAGTTCAACGAAGCCGGAATTTAGTATTGTTTTTCCAACACCAATCAGCGCCAAAGAAATTGCGTTAATACAGTTGCGTTTGTTTCACAGTTGGCCAAATGTGAGATCGACTCAATTTAATGGTTTATTAATAAATAACTCACTTGTTTTTGCAAATAAAAATAAACCAGATGGAACACCAGATTGGAAACACGCGAGTATACCAACAGGTAGTTATGAGATTGATCAGCTGAATAAGGAATTTACCGAAAAAATATCAGAAATAACCGGTGATGCTAAACCGGGTATAAAAATATCATCATATGATTCAAAATTAGCATCGATGATAGAAATAAAATCACCGTATATGGTAGATATTTATCAATCGTCGATCAGGACTTTATTAGGTTGGCCCGAAAATCCACCTATAAAACTAGAAGACGAGATTCAGGGATTTACCTTAAGTGATTTATCAAAACAACCTGAACCTCAAAGATCTGATTTTACCATCAACGAAGCATCATACGAAATTATCTCACCACCTCCTTCGGAACGAATCAGAAAGGCTATTAATCTTATGGAACAGTATAAACTTAATCGTATAATATTTTCTTTCATACCCAAGGATCGGCAAGGAAATGTTTCATGGTTGGTTCTTCCTAAAATACCAGAAGGTGAAACTATATCTGATATAAACAAATATGGCAAATTTATATTTACCAAAATAGATAGCGACGGTGAATTGTCACTTACCATTAGGGATTTTGTTACGGAGCATAACAAATATTTATCTCAATTACGATCAATATTTGATGAATCTATTTTAAACAAATCAAATTTAAATAAATTAATTATCAAACACATAAAAACCCTAAATCAAATTGCGAATGACATTGAATATTATCACAGAATGTTCCTCAATTCGATCATCAATAATATATCAATCTTGAGTCATGAACTTCCCCTTACCAAATTCAGATTTGTCCTTGCTAGAAAATCGAGTTTTATGATGTTTTTCCAATTAACCGAAGAAACACTACAAAATTATAAATTTGTACAATTTGACACAGTTAAATTAAGAAAATCCGTTACTGATGCCATTGATGAGTATTTTCCGAAAATGTATAATGCGTGGGCGGAAAAAACACCATTATTATTAAAACACGATAATGATCCTACCAAAATCGGGCGGCATATATCGCCGGGTATCGTTAATATAACGGATGTGATTGCAATTTATCTTCACGCAGATGTTATCGAAGATAGTTATGTTGTTGATTCGTTAGTGTCAAATCAGGCGGTTCAGGGATTTGTCTTGTATTCTTTTTCACCTAGCGCATCTCCTGGTAGTTTGGTAATAAAAGAGCCAGTAAATCCGTTTTACCTGCGATGTCATAATCGATTATTGACAAGAATAAATTTCAAATTAACAAATCAACGAGGACATTTGATTGATATCCGTGAGGAAACTCTTACTGTTAATATTTTAGTGAAATCGTGAGAATCTCTGATTTTCAAATCTGTATCCCGGAAAAAACTAGCGAAAAAAATAAATAAAAACCAGGGAATTTTTCAAAAATTAATCTTTTTTTTTGTTTTGCAATAATCGTTTATAAATTTGTTTCTCTAGAAAATTTCTGGTTTTTAGTTTCATCAACAAGTCTTTTCAATTGTCTGACACGCGAGTTTGTAATTTTTCGTGACTCATACGCGTCTGATAAAGTCGATCTGGCATTTTCTACCAACATCGACAATTTGACAAAATCCTCGATACGATCATCACTGACCGTCGCAAGTGATTGATATATCGCAATCTGGATTTTCTTTATTAATTTATATTCGGATGGCAGCGTGTATTTGTATTCAAGTTTTCCTTGAACAATTGTTTCGAATTCCGATCTGATTTTATTTGTATCTAGATCCGATGGAAGATCTATCTTTTTTTTCAGATCATCAATCGCTACAATAATATCGTTTATTATTTCTTCTTCCATTATACTAATTTTGTAGTATTCAATTATTCTTCTTCGTCACTCTCCGAATCAAATATTATTGGGATATAAGAAAATTTGATCCAATCGCCAAGATTATATGAAAAAGTCTTATGAATTATTCCCTCAGCTACTCGCCATATTGATGCTGGATTAATTTCATAATACTTCACAGCAGCACTTATCGACGTGAATATTATCTCCTCGCCGGTTTCCTGATTTATCGATTTGACTGCCTTGGCATATTTCGAATGTTTACCGGCGTTACTAAATATTGAATTTTCACTCGGAGTTACCGCGCGAAGATTGCAAAGTTTATTATTGAGTTTATTTCCGTCAATGTGATCAATAACAAGTCCGTTTTCTATTGGTCCATAATAACATTCGAATACAAATCTGTGAGAAAGATAATTTGTATTTCTTCTTTTTTTGGTTTTATTAACGGTAAAGGAAAGATACCCCGAATTACAAATATGACCAACAGGATTTTTTGTTTTTATATTTCTGACTGTCCCATCGGTAGATGCCTCGTATCCCTCGATGGTAGGATGTGGCCTATACTCCTGTGAGAATTTCATCGCTGGAATCGTTGATTTGTGATTCATATACAATATTCTCTTTGTTTAAATTGAAATTTGCTTTGAAACGATTAATATAATCTTCTTCGCATTTTATCACTGAGGAGGATCTTTTTTCGTAATATCTCCGCAACTCACGATATTTCTTTCCTCCACAGGAGAAACACAATCTTGTCTTTCCTCGAGTTCCAACTTGACAAACTAAACACCGTTGTGGTCCTTTGTTGCCTCGTCGAACTTCGTATATATGAGCGCCGCAATATTCACCTCTGCAGGATTTATCGCATGATTTTGTTGATCCAACTATTATCCATTTGCATTGCATATTATAATTTAAACATTTGTCTAAAATATAATAATGGATCTATTTGATCTTGATGAGGCAGAATATATAATTCCTGAAGTAGATCGTGCGAAGAAAGAATTTTTCGACGATGGAGCGATTCATGTTTGGTCAACGTGGAAAACTAACTTTATTGATGCTACGATGAATCTAGAACGAGCGAAGAAGATAATCGAACATATAAAATCCGAACACAAGGAGGAGCGATTTATTTTCGGAATAAAATTTATTGCACAAATGCCGGACGATAATTGGATTATTCGTGATAAACGAGATCCAGTACGCGGCGGTAAGAAAAACGTCGTTCTTGATAAGAATTCGAAACCGGGATTGTTATTGGGAATTGATGGTCCTTATTATGCTAGGGCGTATCCTTCTAGTGCTGTTGTTTATGGAATTTATCGTCTGAATAATAATCCTGACGCGAAAAATCTACCAGCGATGAAAGAATCTCCGATGATAAATTGCGTAGCTGAAAGAGTTATCGAGCACATGAGAAATGCTCGTCGCGGATCCGGTCTAACCCAATTGAGATTGGATAAAATTAACACGTGGGCAAAGACAGTTGTTGATGGTGCATCGATTGATGATGTTGCTGCGTTAAGTAAGAAACTTAAATTTCCTATTACGGTTAAAACGTTATCGGGTGAAATATTATACTCGTCGCCGTATAAATCTCGAGGAAATCCAATCGAAATTGTTGATCATAATTCACACGCGTGGACGCAGTCAGTGATGATATTTCCGCGAGATCGTGTTGTTAAATTCTATCCCGTGGAAAATTCCACGGATGGCGTTGATTCAATGTTTAGATATATCAAACTATTAGCCAAGTCCGATCCAATATCGGTTTGGTTATTTTCTAGTGAAGAAAAATACGATCAATTTATCTTGCCGTGCGGAGATATTTACCGTGATGAACTATTACATGATTCGATGAAAAATATCGCGGAGAAGTATTCGTCAAATCCAGATCGGTTGTTAACAAATTGCTTTACTGTTCCGTCTGTTGCCGCTCACGCCGCGAGAGAAAGAAATTCGTGGAAACCTACAAAAAATGAGTTTCTTAATGATATTCAACTTAGTTGTATCGAATATGGTCACGGAGGATTATGGAATACCAAATATAATTTCGAAGATATGATCTCCGTTGATATGAGCGCGTGCTATCCTGGAAGTTTCCTTGGATATGGCGATTGTGCGGATTACTTTGCTAAATTCGGCCACCCTACTAGCGAGATGACAAGAGTGGCAATTAACGGACCGTTACCTGATTTTGTCATGACAGGATTCGCTAATGTTACTTCGTTCGAACTTGCTAAGAATTTGCATAGGATTTGTTATATTTGGTTTGGTAGGCATTTATCTCAGCGAAGATGGGTTCCTATAGTGTTGTTGAGATATATGCTGGATTCATCGATGTTGATATCGCTGACGGTAAGTGAAGCGATTATATCGTATAGAAAGCAGACCGAGGTGTGGTTGCCAACGGATTGTGAAAACGCGAAAGATATCGGAAGAAAAATAATTGGTAAATTTACTCAAGGAGGATCGGTTGATCACAAACACCGTCACGCTAGGTTATTTATCAATGATGCTGAAATGGATTTTATTATTGCCGATACAGTATCGCGTGGAATATTTTGCAACAGAGAAAATATTATTATTGATGGGGAAAAATTAGGTACCGTGATAACTTATCTCGATGGAGAATCAGCGCAGTATACTCATTTAAGATCATCGATGCTCGCTTATGTAAGTATTAATTTGTTGTCGATGATAAATAAATTTGCCGATATCGCGGTTAGGGTTGCAACAGACTCGTTTTATATCGATAAGAAATATCAATGCAGATTAGAAAATTTAATCGCTAATGGGGATTGGGGAACTTGGAGAATAAAAAACGAGGATATTCTAGACTATTGCGAAGACGCGGATGTGGAAGATTGCGATAAATTTCACAAAGACCAGCGCGATGAAGTATCAACGGCTGCATCTGCGTTTGATCCGATTTCACGAAACAAATTTGTTTATCTTAATGGTCCTGGCGGTAGTGGTAAAACAACAAGAGCGATAAACTTATTTTCAAATTCTGATATGATCGTGTTGACTCCAACACACAGATTAGCGCGAGAAATAAAACAACGTGGCGTTAATTCCTGTACTTATCACAGCTATTTCAAATACAGCGGTGGATTATGGGATCCAGCTCGAATGGGAAACAAGTACGTTAATAAGATTATAATATTTGATGAAATTTGCACAGTAAATTTAGTTTTGTTAAAATCATTTCTAAGTTGGCTAGAAGAAAAAAATACCGCAGTAATAATGTGCGGCGATCATGGACAACCTGATCCTATTGATGGTGAATCCCCTCATAGATGGCTTAGAAACTTTGTAGATTATTATGAAGAAATTGACGCTGATTATAGATCCAATGATAAGTTATTAACCGAGTTTAAAAAACTAATTCGATTGCAACCTAATAAAATTCAATGTGATGTGATGAGAAAAATAATAGATGAGACTTCGATGGATAGATTTCTAAATTTGTGGCGTCCTGATCATTTGATAGTTGCTAGTAGGAAAATTATTCGCGATGCTATTCAGAAAATATTATTTAAACTTCACTGTGAGAAATTTCCAACGCTGCAGGTGCCGTTGTGCTATAGGCCAACTGATACTAGAAAACAAAATATTAATGTTACTTTGCCATGCGGAGAAGAAAAAATAATGGTTTTAAACGATATTATTTTCGTCGATATTAATCTTGTCAATGATGCAATAAACGCGGAAAGATCGCCGTGGAAACTCGGATACGCAACAACGATTCACTCGTCACAGGGATTGACAGTAGATAGCCAGGTCTGGATTGTCGATGATAGAATTTCCTGGTCAAATTTAGTTTATCTGGCAGTTTCTCGAGTAAGAAAATTATCTCAGTTAGGTAGGATTAAATTTCACATTAACGAAGATGGCGGTAATTGAGTATCATTTGGAATTACTTGTAGTTCCTCTTTGGTAAATCCGCGTTGTGGTGCTAATGAATCTAGAAAATAAATTGCTGGTCTTCCTGATGATCTTGTTACTGCCGATATTTTATGAGTTGTAACACTCCAGTTTGGATCGGTTGCTCTTTTTCTGCCACCTTCAGCTTCTCCCTCTTTATACAAATATCTAACCGTGACGCTACCTAGTACCGATGGAATAGTAGAATCTCGTTTTAGTGGTATTTTTATTTTTGTAATTGCAATTGCGGGTTTCATTGATATCGTTCGTGTTACCTCGTTATTTAGTGCGTTAATCACGTGAGGTAATCTTGTTGCCCAATCGTGAGATCGTTTATCTTGGATAAATTCTCTCGCGTATTGATATCCGAATAATCGTTCCGCTAGTGTTTTGTTGAATCTCTCAACGATAGCCTGATTGCGATGAACACCTACAATACCGCGACGGATTTTAACGTTATTCTTTTTCATTAACGCAGTAACCGCACCAAGAAATTCTCGTCCTGGATCAATCTGGAGAAGATTTGGCCATGTCAATGGAGATCGAGAATAAATTCTCTCAAACGCATTTGCTATTTCTGTTGCTGTTTTATTTGACAGCGGTTCTGCTTCTTTATATCTGCTAGCAATATCAACAATTGTCAGAACATATTTGTATGTGATTCCATTAACGGTATCGTGAGGAAGAAACATTAAATCAGCTTGATGAACTTCATTAGGGACACTGACGGAGAAACTCGCGTATGGTATTTTCTTAGGTGGAGGAAGATAAATTTGCCAAATAGCTTGTTTTGATAACCATAATGCAGCGGTGGAGTGTTTTACTTTTGCAGCCTTGGCAAGTTTGGCAATTGCTGATTTTCCTTTCCAGAATCCTCGCGGAGAATAATATATTTGCTCCATTATAAATTAACCAGCACCTAAAACTAATTTACCTTTCATCGCTCCTTTTATCAACCAAGTTGCCAATTTTTCTTTGAAATTTTTATCAGGAATAGCATCTATTGCGTGAATTAATTTAATATCGGCAAGATGTCGTTGTTGTAAATCTCCACTACGATATGCGAGATCGTGATAGTAACACGCGTTATCAATAGCATTTACTGGTTCTTCACCGGGATTTGGTTGATTATTATTATTAAGTCTTATATCTAATCTTGTACCGGGTCCGCAGTAGTTGTATCCTGGCAAATGTTTCTCTCCGGGATATTTCGCCCAGGGCAATCCTGGTAGATTTTTCATGGAGGCGGCGATATCTCCTCCGGTTCTTCTATCTTTTTTTTAACGAATCTAAATTTGCCTGTTCCGCAAACCGCGCATTCACCCTTGATTGCATTCCTGTTGTTGCGTGTGACAACTTCGATTAGATTTAGCGTAGCAGTTCGAGTGCGACACTTAACACAATATGAATCCATAATATTCTAATAACATGAATGTAATTGATTTTTCAGCCACGAAAAAACGCGAACAAGTGAAACACGTCGACGCACTACCGAATTCGATTAGAATGATAATCATCGGACCATCCGGTTCTGGAAAGACGCAGTTGTTGTTGAATTTGATAATGAGATGGTTGAAATGGGATAAGTTGTATTTAGTTGCGCCGTCCGTAGATGATCAGCGATGTTATAAAGTACTAAAGGAATTTAGCGATAATACTGAGGATGGCACAATAGAATTTATCACGGACATCAATGAAGCTCCATCAGTGGAAAGTTTAGACGGTGATACTAATAATCTTGTTGTTTTCGATGATGTGATGCTGGATAAGCAAACTAATCCGGCCAGAATATTTTCGCGTGGCCGACACAAAAACACCGATGTGATTTACGTGACGCAACGATATACGCAAATTCCGAAGGTAATTAGAGATAATTGTAATATTTTATCAGTTTTCAATGGCGTTGATACTCACACGCTAAGGAATATCCATCAAACCTGGTGCAACGGCGACATGGACATAAATAAGTTTAAAAATTTCTTTAGTCACGCTCAGGCAACACCACACGGTTTTGTCACGATTAATCTTCATGATCCTCGTAGTAGATATCGAGTCGGTCTTGATCAAATTTACTCATAAAATTGCAACCCAATCCTGCAATCACACACAAATTTTACAATATCCCCCCCCAAAAAAGCTGCCATTTTTTTTATGCCCGAAAATGCAATTTAGGGGGGAATTTTGCGGATTATTTTTCGTAGGAGGCTTTATTTTTGAATTCTGAGGCTTCTACGGAGAAATGTTCGGTGGGAGGCTTAAATTTATCTGAGCCACCTGGTCTGTACAACTTCCCTTGTCGAGGATTATTTTTGTGCCACGGAGAAGATGACCCCCCCCCTAAATTTTGTTGTTTTTTTTTATGCCTGAAAATGCATCTTGGAGTGAAATTTTGCGGATTAATTTGCGCAGGAGGCGTTATTTTTGAAATCTGAGGCTTCTACGGAGAAATGTTCGGTGGGAGGCTTAAATTTATCTGAGCCACCTGGTCTGTACAACTTCCCTGCTGCTGAATGAGTGATGTTATTCTGAGACCTATACGGAGAAGCATAGAGAAGAGTGCAGTGAGACATATAATCCTGTGACGCAACCCTGCGACGTATTAATCTCTGAAGAAGTATTTTGAGAGTGTCCTGAGACGGGTGGTAGAAAGTATCATCCCGAGATCCAAGGAAGCAAAAACAGACTGAGGACGAGCAGGTTATGAAATCATACAAGACGTTGACTTCGATTGTTCACTCGATCCTATGATGAACTAAATCTATCAGTAACAGATTCACTATCTTATTTTAATCTATTTGCGTTTTCTTTGTATTTCGGTGAAAGTTAAATTTCTAAAAGCAGAGTACATTCCTGATGTAATGAATTTTCACAGTGTTTGTATGTAATTGATTAAATTGTTTGTTTACATGTACGGGGGGCTCGTGTTGGTTTGTTCTATATACCTGCTCAGATCTCTATCTATCCCACCTATAAGTTTCACCCCTTATATTTATATTTACTCGAACCGGGCAATAACATCGAGGGCGGTCAACCCCTAGATAACGAAAACCAAATACGGAGGGACATCCACTCCCCCCCCGTGTAACAATATATATATATATATATATATATATATATATATATATATATATATATATATATATATATATATATATATATATATATATATATATATATATATATATATATATATATATATATATATATATATATATATATATATATATATAATATAATTTTAGTGCTATCTATACATTAACAACATTAACAGAAAAAGATTTCTTACGTAAATCATCCAATAACAGTTCTCCATCAGGGATGGGCAAATATATCACCGTGTCGTCTATTTATTTGGAATTTTATATTGGTATACGCGGCCTAAAATATAATAATAATAATAATAATAATAATAATAATAACAATATGAAGCTATCAACAGTGCATGACTTAAAAGTCAAAGAGGTATATAATAATAAGCCAAGAAGTCTCCATATAGATAAAAAGGTTTGGCATATGGTCCAGTTCAAGATGATAAACATTTTATTTTATTTTAATTTATTTTATGCAAAAAGAATAAAAATTTAAGATTAAACATATTCACAAAAAGTAATATTTTTGTGATCTTAAAGCTGACGCTGTAAAGATATAAGTCATTGATGCAAAGGTATTAATTTTATCACGATTGTAAGTACTCTACTCCATTATAAAAGAAACCAATAGGTCCATCAAACCACCCAAAGTGAACAGCCTGGACCAAACAATTATCAATCGCATCGTAACCTGAAAAACAAAATTAGCAGGAAGTTTTGGCAAACATCTAGAACCCAAGCCTGCTAATATCAATTGCTATCACTGCAAAACCATTGAAGACCTGTCACATATATTCAATAGCTGCTCAAAATATCAGGAAGCTAGAATGGAATTTCAAAAAGCTCAAAACAAAATTGGATCCTCTACCACTTACCCAGATTTCCTTAAAAATAACTACCCCAACATAAATATGACCTACCAAAACATATTTAAATTCCCAGACACATCCAAGCTAAAAGAAAAAATATAAAACACCCTAAAATCGTAAAATAAACAACCCGACCTCACTTAAAAATAAATTTCCACTTGCAGATGGGCACCTTTGACAGGTCCTGGGGGACCTGAGTACACAGCAAGGGTGTCCTCTAGCTTAAAAATAACAATTTGTAAAACATTCATAACCCACCTGCCTTCCTGGTCACTACCTCCTTTGCCTCAGTCGGATACAAATCAGCGTGCAACGCGCGCATGAAACACCTAGCATAAATAAAAGCAAAAATAAATGAATAGCGAGTGGGACTATGGTGTCAGAATCCTTACACAATTCTATCAAGAGGCCAACAAAAACTACCCTGTCCAGCAGCTAGTAGAAGCAGCTAACTACAATTTTACGCTACACAGCTACCATTTCCCCGAAATTACCTTAGAGGAAAAAGAACTGTGGAGAAATGTAAAGAAGCAGAAGAAAAACGGGGAACTTCTGCTAAAAAAAATAAATTCTAAGGGCTACTAATACTGACTCTTATCCGGGGAACCATTTTGGCTTGGTATCCCGTTTCGATAAAACTATTATGTACACTAACTTGATCCATCAATCCACCGGTTCAAAATTCAAACCTTTTATGACCTAACAGAGACCAAACTTTTTATATGTCGCTCAGACATATTAGTTATTAAAAATGTGTAGGTCATCTACAACGTACACTATGTACTAGAATTTTACGATTGTTAGGACATAGGAAAATTTTACAACTTGTTTTGATTTGTCCCAATTGCACAGGTGGCTAACACATTATTGGCATTTTTTATAGTCCATTAGTACAACTAGACTAGATTGTGACCCGATGTGACGTAATCGTTGCGACCAATCGCAAAGGGCGTTACATACTACTTACATACATCTAGTACAGAAAATACGGACTGAAATCAACTCATTGTTAACATGAGTGCGTGTTGGGCCCATTCCCACTCATGAAAGCCCTTCAGGTTACCATGGCCATGACGTCATTCTGCAGCAACACAAGGGCTTACATCGGATGGAGAAACAAAAACAAACAAGGAAACAAAACATCATACAATTACAGTACAGTATGTATGTATGTATGTATGTATGTATGTATGTATGTATGTGTGTACAGTCAGAGAGGGAGAGAAAGATGGGTGTATTCACATGATTACTTATAACTGAGAACAACTTTGTAATAACTGTGATGTAGGTTTTCTTCCGCTTTCTTGCTAACATAGAGACTAGTGTAATTGGGTTCAGACGAACAAATAAATAAGCCGAGAGGTTATCAGAAAGGCGAATTGTTCTTCCTAATTTATTACTGCGCAAGGAATGTTAATTGGTTTTACTTGTGAAGTAATAGAGTTGTACATGTACACAATTTAGCAAAATGTGTACATGTACACATATCTCTTACTTTAGTATGTAGATCCGTCACGTCTAAAATGTGCACATATATAAATTCATGTTACTTTGATGTTGTATTCTGTCGGCCGCTATCGGCCATCGTATTATTCTCTAGTCTGTGACGGTTATCTGCTCGACGATGAGCAAACTCCACGCCGAACAGTTGTACAGTAAATTTCAAGGCTTGGAAATCGATTGTGCCAGTCATTATATTTATTCCGCTCTACGACAGTTATAACGCATTCGAGCCATAGTACGTAATTTGCAATACGTTTACCTGTCCTTGGATACAACAGATAATGTCTAATATAAGGTAAGTAGATTTGAAAACAAGAATGATTTGAAGTTTAATCGTTTTATGAGACTAGTTAAAAAGAGTGTCATTCTTTAACGTTTCATGAAAATGGACTAGACGGTGGTCACATGCATATTAGATGTTCATGTGGTTTCCGCACACATTCTCTTTAAACATGCTCCTTAAATCAGAATCTACTTATTATTTTCCTCTAGCTTTCTTTGTAACAAAAATGAAAAAATAATACCTCTTTATATTGGCTAGATTTACTTAGACCTTGTTAATTTATTTTTCACAGGTATTTCTATGCTGCGGTGGCTGTCCTAACTTGTCTGCTTTTAATCCTTAACAAAAAGGTTACGGAATTTGGATTTCCGAATCTCTCATATACCCGAACAGCGTCAGCTGCAGCTACAATATCAAAGAAAGCTTTTGACAATGACAAGAATTATTCTTCAGTTTGGCTATCAATGAACGAGATGATCAATAATCTATCCATATATACCGAAAGTAGTTTTGTAGATGACGCTTTAGATGCCTTGAGGAGAGCCAAAGTTATAAAGGCGGATATGGTGAGAGAAGGAAGTTCGTATAAATGGAGACTGACTTTGGATGGTGGTCAAAGCGTTTTATTCAAACCAGCTCTTGTGTAAGTACGGCAATGCTAACTTATGGATTAGGTTGTGCACATCGATCAAGGGTCAGTTTAGATACGAAGTGAATCAACTATCTTTGACTAGCGAAACCGGTTACTAAAATGTTCGCAAGTTCATATGCTGGCAGGTGTAGATTCTTCATTACGAACGACGTTTATTTTGAATATCTGTTTTGCCGTATTTTATGTTATATATTTAGTACGGTCGTTTGCTTGTTTCACATGGATTCACATTTATATTACATGGTTGTTTATATAGTTAAGCATGCACAAAGTAACTCATATATGGTATAAATAATTATCAGTCACACTGTGCTCATTGCGATTGAATTTACAGAATGCTATTAAAATACTTAAAAGTAAATATTTCTTTACATTCATTATATACCAAAAGGAAATGTGACACGTTTAAATAATATTTTAGAAGTTGCAGATGTCTTAAATGATAACATATCTTTGAGCAACCTATACAAATAAATGTTATGTATTCGATGTATTAATTCCGCTTGCTTTCAATACGAATTCAAGAAAAATAAGCATTCAATGCAAACTATTTCGTCCATCGCAACGTCAAAAAATATAATAAGATTTTTCTTCCAAAGGAGATGATAGGAACCAATTCAACAAAATTAAGAGGCTCAAACGGTTTTTTCATCTTTATCAACTTATAGTTTTAATGAATTATTTATCATAGTTTATTCAATCAAAATATATTTTGCTGTCTTAGACGAGAATTTAACATTAAATACGGCTTAGGTACAAACGAAAATTTAACACTGGGCTGCGATCTGGGCGCATAGGATAAATCAAGGTTAAAAGATAGTCTGGGAATAAATGAAAATTTAACATTAGGGGTGTTATGGGCACAGGCAAACAAATAATATTGGGAGCGGCGGTAAGATGAAGAGATAGATAATAGAATAGGAGGATTGAACAGAGGAAATCTATGAAAATATAATACAACCATACAAAAAAAAACATTACCATCAAATAGACACCAAAGGAGTAAAGAAAACTTGCTCTTAATTTTGTTTTCTTACGTATATACAACATACATGCAAAAATACAACCGTACCATCATACGAACACCAGGGGAGTACTGGTTAAGAGTCTCTTATTTCTCATTTTGTTTATATGTGACGATATGTACAGACGCACATATCAACATGCAAATCATACCATCACACTAAATCCAAGACAGTAGGGGGTAAGGGCATTTTATTTTGTTTTCTTTCAGTTATACAGTCCATCACACAAGGGAATATAGGAAAGTGATGTTTCATTTTGTTTTAAGACAACAAAACAAACACACGTGCACAAGAGGATGTAGGGAACGAACCCTCACATATGCAAACATACTACCAAACCTAGGCAGGGTACGGATAAAGCACGGGACTTCACAATGATATGCACTCTCATAACAATATCGTACATACTATCTGACCCACACACACACACCAAAAGCTGAAAAGTAGTGAGAGTGGTGGGGGTAGTTGAGTTTAGTTATTGGAAGATAACATAAGGCAAGCATCAACATAGATATAAAACCATATCTACAATATATAAAACGGGAAAAAGTATCTAGCAATATGATACACGTTCGAGCACTTTACAGTGACGTACAGTGTACAATTCGAAGACCAAAACATGGTGTTAGAGTAGATCTTCAATAGCAGATCTGTATGTCTTTTCATGAGATAGATATCGATGATGCTTCTCTCCTTTTTCTAAGAGCATCCTTTATTCAATTGATTTATTAGATTCTACACTTTCTGATATTTTCTCGACACATGAATTTCAGAGTGTACACACAGATAACAGTTTAAAAGCATTAAGACGAGTTAGAGAAAGTTATTCAAGGCCAGTCAAAAGAAGCCACTTTTGTTCAACATTAGTCCGAGTTTCTTCTCGGACTGAATTTGCTTATCGATTGAACACGCTCAAAAGGACATTATCAGAATCTATAGAAGGACCCAGTCTCAGATCATTAGCTAGAGATGTACGTGTGCACATGGGAAAATGATACAAAAATTGTTTCACTTTATGGCCTGAAACATAATGCACGTGAACATAATGACATAGCATACCATGAGCATGTCAAATGGTCTACGAATTGTCAATGCCTTCATTTGATATGTATACTCTAGACGGTGTCTAAGGACTCTCATGGTGGATAATTTGGAATAGTAAATTCATGGTTTATCATTGGAGAACACATTTACAATTATTCGGCAAAGAACAATCGCATCCAATACGACATAAAAACGTTTAATCCTTATTATTTCAATCCAAAAAGAAGATTGGTCAATTTGATAATCCGATTAAAATTAACATTCTCATGCACATGATCTTGTACTATTTTAAATTCTTGTACGGAAACAGTTGTCATAGATATAAACAATAAAAAGAAAAACCCCACAGCAGCCATAACCACCCAATCACAGTGTTTGTAAAGGACTTAAAACAGAAGACGAAGTAGAAAAAGAATGAAAAAAGAAATAACATGGACACGATGATCTGAGTAAAAAAGCCTTGAAGAAATGTTGACTTTCCTCTTGACGAAGAGATTTACGTTCCTGGCCATTTAACACTGTTGTCAAATTCATTCTCCTAGTCTGGATGATGTGTCAAAGAGAAAAATTGCAGTCTAATATGGAAGGGAAACGGACGAAAGCCACTGTAGGAGATAAGCCTCCTGACAGTGGTAGGACAAAATATCCCTGGGACAAAAGTCCCCTCCCCATTTTACGTTTCTTAAAATAACGTAATTGTATCATGGTTTTGATTGTTTTAATTGTTTGCTAAGAATCACAGTAATTTCAATGCTCAATCTCTGTGAGCGTTTCATTTTAAAAAGATTTTTTTTAAATTTTGAAGTAACATAATTGTTACAATAGAATCTTTTATTACATGCTTGATACGTTTAATAATATAATTCTACACTAAGGAATGTTTACAGTTCTTCAAATTGAAATGGGTAAATGTATCTGTAAGGATGCAAATTTATGTCGATCTATGAAGAGCGCAATAACTTGGGGTCAGAGAACAATTAATTAGATTGATGGGGACAGGGGCTTGTTTAATCGCTATACTGCAATGATTTCTAACGTCTGTGTCGGGAGAGGAAGTGATTCTTAATTAAGCCTTCGTTTACTTAACCATTAAACCATTAGAAAAGGGAAGGTTAACTTCGATTTTATATCGGAACTGTCAGAAACTGAGTTTTTCTAGAATCATGTTTGGAAATCTATAAGTCATGCTTACCGCAATTTTGGCGGCTAGATATAAAAGGCTGTAAATATATGTAATCCTGATTGGTTACGCTAAATAAAGGGCATGGTTCCCATACGAAATTTGTTGGGGTTAAATTGCCCTCATCGATAAAATCTAATCAGTCTGCGTTTTTCCTGCAAAAGTGAAAATATAAAGGGACTCCGAGATTGAATTTAGAAGAAATTCTCTTGTAAAACATTGGTCAAAGGGACCGGATGTCTGTAAAGTCAACGGACACAATTCTGGCGGTACAAGCGAACAAAGCTTGAAAGCACAAGGTATTTGCGTCAATCTCCTGGAATACGTTGATACCAGTATAATGATTTGCTCGAATTAATTTGCTTATATTTGCATGAATTTATTTTTTAAATACATAGATCAATATTCTTGATATGAATATAGCTGTGTTGAGTTCATCTATCTGAATTCATACACTGTTCTTCTTTATATAAGTTTGACGAATGGTTTGAATAAGTCTTGATTGATATAGGAATCTAAGAATTTCATGCATTACTTTAGTTGATATGAATTACGATAATCCGTTAGAATTCACCGATCTTAGATGATTTTATGTATGCTAAAGACTCGAATGTGTGTATTCTCTGAAAATAACGTAGTTAAACATGTAAAGAATTTCATTCATTCATTTGTGTAATTGAGACAAGAAAGGAACTGTTATGTCTGGTGTAACGCAAATGAGAATCAGTGATGAAACAGCCGTTAGGAAGTACATTAATCTTATGAAACTAGGTTTGTTTATGGTCTGCCATGTTTAGCTTGACCAGATAGTCTTTGGTCTGTTTTGAATTCCGATAGAATGATATCTGACATAACGAGAGGGGATAATGATTTGCTCCAAGTAGGACAACTGACAGAATATTACTAAAGGGTTCAAGGGTGACACTTGTATAACAGTAAATATAGTAACAATAATAAACAAAAATCTCAGTTGAATACATAAAAAATTCTATAAGAATAAAAAATACTGTAAATATCAAATATCAAGGGACTTTTGTCCTACCCCAAGGTGGCTTTGCCCTAAGTAGCTTTTGTTCTTCCCCTGTCAGGGGGTTTCTGTCCTACAGGGCTTTTATCTTTAGTGGGAATTTGCGCTGGAATCAATGTATAAGTAGAATGAACTCTGATCCCAGAAGTAAAAATCTTCATTGAACGGGATAAGAATTTGATAGACCAATAGAAATCACTATGGACATTTGCAACGGGACGAAATACTTCGAAGGTCTCTTATATCAAAGTATCCATACTTCCACACTCCAGCATAACTGACAGTCAAATCGAAGAAAGGTCAAAGTTGAAAGTATCAGTTATCATTACCTGCGAAGTCTGATGGTAGAATTAAAAGAATGAATATCCGGAACTTCACTACCTCCTGACACAGTGATCGTGCATAGGATTATGGAAATCTGTCTTCTTTGACAAAGATGAACTACCGCATCTAAAACCCAAATACTTTCGAGCCTATGTCATCAACACCGGGAAAAATAAGTCTCGACCCTCGTTCAGTAATAAACTGGGTTGCTGTCTGCTTTTCCAGCGACCACTGGATGAAATAGTATGATTTGTTTGGATTATCTCCCTTCTAAGACTTTATGAGAAGAAATGCTATTTAGGAACAGTTCAGTAAGCTGAGATTACACAGATCCGATTCGACTGCGAGCGGAAAATTGCATCTATTTTTTTCATCAGTAATGTATTGTGTTTCCTTTATAACTTTTGCTGTCTTGTTTTGGGATTCAATGTCCCTTGAAACAATGAAAAGATAGAATGCTGTTTTCGTGATCATTATAGATATCACATTATTAATGTGGCAAGAAGAAACCGTGATCGATCATCAGAACTCACACAAGACGTACCCACTTTGTTAACAGTATAACGATGTTCCTATTTTAATTTTTGAACTAGCATTTGCATTGTATATGTTTCTCCTCTCCCTTTTAGAACTGAACAAGTGTACATATAGAAGCTAGAGTGACCTAATTATATGTCACCTTTCTTTGTTGATAATGATTTTATTGATTTATTCAAATACTGCTATTTTAGAGATTACGTTTGAATTTCTGGGGATCTTTCATTATTACTCTCGGCTGTTCTATGTTTTTCTTCACTTCTGCGTGTTACGTCACGAATATTTTCTGTCACGACCGCGTACCGATTCTTAGTGATGTTTTTGTCACGTCCGCTATTAGAGCATATAAGGCAGCGTGCTCACCTGTCGTACCATTTATCGTCGATCATGTGAGGAAAAGACAGAAGAAAGAAGTATAGTAACCGATTTGGTAAACTTTTGTTACAAATGGGTTATGAATAAAACCTTCTGGACCGAGCTGAATAGTTAAAATTACAACTCGATGTGAGATATATTAAGAGTGATTACCATTATGAAGGGAAAAAACAGAAGAGCAAAGGGGAGTGGCATGCTCAGCTTCGTCAGCAATAAACATAACAGCAGTAGGCGAAATTGTGGTAACTCTGTAAGTAATAATGACTCTTGTTTCAAAGAGTGGCTGCAACAGTCACCTGAACATGGACCGTACAGGGCTGGAAGAATTGACTGATCGGCCTCTCTTTGGTCTATCAATCTCTTTCGACCTTTCTGCACAGAAACGCAATCGAGGAACATACCTGCTGTCTGTGAAGCTGGGACTGGGGGAACTGGGAAGAATGGTCACTAAGACCGGTGTGACCACTATACACATCTCAGGGCTGCCCCAAGTGCACATTTCGGGACCACCCAGGCTTTTACAAAATATATATTAATTCAACATTGCCAAACAATTTTTGTTTCTGTTTTATGCCTTGTGTCTACTTTTTTGTGTGTTTTCGCTTGTTAGTTTATTTATGTTTGCATTTGCTTGTCTTCTTAAAGCTAAACGTTATCTGCCTTCCACCCTTGGTAGATGTGCTAGTATGCGTAATGGCATGTGTGTGTGTGTGTGGGGGGGACTCCTCCGCCAACGTCGCATCAGATGGCTGGGCCATGTACGTCGGATGGATGACTGACGGATCCTCAAAGACATTCTTTATTCTCAACTTGCCTCTGGCAAAAGGTCTATCGGACGGCCACATCCCCGCATCAAGGATGTCTGCAAGCGTGACATGAAAGCCCTTGACATAGATATCAGCACCTGGGAAAAGCTGGCGACATGCTCTAATCACTGGTCTGAAAGCCGGCGAGGACAAGCTACGCTTGCTAGCTAACGAAAAGCGATCGCAGAGGAAGAAGAAGCATCTCCAATTCACACCAGACTCAACCTTCAAGTGCAGCAAGTGCAGCAAGGACTGCCATTCCCGTGTTGGGCTACATAGCCACAGCAGACGCTGCACAACCATCAACCTGGACATATCTCATGGGCGAACTTCCATCGTCTCTCGAGACTAACGGATGCAAACACACACAACACATGTGTGTGTGTGTGTGTGTGAGAGAAAGGGGGGGGGGAGGGGACTCACACCCATCACCTCAAAAACTCATGAAGTATGTACGGATTTATGATGGTAAGTTTCTACGGTTTCATAGTCTGTATATGAAGTGTCTTACCCATGCTCTCACAACCATGGGTATGTACAGTATGCACAGTATGTTTGTATGACTACATAAAAACAGAACATTCCCCTTTCTCACTTGGAGCTTGATTGAATAGTTATCTCTTTATATGCTTGCATACCTGTGTATCATTTTCACCATGGTTCCCAAGTACCGCCATCTTATCCAACACGCCATCTATTTCCATACCGTCCAGATGTTAAAGTATCGTATGTGTCCAGACCGAGAGACCCACCCACCCACCCAAAATGTTAAATTCCCTTTCTTGCCCTGAATGTAACTTTTTAAATTTAATTTTGCCTCGTCATTGCTACATTACAGAAGGGTAACACTTTGGGCAAGTAATATAAATCTCGTTGGTGCCCACACGCCATCTGCAGGATTATTGTGCAGGAAAAATCCATATTTATTTCTTAATTATTTAAGCAACAAATGTTAATCATGTGTTCATTGATGAGTGTTTCCATTTTCATCACTCTTTTAGGAACCTGACAACCAATGAACGAACATCGGATTGTGTTAGCGGATGTGAACACCCACAGTATGAGATCGCAGGATTTACATTGAACAGGTAAAAGTCTGTTGGTACTTTGGGACTTTGTGTCTAGAAAGGACAAAAGATTGGTTGTGCCTTTCTAAATCGATCGCATCGATAGTAATGCGGTATTATAGCCAAGAATATTCGTTCTGAAACAGTATAATAACCAACTAGATATACTCTCCCCCTCCTCAAAGCATTTTCAAAACCACCATTTCCATAGAAACATATACATATTCGATAACACTGATCAATATTCATCTAAAAATTATTGCAACAATCGTATACATTATACTATAAAAAGAAAACCTGCACATCATAGAAAAATTGGTGTAGATTTTCTTTCTCAAATAGTAGCATGTACACGTATTTCAAATTTATTCGATAAATATTGCAACCAGGCCAAGGTTGAGGGGATTTATTTTGTTAGCAGTTGGTTAATTAACCCATCTGTCGTGTATGAAATTGCGATGAATTGCCGATTACCGATTCAACCGTTAGTAGCAAATCATCATGTAATATTATTAAAACTGATAATTAAATTCAATTCAGTGACTTATATTGATAAACATGTGTTACGCACAGAATAAATATTTGAAATATTGAATAGTTTACAAATGTCGTGCATACAAATTTGGAAAGAAACCAGAGAAGATAATGGACAGCAGCTGGAAAAGAAACAATACACAAATTTAATAATTATTTGCAAAAAATTACTGCTCTAACAATCGATCATGTAATTGCTTTACAAATATAACTGCGGTAATATTTTCTTGTACTTGAAAGTTAACAATTTTAATCATTCGTTACAAAAATATTTTTGTAAATGTTTAGATGTAAACTAGCTCATCATGATCGCTCTCGGGTCTTAATATCTCATTCTCTCTCTCTCTCTCTCTCTCTCTCTCTCTCTCTCTCTCTCTCTCTCTCTCTCTCTCTCTCACACACACACAATAACTCTACATAATGTATTTAGTCCCTATGCAAAAGTGAAATGAAAAGTTGAAATAAACTGTCTGACTTGTTGATGCAGTGATCCGGTTGTCACACAAGAGGAATTTGCCTACATAAAAGGGAAGGATTCCGAATGTTCCAACAACAGGAATTTGCCTACATAAAAGGGAAGGATTCCGAATGTTCCAACAACAGGAATTTGCCTACATAAAAGGGAAGGATTCCGAATGTTCCAACAACAGGAATTTGCCTAAATAAGAGACAAGGATTCCGAATTGTCAGACAACAGGAATTTGCCTGAATTACAATTCCGATTATGAGCGCAATCTATTGAGGACTATAGATTTGTATCTGTATACATTTTATTCCGGATGGGCCACAACAACAACAACAATAACAATAATAATAATAATAATAATAATAATGGTGCTTATTTGTAATACAGGCCACTGGCCCATGATACATATCCATACATCATGCAGTACAAAAAGATGTTTTAGTGCGTAACAAAAAATATCGTATCTGTGGAAACTGTTATACATTAAAGTAATGATTATTACATTTTTTTAGAATCGGTGAAATACGAATATATACTACAAAGTAATCACACCAACTAATTTAAAGATAACCCTAAAACCAACAAGGTTTGTGATATTAAGCTAGAGTACTATGTAGCAGTAGTCGATGATAAAAAGGTTTCTTTAATCTTCAAGGCTTTATAGGAAACTTTGCTAATTTAGCCATCAGAGTTTTACTAATATAATGTTTTTAAAATTCCTAAATTTGTCTAAAGTCGAATTTTTTATAAACAAAGATGGGTAAATATTTTCTTCGTAATTCTCCATACAGCGATATAGCGTACAAGCAGTAATAAAACGGAATTCATTTTCGATGTCAACATTACAAATTTGACCAATTTTTTTTATTCAAAACAAATCTTTTCTTATCTTTCTGTGTTACGTTTGATTGTCAAGTTCCCAACTCCAAGCACAGAGAATAGTGACTATATAACAAAACTTGCTATATACAAACATTTCTAGATATCTTTGACAAGTGAATTCTACTTCCAATGACTTAAAAAAGGCAGTCTTTCCATCAACTTTATCTTATTTTGCAGCGTGTGCCAAAAATATCTTCTCATCTCTGACTGAATACTCTAAGAAATGTATTTTCATCGTTTATGCCCTGAGTATACCAAACATTGCCAAGTCCAAATGTAAATAGAAGCTTTTTAACATTGTTATTCCAGCAAACGCAATTTTCCGCCCTCTTAATTGTAAATTGTGAAATATCTGTTTTCTGGCATTTTTAGAATTCTTAAGAAATAGTTCAAAATACCCTTATATCTTATACTCTGCATATTAATTCTTACTAATTCATTATATTCGATTTCATTGGGAGTATACTTTGATGTGCAAAGAATATATTTATATAATGACAAATTAACTTTTTCAATATCATAGGCACCGTAAAACTCCCAAACCTCAGTCCCTTAGTTAAGGATGGGAGCCATCTTCTAGTCAAACAACGAAGCTATCCGGTTAGGCCAAAATTTAAAAGACTGCTCTAATATATCAGAGATGTCATTATGTGCCGGAGTCCAGAGATTTACCCCGACAACTTCACCGCTACCACCCGCCTATATTCAGTCAATAAATAAACGTTTTTGAAATAAAATAATATGTAAAAACTGTATTTGTGAAATAAAGGAACACACCGATATATGCAAAGCCTTCAGTGCCTGCAAGGGCAGAGTTTTTTGCACATATACCAGGAGTTTGGGTTCTTCTGGAAGAATATGTGCATCCTTGATAATTATATTATGTTTCACTCTTTCCCTTTGTATGGCCATAATACCACTTTTCGTAACTTCTGAGATAACCATCTCTGCGAAATACAATCACTCTTGTTTTTTCTTCTTTCAATTTTCACTTTTAATTTCCACTTTAGGCAATATGTATACATCCTACTCAGGGGCGGATTAAGGCTCACTGGTGCCCTAAGCACTGACAAATCTTGGTGCCCCCCTCCTTTCCACGTACACCTGGGAAGATAACCCTAGGGTGCACCATGATCAAGAAACAGAACATTATGATCAGTTTGCTCGAGTTTTATCAATTTGTTTTTACAAATCTTCATTCGTTTTTTTCTCTTTTCTTTTCACCCTTTTCTCAACTTTGTGGTGCCCCCTTTGGCCCTGGTGCCCTAAGCACGTGCTTAGTCTGCTTAATGGTTAATACGCCCCTGATCCTACTGAGCATACTTTGCAACTGGTGAGTAGTGTTTGCAATCATCTGCATACAACAGTAAAACTAGTGCTCAGGTTTCTATCGACACTCCCCGATTTCCTTCAACTAAATGGGCTTCAAATCGTTCAAAAATAAAGAAAATGAGTAGAGGCGATAAAACACAACTTTACACATCGGTAGTAAGATTATTGGACTTTATGATTCTTAACATGTTCCCACTAATGGTTTCACTAACTAGTTTTTGGTGCGTTTCTCTATCATATCATAGGCTTTTTCATAATCTATAAATACTGCATAGAATCTACCCCTGCGTTTTCTTTAATTAGTTTAATGTTTTCATTTTCCTGTATAAGGGCAACAGAAACGGACAAATTAAATTAGTCTGAAATATATTCATATCACGTTGCAGACGTAATACTGCTGCTGTATCTTCAATGTCAGCCGGGGTCTTGGTGGCTGCTTCGCGGGCTTCTTTCCTTGACTCTCTAGAGCGTCTCAACACTTTGTCTTTGTCTTTATATTTTTCATTTGATCTCAGCCGATGGGCTCTTTCAACTTACATCCTCTCCTAATCTAAATCAAGTGCATCCCTCATATACACTATGATCGATTTTTCTGTATCCTTCCACTTCGTTTCGCGGGTATCAAACTCACACCAGATTATCTTGACGGAAATACGTCTCTTGTTGCTCAAGTTTTTGTTCATTTGCCAGCAATCGTGTTTCCATTTCATTTTCTTTTCCGTCTGGTTCTCAAACGTCTTGCACAGGACCATATTCTGATCTGTCAACAATTCATTTTTATTTTTCAAGATATCTGGAGGAACATGCAATAGAGATAAATCTTTCATTAAGTTTCCTTACTTTATTTCTTATCTCTAGCTTAAATTTCTCAAACTTTAATTCACTGTTTCTGCCGTCTCTATAAAGGTGTAATAATTTATATCTTCCCTTCCAGTCATACAACTTGCCGAGGCGCAATAATAATAATAATAATAATAATAATAATAATAATAATAATATAAGAAGCTGTGTGCTAGTAGTAGAAAAAGTAACACCTGCGGTAGTAGTAGTAGTAGAAATAATAATAATAATAATAATAATAATAATAATAATAATAATAATAATAATAATTCGCATCAGCGAAAATGTCTAGCCATTAGGTGTTTGTAATATAAATTCAACTGTTGGAAATTAAATATTTTTTGTTGTAATATTGATAGAAAAAATAACGGTTACAGAGTTGCATATTTATGTGTTTAATACATTGATGCCCTTTTTCTAGGTATTCTGCATATTTATGTGTCTAATACATCGGTGTCCTTTTTCTAGGTATTCTGCACATTTATGTGTTTGATACATTTATGCCCTTTTTCTAGGTATTCTGCATATTTATGTGTCTAATACATCGGTGTCCTTTTTCTACGTATTCTGCATATTTATCTGTTTGATACATTGTTGCCCTTTTTCAAGGTATTTTGCATATTTATGTGTCTAATACATCGATGTCCTTTTTCTAGGTATTCTGCATATTTATGCGTTTGATACATTGTTGCCCTTTTTCAAGGTATTTTGCATATTTATGTGTCTAATATATCTATGTCCTTTTTCTAGGTATTCTGCATATTTATGTGTTTGATGCATTGTTGCCCTTTTTCAAGGTGTTTTGCATATTTATGTGTTTGATACATAGATTCCCTTTTCCTAGGTATTCTGCATATTTATGCGTTTGATACATTGTTGCCCTTTTTCAAGGTATTTTGCATATTTATGTGTCTAATACATCTATGTCCTTTTTCTAGGTATTCTGCATATTTATGTGTTTGATGCATTGATGCTCTTTTCCAAGGTATTTTGCATATTTATGTGTCTAATACATTGATGCCCTTTTTCTATGTATTCTGCATATTTATGTGTTTGATACATTGATGCCCTTTTTCTAGGTATTCTGCATATGTATGTGTCTAATACATCGGTGTCCTTTTTCTAGGTATTCTGCATATTTATGTGTTTGATACCTTGTTGCCCTTTTTCAAGGTATTTTGCATATTTATGTGTCTAATACATCGATTCCCTTTTGCTAGGCATTCTGCTTATTGGTGTATCTAATACAGTGCTGTCCAGCCTTTTTGACACCATGGGCCACTGAAAAATGTTTTTCTTGAAGCCGAGGGCCGCAGCAGGAAACTGAAAAGCAGCGACTATAAAGATGCTCGAGCTCTGGCGAACGATTTAAAATCAGCCCGCGGGCCGCATACGCCCCGCGGACCACGGGTTGGACAGCACTGATCTAATACTCGGTACCCTTTTTCAAGGTATTCTGCATATTTATGTGTTTGAAAGATTGATGCCCTTTTTCAAGGTATTTTGCATATTTATGTGTCTAATACATCGATGCCATTTTTCTAGGTATTCTGCATATTTATGTGTCTAATACATCGAAGCTCTTTTCCAAGGTATTCTGCATATGTATGTGTTTAATAAATTGATGCCCTTTTTCTAGGTGTTATGTATAGTTATGTGTCTAATACATCGAAGCTCTTTTTCAAGGTATTCTGCATATGTATGTGTTTAATAAATTGATGCCCTTTTTCTAGGTGTTATGTATAGTTATGTGTCAAAGACATCGATGCCCTTTTGCTAGGTATTCTGGATATGTATGTTTTTAGACATCGATGCCTTTTATCTAGATATTCTGCATATTTATATGTTTATTACATCGGTGCCCTTTTTAAATGAATTCGGCATATTTATTACAAACTTGAAATGGGCCAAAATGTAACAGAATATTATTATATGCTTTAATAATCCGTGGTATTTTCATACAATTGCCATATTGTTATCAAAGGACACATTTTGTCTTTTATAATAGGTTATTCGATCTAAAGAACATGCCCTACACAACCGGAAGACGTTTTTCGTGGAGAAATGAAATAGAACCCGTGGCATCAGACACCTTATTAGAATCTGTAAATATTTTGCCAGGTAAAATATCTAACACGCAAATGAAATAAGTTCTAAGTACATAGTGCATATTTTATTTGCGTACTTTGAGTTGAAATAACTATGTTAAAGGAAGAATCAGAAAGTAGTTTTCTCATTATGCAAAGAAAAATATGCCAGTACATTGCTACAAATACAGTTAAAGCCGTCATACATTTTACGCATATAGGGAATTTAAAATAAAACAACTCATTAACCAATAGGCGGATATCTGTAGGTATATGTGCACATTAAGGTTTGCGAGAATCCACGTTTTCTTCTTTTCTGTAGCGTAACCATTCTGTATATATGATTATATCTATTGTTTAGAGAGCTTAAGTACGGTTTGAAAGCTCTCTCTCTCTCTCTCTCTCTCTCTCTCTCTCTCTCTCTCTCTCTATATATATATATATATATATATATATATATATATATATATATATATATATATATATATATATATATATGCATGCATGCATGTATGTATATATATATATATATATATATATATATATATATATATATATATATATATATATATATATATATATATATATATATATATATATATATATATATATATATATATATATATATATATATATATATATATATATATATATATATATATATATAAAGAGAGAGAGAGAGAGATATTTCCAGACATGATTATGTTGTGATAATTTAATTCGACAAACCGGAGACCAAGAAAAATAACGCTTTTATGTGTGGTTCTTAAAATTAATATTACATCCATATATTGCATGATTTAATCTGTCCCTTATGGTAATTTTTTGTTTTTCGCCAAACATTTATCATGGAATCTAGTTTATCGGGCACGACTTAAACAGGAAACTATCGAAAAAGAGATGGAGCTGGTTTTCATGTAAAACTGGGTAATTGATACAATTGCACGGCACTGACTCTCGAGACTACGTAGAATGTATGTAATAAATATATGAATAGGATACAGTGTATTCTTACCGTGTGTGTGTATGTGTGTGTGTGTGGTCTAATGGCACGTTAGCAAAGTACCGTTTTCATAAAGCTGCATAAGGTTAAGCTTTTGAAATGTTAATGACATAATTAATATAGACTTTATGAAGAAATACCCTGAATTTACGAGTATGTGAAAGTCTGCGTCTTTGTTGTTGTTTTTTATAGTCATCAACGCTTTTGAAACCATGGAAAATAATTCTGAGCTTATCTAAATCTTAAAACCTTTCTCAACAATGTGCAAATCAACTGCATTTTTTTTAGAAGTATTTTCTCTTCTTTTCAAATTCAATTATAGATGGTGACGTATGTGTCAAATGGGCTTGCTACATGATGATGGAGAAAACGTACTGCTTTAAAAATGGCATCATTGAAGGTGCTGTTAGTTACTGGATAGAGCGCAGGAAGATAGAACAACGCGCTCAAGGCTTCCCTGCCAGTTCGCACCACGAGTTTCATCTTCGAGGCAACCGTCTTTCCAAGTTAGGCTTTATCTTTGTTTATAAATTATATCTTCATTAGAAGATTAAAATTTCTTGTAACATTTTTTCTTCCCTTTTCATACATAGAAACGTGTAGAGTTGTTCATTTACTTCATGGAAATCGCCATCTCTTTACCAGATACGACATATATCAACTGCCCTATTGAAAAAGAGTCGGAATTCATGTCAAAACCGCATTAGAGCGTCCGTGGAATACCATAGTCCCCATTAAAATCTAATTGTTTACATTGGTAGTGTGACTGCAGTGTTAGTATTTATGGAATCAATAAGAACTGACTCGACAGATACCGTTTATGTCGCCACGATGGCAAATGTGATGCAGTTGAACTGGCGAAATGTGCCTTGAAACGATGGAGTAGTTAAAACAGTTCCCTTTGCTATGGGTGGTTGTATAGTTTTTACGGCGTGAACTGCTAACGGTACGGAAACCTGATGAAGAGAAACAAATTGGCAGATTGTGAGATATGTTGTCTTGCATTGATGAGAGTACAATTTATGTATAGAATGGACACGTCGGGCTTATTAATTTACAACTGAAGTTGTATAGAAGTCTTTGGAAATCTGGGGTAAACCTGTGACGTCTAGCGGGAATCGCACCAGGGTTTGACACCGCTCGGTCAAGCAAATACCCCTGCTTGTAATAAGATATAATAAGTTTTGTAAAGAATTTATTTCCATAGAAAACAAAGTGAAAATGTATAAAAGAGCTTATTAAATAAAAATAATCCTAGATTTACTAACACGAGTAAAGAATAAAATTCTAAATAATCTTAAGTGGTATTCGAAATAATCTCCAACGTGGAATGTGTTGATGTGCCTGTAGTGGCCGGTTGTCTCTAGCGTACTGGATACGTCTGAATTGTATTGCTGCGCCAACAGTCTTTTGTTGAATGAATGTTATATAAACCAAGGTTTCCCTGTTTGAATTGACTATAATTCCCAGTTAATGTCTCTTTCCAATAATATTATAGAGCACTTTGTATTTACAAAAAAAATCACATAATTTCAAGCAAATCAAAATCAAAATATAACAATTTAAATAATTTCTGCTCAGATGTTATTGCTGGAATAATTTTTGTCCAGTAAACGAGATTTTATAGTCCTCTACCTGACTTAGGTCAGAATAAGCATTTTCATATTTTAAAAAATATCACCTAATGCAAAATTTCACTCTAGAAGATTCCAAATGTTTGCAAGATAAAATCTATAACTAAAATTAAAATACAGATTGTGGTAGACGCAATATCCTTCACTCAGACCAGGATAAATATGTTTACTTCTATCGATACTGATGCTAATATTAAACCCATACTCATATATAAAATATTGTCTATATATTAGTTGTTCAGAATTTTAAAAAATCAATGATTTTGCTAAGGTACAAATTCACTTTCTTTTGGACAAAGTCAGCTATAAGACACAATTTTACATAAATCACAGCATAAACTGAATAAAAACCTAACAAATATGTGCAAATTAAAATACAAAACAATATGTGGTTGACTGCCAATAAAGAAAAAATGACAAGGAAAGGGATAGAGCACGCACGTCTGCCATCAAACGGGATAGGCCAATCGACTGGAACAAATTCAAACAAATCAAGAATAAAGTAAACAACATGAAAAGGTCTGCTAAACCGCAATATATGGAAAATATTGATGCGCATCTTTCAGACTCTGAATGAAACGTTCCAAAAGCATTTTTGGAAAATTACAAAATTCTTTTTAAATGAGATCAATCCTTCAAATTATATTCCTCCACTTAAAGATACAAGAAATAATGCTTCGGTTTGCATCCATGATGAAAGAGAAAACGCAAACTTATTAAATCATTATTTTGCCTCCGTTTCAACTGTTGATGAAAGTACCGCTCCTCTCCCTACCTTTCAGAAAAAATTCTGATAATCTAAACGAAATTACTTTTACTGAAAAAGAAAGTAAAGATAGTATTCATTTCATTTCTGTCAAGAAAGACACTGGTCCTAATGGTGTAAGTCATATATTGCTTTAAGGCCTTAGCGAAACAATTGCAGCACCACTAACAATGCTCTTCAATCGATCATTGAAGGAAAACGAATTTCCAGATGAATGGAAACTTGCGCACATTCTTCCTATTCCTCAAAAAGGTGATTTACAAGAGATTGCCAATTATAGACAAATCTCTCTAATTAGCTGTGTCGCAAAAATCTGCGAAAGATGTATTTTTAAACATGTATATAATTACTTTCATACAAACCGTCTTTTTACAAGTATTAATCAGGATTCCTTCCTGGTCTCTGCACTGTATTTCAGCTTATTGAAATGTATCATAGTATTTGCAGTTCATTAGAACAATTCCTAATGTTTTTAATTGTATTTTGTGATCTATCAAGAACTTTCGATCCGGTCTGGCACATAGGCTTATTATTTAAACTGAAGGAATGCATAGTTTCGGGTAGTCTGATGAAATCGTTTCTAAAATATTTAAGTAATAGAAAACAAACGGTAGTTTTGTATGCGACTTATTCACTGAAAATGATTATAAATGCTGGTGTGCCGCAAGGATCCGTGCTTGGGCCAATCTTGTTTTTAATCTATGTAAATGATATTGCCGATGGTATGAGCTCTCTCGCTCGTCTATTTGCAGATGACTCCTCTCTGCATTATTCGTCTCCTTTTTGTGCTGAAATAGAGCTTGTCATGAATAATGATCTAATAAAACGGCATAACAGGTCCAAAAAGTAGCTCTTAAAATTTAATCCAGAAACATAAACAGTGGCTATGTTTTTTCACAAATTAAAGCTTAATAAACAATCCTGAACTTGTTTTTGTTAATATCGAACTTAAATAAGTGGATTCTCATGGCCACCTAGGATTGATACTTTCATCCAATACCAAATGGTCTTGTCATATTGATAGTACTAGTTTTTTTAAAACTTAAACAAAAACTAAGTAGGCAAATATTATCAAAACTGTATATAATTTATATCGGGCTTATCTTGCAATATGCCAGTGTAGTCTGTGAGGGTTGCTCGTTCATCGATTCAGAAAAATTCGAAAAACTACAGCTCGAAGCGGCAAGAAAAGTTACAGGATTTTCCAAAATACAGTAGTAGGCAATCTCTCTTTTTGAAACAGGGTGGAAACTTCTGCACTCTAGGCTAAAAAGACAGAAACTACTAACAATCTTCAACATTAAAATGAACCAAACTCCAGACCTTATATTTGAATTACTCCCCCCACCTCGGTGTCCGAGCAAACAAATTATGATCTTCGACGTTCAAACAATATGGTCATTTGCAGTTTCAGGCTAAATTCTACCAAATCACCTTTTATACCTTCAATGGTATCTTTGTGGACAAATCTCGAACAGGATACTCAACGTACTATGTCTTATAGTGCTTTGAAAACGTGTTTATGTCCAAAAATCGTATCTAGCAAACTGCCAAGTTTTATTACTCGAACACTGGATATTATCCATACTAGAGTACGACACAATGCAAATTCATTAAAAGCTGATCTTTACCGTGTTCAACTTGTTGACACTCCATTTTGTTCACGTGGTGGGATCGAAAACACCACGCATTTTTTCATGCTCTATCCCAAGTACGGTAGACAACGAGCTGAGTTGATGAGAATTTTACTTTCAATGTCATATGCAACTATTAGCTTAGATTTACTGCTTTGGGGAAACGACAATGCAAATGAAAAATCTAGAATTTTGTATCATGTATGCAAATATATAACCGCTACTGGACAATTTCAATAACTTATTCAAATCGTGATTGCTGTCATTCTCTCTCTCTCTCTCTCTCTCTCTCTCTCTCCAACCAATTATCTTTCATAATTATGTCGTCATCTTGAATATGTTAGAACATACATACATACATGCATACATGATAATAATAATAATAATAATGAGGACTTTGTATAGCGCATAATCTTTAGAAGCTCTAAGCGCTTTGCAACATTAGACAACACCTATAAGATAAAAACATATATAATGATATGATTACAAACATAAACACCATGAAATTAGAAAACATAGAAAAAACATGCTGAGAATATTTAAGGTAGGAAACATTATTAGGTCTTTAAGTTTGTTCTTGGAGTCGACATAAGTGAGTTTTGAGAGCACTCTTGAATGGGATCACTGTGTCTTTGTGTCTAAGTTCAGTGGGCAATTCATTCCACGTTGCTGGGCCCTGGTATGCAAAAGAACGCTGTCCATATGACTTTGTTTTCATAGTGGGAATAATGAGTATACGATTGTCAGAAGAGGAGCGTAAGTATCTTGCTGGTGTGTACACATGGTTGAGGTCGGATAGGTATGTTGGACTAGAGTCCGACAGTGAAATGTAGCACAGAGAACAAATTTTGTGTTTGATTCTGGATCGAATGGATAGCCAGTGTAGGGTACAGAGCAGCGGGGAGGTGTGCTCTGATCGTGGTACTCTAAGTATGATCCGAACAGCTGTGTTTTGAACTTTTTGAAGTTTTTGGAGTAGATATTGAGATGAACCAGACAGAATTGAGTTACAATAGTCCAGTCTTGAAAGCACTAATGAACACACAAGTGTTTTAGTGGCATCAACTGAAAGATATCTGCGAATGGAGCTGATGCGTCTCAGCTCAAGAAATGCAGCTTTGCATATGTTCATGGTATGTTGGTGCAATGTGAGAGTACTGTCCAGAGTAACACCTAGGTTTTGTACTGATTGTGTGAATTTAATGTTGGTGTTGCTGATATTTATTGCTTGAGGTAAAGGATGTGAATGAGAAAGTCTTTGTGTTGTGATCAGAATGGCCTCAGTTTTATCATCATTCATCTGCAGCTTGTTATATGTCATCCATGATTTCACATCAGAAATGCATCTCTCTACACCTTGGATGGTAGCATCAACTTCAGTTGAGTGGCTAGATTTGTATATTTGGGTGTCATCAGCGTACAATGGATGATGATCTATGACACTTGAGAGCGGCTGAGTGTATAGAATGAAGAGAACAGGTCCAAGAACAGATCCCTGTGGAACACCACAACATTGATCAACTGGGCTGGAGTGTATTCCATTTGCAGACACAATTTGTGTCTTGTTGACCAAGTAGGACTTGAACCACAGAAAGGCTGTATCATGAATGTCAAATACATGCTGGAGACGGTGAAGTAATATATCATGGTCTATTGTGTCAAATGCTGCAGACAGATCAAGGAGGATGAGGACTGTAATCTTTCCGCTATCCAAAGAAGAGAGAATGTCATTAACTACTTTTAGAATAATAGTTTCAGTACTGTGGCAAGGGCGATATGCAGATTGTGCATTGCTAAAAAGACTGTTTGAATTCAGATGAGATACAAGCTGGGATAGAACAACCTTTTCTAAGATTTTTTATATGAATGGGAGATTAGAAACTGGGCGGTAGTTCTTTTAATCGTTATGGTCGAGTGTTGGTTTCTTCAGCAGATGCTTTACAATGGCAGTTTTAAAAAATGATGGGAATTCCTCTGATGAGAGAGAGGTATTAATAACATCAGTTAGTGAAGGCAATGCTGGATCTAATCACTCAAGCAGCGGTGATGTTGGAATTGGATCAAGTTCACATGACTTTGGTGCACTCTTCATCAAGATTGTACGTACGAAATCCATAGAGGCCGTTTCAAATGCTGCTAATGGTTGCCGCTCAAATTCTGTATCCCAAGTGTATGGTGACGATGAGTCAATTGAAACTGTGGTGTCAAGCTTATCTCTAATGGTTTGTACTTTGTCACGGAAGAAATTTGCAAACATGTCCGGAAGGTCGACATGCATACATACATACATACATACATACATACATACATATATATATAGACTTCATATATATTTGTACATACATATACACATAAACTTATTGGTCTTAAATATACATATACCAGTAACGTAGTTGAATGATACTTTTGTCAGTTGAATATTAATAGAGTATTACTCCAAAAAGGTATAGAGCTAAACACAAATATAATACACACTGTGTGAACAATGCTAAGAAAGAGCCGATCAAAATGAATGATACAAGTTAAACATAATTAACCGCACGTGCAGATTAAGCAAAGTGACGGTTGAAATTGATAAGGAGTTCACAGACATTGCAAAGTGTACACAATTATTAAAAATATATAACTTATGTGCACAATTTATGAATTGGAGGTGAAAGATTTTAGTTAATTAATGTGAATTGGGAAGATACTGTGATATCTGATTCTGACTTTACATAAAATATCTCACATCCTTCTGCTTCTCTGAATGAGATATTCCGATTCCTTTTCCAGAAAAAATAGATTTTATTCTTTTCCTTAAGTCCTCTCAGTTTTCTTATTTGGTAATTCCCAGTCTTGGTTAAATCTTCAGTAGTGAAGGTTCCATTTTCATTGTTTTTACATTTCTTTTTCTCCTGCATAATAATACCTCGTGTAGGACACGACACAAACTTTACAATCAGTTTTGCCCTGCGCGAATCCTAATCAACTGATCCAAGAATATGAGAGCGATCATATTATCAAGTGGCACATCAACCCCAAGTTTGTTCTTTGAAAAAAGTACTGACCACAGTATCTGTGTCAAACTCCGCTGGGTCAGCAGAGGGGACTGGACTATTTATGATACGAAGGTTGTTCGGAGTGTCCGCATTAAATATCAATTTTTAATAATTTTTTGTTGTTGCAGAAAAACACACAAGATAGGTAGATAGATAGATAGATAGATAGATAGATAGATAGATAGAAAGATAGATAAATAAATAAATAAGTAAATAAATTTTTTAAAAAAAACGAACCAAAACTTTGCATTGACATATTTCCCTTGATGGTGTTCTGAAATGATCTTCGTTTGTCTTCAGATTTCAGTAGAAAATTACGTTTTCGCGTCTCATCAAACTTTTGGCATTTATCTCTGAAATTTGTATCATTTAATTTTGGTTGTAGGAATTATCTTTCCTTTACATTTTATTAGCAAGGTTTAGATCCATGAAAAAGAGTTTATACTGCGCGGCATACCGCTTTCAGATACCGGGACTCTAACACACGCGGACAGAGGTAAGATGCCAGTGATCTGTCCAGGTGAGTGCCTAAGACACTGGGCCACCCGTGTCCCCGTGAGTAAACTAACTATACGGCCTATTCTGTCGGATTTCCTTTCTTTGGAAGAAACATATATGCTTTGGGACAGTGTTTTTTTTTTTTTTTTTTTTTTTTGGTGGGGGTTGTTTTGCTTTGCAAGAATAAAAATTGGTTGAATCTAGTAAAACATGGCATCACTGAATAAATATTCGTGACGGATTAAATTCATGGGTGGGTAGGTGTTAACGAATATCTACAAAATTAAAATATACAATGAAAAACTTATAATAACAATGATTATGACGGTAAACAGTTTTACCCAATACAGACTTTTGTCCACGAAATAGTCTTTTTAGTAACAAAATATAAAAATGAATTCACTAAACTAGTTATGATTTTCCAGTATTAAATTAAATTTCTTACATATTAAACTTTGAAGTAATTCCACACTGTGCGATGATTCATGACAATCATAAAGAACGTTTTCTTCATTTCTTTGCAGATTCTTAAACTTAATGCCAGGAGAACAAAAGTTCTGCAATGTCTTCCGAGAAACACCCTTTTACCGGAGTAATAAAACATTTGGACACGTGTTGGACATGGCAGTTATGGACTATCTGATGTTGAACTACGATGGAAAACACGACTTCATTCTTCAGAAGTCGGACATCTCTTTGAGCATTTTCATTGATTATGGATTGTCGTGAGTAAATATTTTTGACGTACATGAAGCATGTATGTATGTATGTATGTATGTATGTATGTATGTATGTATGTATGTATGTATGTATGTATGTATGTATGTATATATGTATGTATGTACGTACGTACGTACGTACGTACGTATGTATGTATGTATGTATGTATGTATGTATGTATGTATGTATGTATGTATGTATGTATGTATGTATGTATGTAATATGATAATGAAAAAGCTCGGCTGAAAAGAAAATGGCAGCCCTCCAGGGGGAAATTAAAAGGGCAAAAGATGAATTTGTTGCGTGTATGCTAAATTTGTGAAAGTTGTATCATTGTAACTAGACTGGGATTTTTACTCTATAAATGACGCCCTATGAAATACATTTTATTGACACCAGATAGCAGGCTGATAAAAATAGAAAGCATTGACACTTAAGCCCACACTGTACTAGCTAGACAAATGACATAATAAGCAAGGAAACTTTGAGTGGGATGCCAAGAGTTGTGAAAGATATTTATCAGAGAGGGCTAGTAAACATATAACACACTTATCCTAAGATTGTCCGGAGAGAAGCTGTTTTCTGTTTGAATGTTACGTAATTTCACAATTCCACTAAATATTTCCTCTTTTTTGCATAAAGGAGTACAGCTAGTTAACATATTACAGTATGCTAGTGTTCATATTACCGTATGCTAGTTAACATATTACAGTATGTTAGTTAACATATTACAGTATGCTAGTTAACATATTATCGTATGCTAGTTAACACATTACAGTATGCTAGTTAACATATTACCGTACGCTAGTAAATAAGTAAAATATGACGTCTCTTTTCTCTTTAATCCGAACATGGCGCCCATGTTCACACACGTGACACGTGTTAGATATGTGATTGAAAAATCATAAATACAATTATTTATGTGATATTCAAAATAAATTTGTCACAGATACAACTGGTTTATACTAAAAGTAATAATACTGTTTTGTTATTTTGTGATGAGAAGTGAAAATATGCTGTAATGTCATTAAATTCGTAACATGAGTTCTCGGGAATTTCCGTACGAGCCTTACTGAGGGAAACTATCGAAGTATCGGTAAAGCTAAAACAAAATACTGTGGTAAGTACAACCAGCACAAAATAATGTGGTAAGTACAACTAGAATAAAGTACTGTGGTAAGTACAACCAGCACAAAATACTGTGGTAAGTACAACCAGCACAAAATAATGTGGTAAGTACAACTAGAATAAAGTACTGTGGTAACTACAACCAGCACAAAATACTGTGGTAAGTACAACTAGAATAAAGTACTGTGGTAACTACAACCAGCACAAAATACTGTGGTAAGTACAACCAGCACAAAATAATGTGGTAAGTACAACTAGAATAAAGTACTGTGGTAAGTACAACCAGCACAAAATACTGTGGTAAGTACAACCAGCACAAAATAATGTGGTAAGTACAACTAGAATAAAGTACTGTGGTAACTACAACCAGCACAAAATACTGTGGTAAGTACAACCAGCACAAAATAATGTGGTAAGTACAACTAGAATAAAGTACTGTGGTAAGTACAACCAGCACAAAATACTGTGGTAAGTACAACCAGCACAAAATAATGTGGTAAGTACAACTAGAATAAAGTACTGTGGTAACTACAACCAGCACAAAATACTGTGGTAAGTACAACCAGCACAAAATAATGTGGTAAGTACAACTAGAATAAAGTACTGTGGTAACTACAACCAGCACAAAATACTGTGGTAAGTACAACCAGCACAAAATAATGTGGTAAGTACAACTAGAATAAAGTACTGTGGTAACTACAACCAGAACAAAATACTGTGGTAAGTACACACAGAACAAAATACTCTGGTAAATACAACCAGAACAAAATATTTTGTTAAGTACAACCAGAACAAAATACTCTGGTAAATACAACCAGAACAAAATACTCTGGTAAATACAACCAGAACAAAATACTCTGGTAAATACAACCAGAACAAAATACTCTGGTAAATGCAACCAGAACTAAATATTTTGGTAAGTACAACCATAACAAAATACTGTGGTAAGTACAACAGGAACAAAATACTGTGGTAAGTACAGCCAGAACAACCTACTGTGGTAAGTACACCCAGAACAACATTCTGTGGTAAGTATAACCAGAACAAAATACTGTGCTAAGTACAACCAGAACAACATTCTGTGGTAAGTACAACCAGAACAAAATACTGTGGTAAGTACAACCAGAACAAAATACTGTGGTAAGTACAGCCAGAACAAAATATTGTGGTAAGTACACCCAGAACAAATTACTGTGGTAAGTACAACCAGAACAACATTCTGTGGTAAGTACAGCCAGAACAAAATACTGTGGTAAGTACAACCAGAACAACATTCTGTGGTAAGTACAACCAGAACAACATTCTGTGGTAAGTACAACCAGAACAAAATACTGAGCTAAGTACAACCAGAACAACATTCTGTGGTAAGTACAACCATAACAAAATACTCTGGTAAGTACAACCAGAACAACATTCTGGTAAGTACAACCAGAACAACATTCTGTGGTAAGTACAACCAGAACAACATACTATGTTAGACCAGTATGGCAGTACCCTCATCTCTAAATTTCAGACACGATTTAATATGAGTCATTTTTCCACAGTTAATTCACTTTGAGGCACGATTCATTATAAGGCTTTTTTCCACCATTAATTCACTTTGAAGCACGATTCCTTGTAAGGTGTTTTTCCAAAATTAATCCACTTTGAGGTACGCTTCAATATGAGGCATTTATTCCACAATTAATTCACACTGAGGTAAAATTTATTATGATCCATTTGCTTTGAGAATATAAACTTGTACGAAGTTTGATTCTCATTACCCATATCCCACCCCCACCCGTAACCCAAAATATACCGTATGCATTCGTTTATAAGTTGGATCCGACTGCAAACAACATAGACCCTTTTATGCCGCCTGTTTATTCTACTATATACCGTATGCATTCGTTTATAAGTTGGATCCGACTGCAAACAACATAGACCCTTTTATGCCGCCTGTTTGTTCTACTGATTAGTCCTAACACAATGAATAGACACAGATCTGCCTGATTATTATACATGATGCACTGGCAGATTGAGATATATACAATTTGCAACTTATTCTTAATTCGACTTATAAGGGAGTATATAACCGAGGTTCCAATAATTCGACTTATAAGGGAGTATATAACCGAACTTCCATATTTCTTGCTAGCATAAGATTTATTACGTGTTTTATAGTACTTAGGAAAATAATTAATTAATGCAAACAAATCTTCGCTAAGTTATAAGTATGACTCAATCGGATATCTTTTATTGTTTGAATTTTGTATTTGTTTTGCTTTTTTAGTTTTTAAAATTGCACTACATTAAAATAATAGATTTTATATATTTAAACTGAATTTTAATCATATGCTCTGGAACATTTTGTTGAAGATTTTGACGTGAAAAAATTACAAAATACTACAAGCAGCATAATCTGTTCTAGTCACGTGTCATAAAGATTGTATTTTGCTGACCATTTTATTACAACAATTGCATGGCCGGTTAGTAAATGAGGGAATGTTTAGAATATAGTTGTATGTTTCCTTAATATTGGGTTCATATACCTTAGATAATACGGAGCAGGCACGATTTCCACAATGCAAGCTATATTTTACTCCATCACCAAAAACGGAGTAGTGTCCTAATTTGTTAAAGTTGTATTGTTTTTATTTTTTTATTTAGTTATTCTTTTTGTATTTGTTTTGCATGTCCTATTCAAAGAATAACTAAATAAAAAAATAAAAACAATACAACTTTAACAAATTAGGACACTACTCCGTTTTTGGTGATGGAGTAAAATATAGCTTGCATTGTGGAAATCGTGCCTTCTATTCAGAATCATTCAAAGGGAAAGAACTCCACATAGGGAAAGAACTCCAACATAATTAAAGTCTAGCCATTCGAGCTGAAAGATTTGACAATACAACTAGTCAGTACCTAATCATAAATTATAATCTAATTATGTGTTTTACAGACTGTGTTCAGTAGAGGATTCTATTCTCCTAGCTCCAGTATACCAATGCTGCAAGTATGTAACCAGTCCTTGGAAAATGTTTCTTTTTAATTTAAGAAATGAGAGCTGAAAACACAATTTCAAATATATTGAATTAAATAATATAAAATATTTTTAGACGCTTAGAATTATAATTTAAGAAATTTATGCAGAATGTGAAAAAATTATATACGTTAATACCTTTTGCAATCCTTATTTCATCACATTAGCAAGCGCAAATGTGTATAATGTTAAGATTACGAAGTAATTCGCCAGTATATTTGTGTCTGCAAAGAGAATTTACATTCTTAAAAATAGGATCAATGGTATGACTTCAATAATAATTTAAGTGTTAAAGTTTTACCAGTCTTCTGTTTCTACTGAGTTTTCAAATCGATGTTAAATTATGTGTCACGAAGACAAACATTAAATTCATCAAAGATCAGGTCACACTTTAATAAAACTTCTCAACTTTGAGCGAACACTCAGTTTAAATATTGCATATTTATTTTAGTATAAACGATAAAATGATAACTGCACCAAGCCTATGTTTGGAAACAAAATCAGATTGGTTATTTGTGGGCTCAACATAACTACAATAACCTTTATTTGACTGCATTTTTTTAAACTAAGGAACGCAATTTTTACTTGAGTACGTTCTCAAGTTGACAACGTTTATGAACGTCAAGCGATCTTTGTTCACTATAATTTCTCTTTCAAAGTATCAGACGCAAAATGTACGAAAGCTTCTTGCGTTTCGAGTGGAATCTTACAGAAGCGTTTAAAAGAGCCACCCTGAGTGATCCATTGAACCCAGTACTACTACATCAGGACGTTTTGGCCATTCATCGAAGACTTCACACCGTGCATGCATTGGTTGATATATGCATGAAAAAATATGGAAAAGAGCATGTCATACTGGATATTTAATTTGTTTTTAAATCTGATTTTCTTTACTTGTCATGCGCGTTATGCTTCATGAAACACGTAAATACTTTAACATTTACGCATATCATTCAAGATTGTCATTCCCAAAATGCACGTATGGTTGATTGTAAAATTCAAATTCTTGCATCTTCTAAAAAATGATGATATTAAGCAAATTTTAGTTGTCTTGTAAGTTAATGGCATTTGTCTTATATGCTGTTTTACGGCACAACAACACATGTAACTTAATTACTGATGATCCCAGTGATGTAAAGTGTATTGGTCTAAGATAAGTCACGTGATAGCATTGCTATTCAACATACTTACATGTAAATACGAATGTGAAACCAGCCTTTTTTTTATACCGTTCTATCCGCTGTGTTATCGATACAGAGAGGATAAGACGTTTCTTTCCGTAAAATCAGATTATATCGACGAGTGCATTGGTTGGTAACGACTGTATTAAATTAATTGATTAGTGACGAGTGTATTCATTTTATTGGTTCGTTACACCTACATTCAATTTAAGAATTTGAGAGCATGAAAGCAATTTACTTTGCTTCTTCAACTTGAATATATCAAACATTTGAATTTTCGCTTCTATGATGAAAACTAAGATTCATGTAACAGATTGGAAACAATAATAATAGTGACATTTTCTGACCAGTGATCGTTCCAGATGGTTATGTACTCTTTCACTCCTAATGTATACGTGAAACAAGATTTACCTCCCTTATCAAGCAGTTGAAATAATTCTAATCATGAGAAACTCGCTGCTACGAAACAAAAGCTAATGAACCAAAATTATTCCACCATCATTATCCAAGGCAGATAACTTCTGCTTTCTTAAAAATTGTATTTTTTCCTCACCATAAGCATTATTATTATATGATCATTTTTTTTCTCCGTTAACTTTCCATTGTCAAAATCGTTCAGTATTTTACGATACTGAACTCGCGCGCAACTGTTTCTGCTGTTGTAGGGTTTAACACCATTTTTCAGCACAATACAGGCTATACGTGGCGGCCAGTATAAGTGGTGGAGGAAGAACCCTGGAAAACCCCGGGAAGAACCACCGACCCACGAGAAGCTACTGGCAGGCTTTCTCACGTACCAACGTTAGCTGAGCCTGAGACTCGAACTCACGCAGGCAGAGGTGAGATGGCAGTTATCCGTAACGGTGAGCGCTTTAGACCACTCGGTCACTCGGGGCCCCTATTTTTTATTGTAAACAAACAATGGACACAGATGGCCATCACTTTTTGTAAATAAATCATGTACACTCACATAGTAGGCTGTTTACGTTTTGGATAATTACATTTGTTTCTGAATGAACTAAAGTAGATGTTTAGATGTTTCGTGGACTGCCACATACCAGCTGCTTTGCTACATTCGGCATTCACTTTTTTGATACAGTGTTTCGGATGTAGGCAGGAGATGCAAAATTTCATGAAATTGCTGGGTACCTACAAATATCATGGAAGTGACAAGGCATACACTGTCTTTTTTAGCGGGTAATAAGAATGGCCAAAAATATACTTACAGTTTTACATCCTGAATTTCCATTCTCAGTTCTACAAATCCGAATTACATGAGCCATGTCATATGTTCTCAGTCTTGATTACACATTTCGATATTGTACTGTAATTTCGAATATATTCCAAGTGCGATTACATCCTCCTTACTGTACTTAAAATGAAATAAACATTAAATTCCACAGCGTCTTTTTGATAATTGCAGTTGAAAGACTTCATATTTTTCCCACATTATGATTTCAAATATTCAATAACAGAACAAAAACACACTTGCAGATGTCAACACGCTTCTCCCTCACTATTTCAATCCGATATATTTCATGTAGAATTTGGACAGATGAATCCAGTCCATAATCATAAAAGTTTCGATGAATCGACCAAAATTCCAAATTCTATTCATTCCAGATCAAATGGAAAATTTGTTGCAATGCGCATTCATTCATAGTATGAATCTAAATTTAAATTTTATGTAGACCAAAACGCCATTTTCTTTCAAAAGTTATGTCTAGCGCGAGACTAAGTTCAAATTTATCTGGGTGAAGTTATGTGTGCATTAATACTGCTATTATCGTGTAAGGATGAATCTGCGTTTGTGTATTTAGTTTTGGAATACAGCATACATTCAGTTAGTTTGTTTCTTGTAGTGTATTTTGTTTATATAATTAAGCCTTAGGTAGAAAAGAAAAATGAGCATATAATAAAAAGGTTGCTTCATTTGTATGGGAAAATATGAACTCGTTTTGTCGGATGGATATACTAAACTCCCAAGGAGGTGCAGTATTCCATCCGAAAAACTCATTCACATTTTCCCATACAAATGCAGTAACTTACAAATATAATTTTGGAATGGAAATATATTTGCTCCTTATGTAACTTATGTCATTTGAAAGTATGTGGGTCGGGGCTGGGGCTGGGGAGGGACGGGACCGAGTGGTCAATAATAGTACTTGCCTTTAGCGACCAACACTTGTACATATTTTGGTTATTAAATAGTAATTTTATCGCCTAAGAATCCTATCTCTTGTTAAAGTCTCAGCAATGTACATGTCCATTATTCCTAAAACTGTACACTCTTACCTTTAAAAGAAAGTTCTTTCGTCACCAGATTAGAATGCTCATGTTTGGAATTCACACATTAATAATCTAATTCAGTTTTTTAGTGTCCTGACGTTCAATATGAAAGCAAAGCAGTAATGAATGCTGGTTAACGTTGCTCACCTTGATGTCATAGACAGAAGGCTTCGACACGGAGTTAGAGTTCTAAGAGCCAAGCTGTGTACACTTCAGCTTGTAGCATCCTCTTTTTTGCACACGTGCTAGAAATAAAAATGTCTAAAATTTCTTCTTTCATTTTCAAAAATACTTGGCTTAAAAGCAAGAACTCGTGGAAAAGACAGTCTAGTATCCCTTATATTTCTGTACAAAGCCATCTTGGGGTAATGACAATCCAGTATACACTTAAACATTATTGTTGTATTTTTAAAAGTCTGTACGAGAGACCAACAGTTGTTTGAGCAGTTTTCTGCTGCCCATATTCTCTCTCTCTCTTCTCTGTGTGTTTTCCATAAATAAGTTATTATGTTTCGTACGTTACGTCACGTAGATAAATTATTTTCATTTTGATTATCAAGTAGATACATGTCATTGTAAGTAGTCATAGGTTTTGTCGAATTCCATGGCATTTTACTCCTAACAATTAAATAAAATTACACAAAACTAAGTCCTACTGTACTCCTTGAGTCTACTGGGAAAAACAGCGTTCCCCAGCTATAGTGATGATGTGTATACAGTATTATAATATAAACAAAATGTATTCTGTTTGTCGCAAATGTAATTACACAACAGACTGATCCTAAACATCAAGCAGTGTTATCAAGCACTGTCATCAAGCAGTGTTATCAAGCAGTGTTATCAAGAAGTGGTATCAAGCAGTGTTATGAAGCAGTATTATGGCTGTCTTATCTTAAGTTTCAATTCAGTTAATGCGATCACCTATTTTCGAGATTGTATAGAAAGAACGTCTAATGTACTGCTATTCTAGATTTTTTTAAAAAGCAAATATATTAATAGATCTCTAGTCTGGAAACTAGCAAGTCTCAATCAAGATTCATGTTGTTCAGACATCTGAGTTTTATTCAAATTATATTTTAAAGACCTCCTATATTTGCTACTGAGCACCGCCATTCCTTCCAGAATGCCTTAAAACTATACATTCTCACGTAATATTCATGATGCCCTTAATAGATCTTATTTAAATTAAAAAAATACAAAAAGCGACATTGTCTTTAATATTTTTAAAGGTAAGAGATCCAATCAGCCTTTATCAGGTTGAAACAATTAGGGACTGGAGCTGACATTTGTCCGTGTATACAAACTGAATATGAGCCTTTTAAAAGTTCAAGAGTTCATTTTCCATTAAGCGAGTATCGTTATATCACGAAGAAAAAATGAACAGCAAAAGTGTGTAATAAGATTAAGTTACGAATACATATTTCATATCTGTGCAATTTCTTTATTCTTAGGAAACTGCATGACATGTGTGAAAATTATCATGGTATTGATGCTATGCGTGGTTAAAAAAATCCTAAAACAACATGATTTTGATAATAAAAAGTAATCAATTAAAAAACGCACTAACCTGCTAGAGTGCTTTAAATGAAGATCAACCGATCCGGTGGCCTAGTGGGTAGAGCGTCCTCCTCTGATGCGAGAGGTCGTGAGTTCTATCCCAGGCCGAGTCATACCAAAGACTTACAAAAATGGTACTAACATCTGCATCGCTTGGCGTTCAGCATTAAGAGGTTAGTGTTAGGACTGGTCGGCCTGGTGTCAGGATAATGTGACTGGGTGGGACATTACGCTACATGTGTGCGCCATGATGCCCCAGTGCTAGACATCACTATAAACTGCCACACTGCAGACATCGTAGCGATATGACTAATACAAAATTAAAAGTTACGTTAAAAATCTAACACACACACACACACACACATGTGCACCGTATGTACCAGCTTATAAGACGAGTATAACTGCAAACCACAGAGACCCAGATCTCTGCGCGGTTAAGTCTACAAATGTAATTATTGGAACGAACATTTGGATTATACATATAGCAAAATCGATGCATTGCGGATTGTTAGAATTGTAATTGCGTTGGTGTTTTTAATATATAGGTATTTTAATATATAGGTATTCCAATAAAATGGCATTTATAAGTAAATTAACTTCGATCAAACTGTTGAGCCAGGATTTCTACTAAACTGTTTTTAACATAATTTACAATGCTATAATAAATGTTCCATGTTGTAAAACTTTCTTTATGTCACCTCTAACAATGATTAATATTTGGACCTAATTTAAACATAATGAAAATGTGGGGGTGCTTTTCATTTATGGACTTAATACAATGACTCTTATCTAAGTCAGAACAGTTCGTTGTTAACATGGTCAAATTCTTGTTTGTTTTTGCATTAATAAATTAATCATTTTAAACTAGACCTATTAAAATACTTGAACGAATCACAAGCATGCAACATTTATAAAGTTTGATATTATATTGTACATGGGATTATGTGCTAATTAACGTAGTAAAAAAGCTGAGAATAATCTTAATTTGGTTCCGTACAAATTTATATTAGACGGAAAAATATATAATTCCTCTATATTTCCAAGTCCGTTGAAAATTAATTAACCTTAACACAAGTTAAAGAACGATAAACAAAAGGATTACAAAGAAATATATGTGCTTTGTAAGTATAACGTTTTTTTTTTTGAATATTGGAAAACAAAAAACATGACGTTTATAAAACTAATTTACAAATGGCAGACTGGCACAATTATCTGAATGTTTTGTATCATATTTATAAGAAATGCCTCCAGATTTAGGCGATATTTAACACGTAATATTCTTGTTTAATAAGAAATGCTTTAAAAAATAACGAATATAAATTGCTGCCTCTTGTAGTTACAAAGTTGTACTCTGTGTATTTTCACACAAGCGAAAATATTCAAAGCATAATGTCTTATACCCTCTATTAATGTTCCTCTTACTCTACCATTGTATAGTCCCAAAAATGTCTTTCTCCTGCAAGTAAACGGCAGTGGTACGCCCACACATCCATCTGCCCTTCCACTGAATTATTTAGCCATCCATCCAGCAATCCAGTCACCCTGATATGTTCTGCAGTTCTTCGTGTATAATTCATACGAACAAATTTCATATATAACAATAAGCATTTGTCTGAAATTGATATCTATAAAAGTAAGCTCCGACATGTAGTGAAAGTGTCATTGAGATGATCGTCAGCCAAATCTCTGTTTGTAAATATATACACGGCAATGCGGTCTAGAATAGAGAAACTCCGTCAAGTTGTTCCATTTTATACAGGTTTAAGACAGGACATAAACTGGATTAAGTTGTATATCGAACTATGAATTTTACTTGTTAAAAATAAAACAGCAAAAAGTTGAAGAATCTTGGTTACATACATTTTGGTGTCTGAATGATAGGTAATTAATACATTGCGTTGAAATAATTGCTTTGGCACACAGTATTGCAAACCAGTAATATGTAATCTTAAGCTTCATTAGACATTATATCGGAAAGAATCAGTTCAGTGAACTTGTATTTTAAATATATAACTTCTCTTGTACCTAAAGAACATGCAAAGATAACGCTTGGTTCTAACTATGACCTCCCTAAATATCCTACAAAGATAACACTTGGTTCTAATTATCACATCCCTACATAACATGCAAATATAACACCTGGTTCTAATTATCACCTCCCTAAATATTATGCAAAGATAGCAATTATAGTTATAAGCTTCCTAAATCTTCTCAACATCATTGAGAACTACTCAGCTTTTAAATTTGTATTCCTTCGGTTTCTCATCTCCGATTGCTGAAGTACACGCCATGAGGACGCCTGTCCTTTGCAAACGAAATAAAATTTTAATTGAAGGGAACCTAATCTGTACTAAGTTTAAGAGAAATATCTAATGAGAAGAGGTTGGAAAGTTTTTTTAAAATTCCGTTCCATCTTTATGAGTAACCAAATACATGCATAAATGCATCCGAGCTGGATACACTATGCGCCATACAGAAAGTGTTATTTGTATAGGTTACTGCATTTGTATGCGAAAACATGAACGAGTTATTGGTTGTTTTTTTTCCTGAGCAATACTGTACGATCTTGGGAGTACAGTATTGCTCCGAACAAATTTGTTCACGTCTTTAAGTTTATCATCTCTACTTTCATATGGAGGAAACAGCTTGGTTAGTTCATCCATAAACAAATATAAGACACCAAAAGCTTCTATACTATTTTTAGACACACGTGTCGTGTAATATGAAGCCATGCAATAGGGAAACATACCGCACGATTCTGACAATGTAAAGTTAAGGGAGACAGAATGAACATATACTAATTTATAATATCCAATGTGAGACATAGGAAAGTATCTTGACCTACATGCACATTATTCTCTTTAAGCAATACTGAAATCATACAGTTTATATTTTAGGACTATATGTAACAAAATGTATCAATTATGATATTCCTTGAAAGATATATGTGAATCATGAATTTGTTGTACATCATTCTAATAAAAATCCGTGACCATCACACTCACGCACACACATACATACACACACATACACACACATACACACATATATCCCTGCAGATAGTTCGTCTTTGATACTTACTAAGTCATATACTTTTAAATCGTACTTTTTCATATGGATTTTTTATTATCGCTTGCTGCTTACTCTTCATTCCTTCAGTAGTGCTCATCTTAGTCATAGCAGAGGTTACAGACTTATCGTGTTGTCTAACGTTATTATACACCATCTTGTCTTTTTAGGCAGTTACAGGATATAAGGTGTATATGTTAATAGTCTCACTGATTTCTTTCTGTGCGCTATTTTGAACTTGTGAAACGTACATCTATAGGAACAACACGGACAATTATCAAGTAATAATTTTTCAACTATACACAAAAAGCATAATCCATCACGCTTTGCTAAATAAAGGTTTAAGACATTGGGAAATCGTAACAAAAAGAAGCTAAACAAACAGGTTTGTTAAAGCTACACAAATGACCATTGATTTCAGTTGAAAATGTAGTCGAAATTAAAGTGCAATTCGGTGTGCGTCAGGTTTTCCACGACATGGGTCATGTCATTTGGATTTGCAGAACTAAAAAAGTACATGTTCAGGCAATTCAAGATGCATAAATGTAATTATTATATGCTCATTTTCGTCTCCGTTTACTTTATATTGTCAGAGACGTGCAATGTTTTAGTGTATTAGGAACTACTTTGTAAACAAATCATGTACACTCATGTAGTAGACACTTCAGTTTTGGCTGAATAAATTTGTTTCTGAATGAACTAAAACAGCTGTTTCGTGGACTGCCACGTATCCGATGCTTTGCAGTATTTTGCGTTAACGTTTTTGATACAATGTTTCGGATTTAGGCTAGCAATAGACGCCACAAAATTGATGGGGTCCCTACAAACTGCATGCACGTTGCAAAGCATAAATGTATCTTCTTTTATCTGGTAATAAGAATGGCAAAAATATATTCACAGTTTTACATCCTGAATTTCCTCAAAATGTGCTTTCTTAGTTCTGCAAATTCGAATTACCTAAGCTATGTCATGGTTCTAAAGCGTGATTACAGATTTCGAAACTGTACCGTAATTTCAACTACATTCCAAGTGCAATAACATCATAATTACAGCACTCAAAATGAACTGAACATTATATTCCACAGCGTCCTTTTGATAATTACGATTGAAAGAATTCATATTTTTCCCACATTGTGATTCCAAACATTCAATGACAGAACAAAAACACATGAAGATGAGTCAAGATGCCTCAATGACTGCTCAAATCAGATGTACTTCATGTAGAATTGACACAGCTAAATCCAGTCCATAATCACGAAATTTAGTATAATTGACAAAAATACCAAAATCCATTTATTCCAGACCAAATGGAAAAGTTGTTGCAATGCGCATCATTCACAATATGACTCTAAATTTCAATTTTAAGAAAAATGTTGAGCGCGCGACTAAGTTCAAACTTCCCTGGGCGGAGTCATATGCGCATTAATATTGTTGTTGTGTACAGATGAATCTGCGCTTGTGTATTTAGTTTTAAATACATCAAAAATTCAACTACTTTGTTTTGTTGTTGTGTATATTTGTTTATATAATTATGCCTTGGGAAGAATAAGAAAATGAGCATACAATAAAAAGGTTACTGCATTTGTATTGGGAAATATGAACTCGTTTTTCTCGGATGGAGATATTGCAATCCCAAGGTCATTCAGTATCCATCCGAAAAAAACTTTTTCATATTTTTCCATACAAATGCAGTAATCGATAAGTATATTTTTAATTGAAGTAATCGATAAGTATATTTTTAATTGAAGTAATCGATAAGTATATTTTTACTATTCTTATTACCAACAAGGAAGATATATGTTGATGCACCATAACTGTTATTTAAATCTTATTGTTCATGTTACAAAAGTCTTCATGGAACATCCAGGCGTGTCGCCCTATTCCTCATACATATCGACTATGAAATCTTTACAAAATGGAATATATATTTCCTAATTATTTGGTATTATTTATACTGATCTGCATCGAGTTTTACTAAGGCTCAAATAGTTAGATGAGAATCGTACTCAGGTAGATTAGTTTTTTTTTTAAATATCTTTAAAATTAAAATTGCAACGTGCAGGATCCAGTATTTTATTGGATGGCGTATACTAGCGGAATTATAATGTTTTTTTTTATCTTTATTACTGGATACTATAGTTCTTGATAAGCAGTTTTCTTTTGTAATTGATCCCAAATATTCAGCAAATCAGTCTATTCGGTCGTCTCCTCTGCAAATTATGTGCTCATATTGCTGGCTTGTGTTTTGCTGTTGTCATTATATGTGATGAATTTGGGTCCTAACGGTTTGCAGCTTCAGTACTTATTGACTCAGTGATACTGTTAAAACCCCCTATAAATAACAAATGGATCCTCTATTTCATTTTAGTAGTTTTTACATTTTTTGTTAGATGGTTGCTTACATAATCTGTATGTTCTTGAAATTTAATTCAGACTTTAAAAAAAAGTAAAACATTCAAATTTGTATTACAAGGAATTTTTTTTCTCCTAAGATTTAATTTTTTTCTTGAGATGGTTCGAATCTTGATACATACTTTGTATTCTGGTATCTTCCGGTAATGATAACGGAGAAAATTAGAATGGTCTCTTGCAAATATGATTAAACGATATACATGCCTGTCCCATTCTCATTCCGTCATACTAACTGGCTTTATACGTGCTGCGACTTGTTCATACAGATAGACAGATATATAGAATTCATTCGCAAATGTGTTTCTATTTTGCATAGTTGCTAGACATTTATTAGGCAAATGCTTATATTTAACAAGGTTATATATTATATCGTCTCCTAAAGTTACTTACTGATTGTATAAATCTATTCGATGACTTTAAAAAGACAGACTTTAAGGGAAAAGAAGACTTCTACTTGAAGATTCTGACATTTTATCTATCTTTCATAAGCATTTATTGTAACATTTCAGAATACGTTAATCCATACTTTAGATCGATCTTCTTTGCTTCAATGGGCGACACGTACATAGATCAATGGTATGATTTTTTGTATCCATCAATACGGTTTTATATTATATCTTCCATTTCCTGGTTTCATTTTTTAGTGAAAACCTCTCCATTCTGGTGTAATGAGTTCAATTAAATCCCACCCTTAAATACGCTTTTTCTTGCCTGAGTGAGTGAAAAATACTCAGTATATATACTCTGATGACCGCTGCTGTGGAGTAATTGGGTAGAACTCCGGTGGCCTAATTTGTTAGAGAATCTGCCTCGGATGCAGGAGGTTGTGGGTTCGAACCCCAGCCGAGTCATACCAAAGATTTATAAAAATTATACTAACAGCTGCCTCGCTAATCGCTCAGCATTAAGAGATTAGTGTTAGGACTGGTCAGGATAAGTGACTGGCTTGGATATGATGCTACGTGTCTGCGGCATGATGCCCCAGTGTTAGACCTCGCTATAAACTGCCACACTACATACATCGTAGCGATATAACTGCAAAATTTGTTAAAACTAGGTTAAAAATCCAAATCTCTCTCTCTCTCTCTCTCACACACACACACACACACACACACACTTTCTCCTGTAATTATTTTGACCTTAATGTTATAAAAATGTTTTCATTCATCAAGTTGTAGTTTTGTTCATATTCTATTTTTATATAATTCCCTAAAGGTATGGGCTATGATAATTCTCACTATTCTAAATACATAGTATTAGCCCAGGCGTATTCTAAAAAAGATAACCACCAGATTCAAAATCAATATATAACCCAAACATTTTTTATACGCTTATAAAGAAGCAATGTCAGCCTGGTACAGAACATCTGTGGACCTAACGAAAACCTTTTTAAAGGAAAATCTTTTCTCCTGACCAGCTTATGTAATGTGCTAGTACACTGTTTTATTTTTTTTTAAAAGTCTCTTATTACGGAATATGTATAGGTCTCTGCGTTTTTGTTTATCTTCTTTATTGCCCCCAAAATTGGTTTATCTTTACAAATTATTTATGTATTTATGTATTTAATTAATATAGTAATTATTTCTCCAGCACTGATTAGAAAAATATAGTTTTGATTTCATCCTAAGGTGAGTATTATTTAATACTTATGTAGTATTTATGCAGTTTTAGATGTACAAATGTACATACGGTAATTATACAACCGACGTTCTAACACCATTATATTACGTATATGGTTGTATATAATAGTTGTTCTAGTTGTTATTGCATCTGTCTTTCGTACTACATTAATTGGTTGCATATGTAAATATTAAATGGACCAAGTTTTGTGTAGAATATATTAATATTCATTTTTATCCATACTGGGTGCTCTTTAAAATAATTATGAATGACAACATTTGTTCAAAGCATTTTTTTTTAAAGGCTGAAATGTCACAGCTTTCTGCACGAGTAAGTAGATTCAGATATGCTGATCGAGAAGTTTTTGTTCCTAACAATCTGACGACCACTGAGCTAAAAGATACATAAAGTTGATGACCACTGACCCAGGTCTGTTTTCATTAGATAATTAAAGATCAGTTGACAGTGACCTGTGATTAATAAAAGGGACTTTTAAATAGTGTTGTGTTTTTTTTTTTCTAAAATGATCGCAAAAGGAGTCAAAAATTGATTAAATTGACCAGAAGTTAATAAAGATGTAATCATTACATTTTACGTTTTCGGATGTACCATAAATCGTAAAATGAAAAGGATCATTATACAACAAAAATATTGAACTTTTCTTTCAACAACTTGAAATTAAGCGCTGGAATTAACAGAATGCGTTTACAAACTTGTTTTTGACGTTACCAACCACAGTTGTACTAAAACTGGCTACATTTCAGCAATGTGTTTATTTCTAATATCGATGTTAAATTACAAATGGCGTGAAATGAATCCCGTTCATTGCTACGATGTTAGTAGTTTGTTTACTGCTTCTTCTCGCTCTCCATCCTGCAAGGGAAAACACACACATTCTATCTCAGTAATTAAATCACTGGCCATACACATTGTTTTGGTAATTTATAACAAGGTCGTAAATTCATTTGAGGTTTTCAATTGGTATGTTGTTGTTTTTGTGGGGTTCTTTTTCGAGTTTGGGATCGAGAGTATTGATGGATCTTCACATCATGGACCAAACATTTAGTTGAAAAACAAACCGGTTGAAATCAATCCGGTCTTTTTTGTCATCAATGTCTTTCGCACAGCTTTTTCCCAACATTGATTATCGAGGCAAGAACGTTGTTTGGTTGAAAACTATGATATGTCGAATATTCCCGAGAGTATTTACTTAGTTGTTAGTTTTTAAAATACAAATGTGCACTCTCTAAAAGAAATGAAATATGTCAGCTACCTTTTGGGAAAATAAATTCATCTATGAAATCAAACCACAAAATAATCTTGGAGATGTCTTTAGATAATTCTGGATACCACTTCACTCTATCGAAACTTTCCGCATATCATAACATGGCTGAAGTAGATCTACGCGATTGGAATAGGAGGTAGCATACGATGCGATTATATGAACTTTGTTTTAAATAATTTTGAAATGTGTACCACCTTCAAAACTGGTCTTGTTTAACTGACATACATTCATTAAAGTAGCAGCAACTGCAGATAGTTCATGAGAGATCTGTTAATTTATTGCTTATCCATAATTCCATGTATCATTTTACGTTTAACAAGTGAAAAACTAAAGGCTAGGAAAATTTGCAAAGAAAGCCCGTATTTCAAACTGTTCAGGGGCACGTGACCTTTCGAATACGACAAGTTTACGATGGTATATTTTCCCAGAGTAATTACAAGATGTATTCGTCGTTAGCATGCGTCTGAAAAGAAGACAGCGCCACCTGGTTATGATTTCTGCGGCATTGTATCTCAGTTCAGATACATGGAGTAGAGAGAATTTTGCAACAAATTCGCTGTGTTTTCTCAGCCATGTACTTTTGCGTGTGGTCATTCTTAAACAAAGCTCACAGACGAAATCATGAAGATACCCACAAAACAGGACTATATCGGATATCATGTTACGTCAAACAAACAATCTGAAAAATGTCTCACAGAAACACATCGAACATTAACTATGAATGATAAAATGTGTTAACGAGCTAAATTAATTATTAGTATGCTTCTTATATGACACGCAATATACTTGATCTGTATGACTAGTTACCAGAGCACAAATCTACGGATAATATAGACAGTTATTACGCAATATTAAAAATGCTTATATCATTTGGTTTCTTGAACCAAGTAGCGTAGCTAGGATATTGGGGCCGCTATGCGGGCTCCTATGCAAAGTTTACCGATATGCCCCTGCCCAGTCTGTTGTGTGAAAAGAAAGCATCATGGTCCCCTATTCTTTGCATAATTTTACTATATGGTAGCCACGCCCCTGTTTGATCAGCGAAGGTTTTATGTCTTCCCATTTACAATGGCATGTCTTTTTTTTCCCCCTCCGCAACATTTTTTAAATTAGGGAGATATTAGGCAATGTATAGCAGCAGTACATTTTGTAGTTTTATTATCTCCACGGTATGAAATACTAGTTGGGGTGACTGTTTGGGTGGGTGGTAAATATAGCTATCGATTTTGTCCATCAACACACACACACACACACACACACACACACACACACACACACATATATATATATATATATATATATATATATATATATATATATATATATATATATATATATATATATATATATATATATATATATATATATATATATATATATATATATATATATATATATATATATATATATATATATATATATATATATATATATATCTGTAATAAACTGACTAAGAACGGTGCAAAACTAAGTTACGGCTAGTTAGATACTAGTTTTGCACTGTTCGTTGTCAGTTTATTGCATTTATCTTATTCAATCCCTGACAAACGTGATCCCTTGCTGGATCCAGTGCGCTTGAAAGGACTGTTATTGTCATATGATTTGTATTCTTTATATATATATATATATATATATATATATATATATATATATATATATATATATATATATATATATATATATATATATATATATATAGAGAGAGAGAGAGAGAGAGAGAGAGAGAGAGAGAGAGATTTCCATATTTAATATTTTTTGTTTCGTTACCGTGAAGTGTTGCATAAGTAGTACTGAACACTGCTATACTTACTTTCAGCCAAAGTCATTACGCTGACGGCAGATGTCTCTTGTTAAACTCTGAAGAGCGTTTGTGTGTTACATAAAAACAATGATTAGTAAATAACCCTTTTGTTTCTTTTTTATTTTTATAAAAATAGTTGATTAACTAATATGCATGTATGTGAAATAACATTTTCTATTGTTAATTTGTAGCTAGTTTTCGACAGACATATAGATCGACAGAGACACGGAAAATCAGCTAAGTATCTTGAAATTATTGTTGAGACTATAGGAGAGTATAGAAATGTAGGCAGACATTGTAGGTATACATAAGTGGATGTAACATGAACGCACCCCCTCGTATAACTCTTAGTTTCCTTATCGGAATTCTAAATCAATGTTTTGAATGAAGGTGGTGGGAGTGATGGTTTGTTGTAGGGTTTAACGGTGGACGGAAGAAAAAAAACCCAGAAAGAATCACCGACCCACGAGAAGCATCTGACAAACTTTCTCACATACCCACATTGCCGAATCCGAGACTCGAACCCACGCAGACAGAGGTGAGATGGCAGTGATCAGTTAACGGAGAGCGATTTAGACCACTGGGTCACTCGGGGCTCGGGAGTGATGGAATCAATGTCTTTAGATTAACATTCATTAAAAAACAAATCTACATTCTAAAGGAATTGGTTTAAGCCATTATGATATTGGGCGTTAGCACAGATAACAGGTTGAAGAAAATTATCCATTGTAAGATATGTTTTTGGAAATCAGTCTGATTCTCTAGAATGGTGCGATAGCTTGTGAATTTACTGTGTCTGGTTCCCATTCCAGCGGTCGTCGATTTAATGCATCCAAGCCAGACCGCGTTGGCTGCTTCGGTGTGTCCTTGTGTGGTTGGTTTGTTGTTATGGGTTTAACGCCATTTTTATTTCTTGGAGGAATAACCAAGGGAAACCTCCGAAAGGACCATCGACCCAAGTGACGCTAATTGCAAGTTTTTACACATATCCACGTTGGCCGAAACTCACGTTAATACAGATGAGACATCAGTGATCTGTAAACATGAGCGCCTTAGACCATTCGACCACCAGGGGGCGCCTAGCGCGTCCTTGATAAAGGCAGGTTGATCTCATTTAATAAGCATGATATAATAATAATAATAATAATAATAATAATAATAATAATAATAATAATAATAAACAACTTTTTAACGAGGATAACACATTTGGTAGTGACCGACCCATCTGACATTTGATCCTCAATTTTGTAATTAGTTAAAAAAAATATTTAATAAAATTGCACTTTCTCGGGTATATTCACACACTCATTCATACATATTTAAAACGAATGAATATTTATGACTATACTGGGAAACATACACATATATGAACAATATTATATACACAGGTACATTCATTTCAGCCTAAACTAAGTCGTATATACATACATCGAATAAGACCAGGACATATTATTTATGGACATAATGGTAATTTTTTCTATTCAAAATCTTTGATATGTCATTCCAGCTGGTCAAGAGAGAATTTCTTTAATGCTATTTTAAAGGAAGCAAGGGAATTTGAAATACGTATCCTCAGGGGTAAGGAATTCCATACAGTATGTGCTGATACAGTGAATGAGCTTTTGTAATGGTTGGTTTTCGACCACGGAATCTGGAGATCGTTGTTAGTCGTCGATCCGAGATTACGCTCAGTATTTGATCATCTTAGTTCATATAGGTTAGATATATAACCTGGAGAAAGATCGTTTAAAGGCTTATATGTCATGATTCCTTTAAAATAAAGAATATGTGTTTGTATGGGTAGCTATTGCTGACGTGAAAACAACATATTCAAGGGAGTCATAATATGACGTTTCAGTATTATTCTGGTTGCCGTTTTCATAGCCAATATTGTGTTACAAATGCATTTAAAACGAACAAGAAACAAACAAAAACAGGACATTTCGGCACCAGAGAACCGGCCTACTTTGGAAAAGGAATTAAAGTTTACATTTTTTCGCTGCTGATGAAACCGATGAGGGACCTAAGACGGTTCTTTTGAAACTAACAAGGCTTATTTGATTAATCTGTATTTATTGACAATCTAAATATAGAGTGATAGGTTTGTTTTGGTGATTGGAAGAGGATCCTTTGATTTGATTCTATTAGGTATATTCGTTCCATTTAGAATTAGATTTTGGTGTCTATAAATTGTCTATAACCAACTTATATCAAAAACATTTCATAATAATAATAATAACACTAATAATAATGAGGACTTTGTATAGCACCTAATCTTTAGAAGCTCTAAGCGCTTTACAACATTAGACAACACCTATAACATAAAAAACATATATAATAATATGATTATATAATGATATGATTACAAAAAACAAACACCATGAAATTAGAAAACATAAAAACATGCTGAAAATATTTAAGGTAGAAAACATTATTAGGTCTTTAAGTTTGTTCTTGCAGTCGAAATAAGTGAGTTTAAGAGCACTGTCGAATGGGATCACTGTGTCTTTGTGTCAAAGTTCACTGGGAAATTCATCCATGTTGCTGGGCCTTGGTATGCAAAAGAACTTTGTCCATATGACTTTGTTTTCATAGTGGGAATAATGAGTATACGATTGTCAGAAGAGGAGCGTAAGTGTCTTGCTGGTGTGTACACATGGGTGAGGTCGGATAGGTATATTGGACTAAAGTCCGTCAGTGAATCGTAGCACAGAGAAAAGAAATTGTGTTCGATTCTGGATCGAATGGATAGACAGTGTTGGGTACAGAGCAGCGGGGAGGTGTGCTCTGATCGTGGTACTCTAAGTGTGATCCGAGCAGCTGTGGTTTGAACTTTTGGAAGTTTCTGGAGCAGATATTGAGATGAACCAGACAGAACTGAATTACATTAGTCCAGTCTTGAGAGTACTAATGAACACACAAGTGTTTTTGTGGCATCAACTGAAAGATATCTGCGAATAGAGCAGATGGGTCTCAGCTCAAAATATGCAGTTTGCATATGTTCATAACATGTTGGTGCAATGTGATAGTATTATCCAGAGTAACACCTAGGTATCGTACTGATTGTGTAAATTTAATGTTGGTGTTGCTGACATTCATTGTTTGATGTAAAGGATGTGAATGAAAAAGTCTTTGTGTTGTGATCAGAATGGCCTCCGTTTTATCATCATTCATCTGTAGCTTGTTACATGGCATCCATGATTTCACATCAGAAGCGCACCTCTCCACCTTGGATGGTAGCATCAACTTCAGTTGAGTGGCTAGATTTGTATATTTGGGTGTCATCAGCGTACAATTGGTGAGACGCTGGATGATCATCTATGGCACTTGAGAGCGGCTGAGTGTATAGAATGAAGAGAACAGGTCCAAGAACAGACCCCTGTGGAACTCAACAACATAGATCAACTGGGCTGGAGTGTATTCCATTTGCAGACACAATGTGTGTCCTGTTGACCAAGTACGACTTGAACCACAGTAAGGCTGCATCATGAATGCCAAATGCATGCTGGAGGCGGTGAAGTAATATATCACGGGCTATTGTGTCAAATGCTGCAAACAAATCAAGGAGTGTGAAGACTGTAATCTTTCCGCTATCCAAAGAAGAGAGAATGTCATTAACTACTTTTACAAGAGTAGTTTCAGTACTGTGGCAAGGGAGATATGCAGATTGTACATTGCTAAAAAGACTGTTTGAATTCAGATGAGATACAACCTCGGATAGAACAACCTTTTCTAAGATTTTTGATATGAATGGGAGATTAGAAACTGGGCGGTAGTTCTTTCAATTGCTATGGTCGAGTGTTGGTTTCTTCAGCAGAGGCTTTACAATGGCAGTTTTGAAAAATGATGGGAATCCCCAGTATGAGAGAGAGGTATTAATAACATCAGTTAGTGAAGGTAATACTGGATCTAAGCACTCAAGCAGCAGCGATGTTGGAATTGGATCAAGTTCACATGACTTTGGTTCACTCTTCATCACGATTGTACATACTAAATCCATAGAGACAGATTAAAATGCTGCTAATGGTTGTCGCTGAAATTCTGTATCCCAACTGTATGGTGACGACGAGTCAACTGAAATTGTGTTGTCAAGCTTATCTCTAATGGTTTGTACTTTGTCACCGAAAACAAAATTGCAAACAGGTCCGGAAGGTCGACTGGAAAGAAGGTAGTTGGAAGTGGTGTACATTTGTTCCTTGACATTAGCTTGTTAGTAATACTGAAATGCTCTTTGCAGCTGGACTTTCCATGATCTTAGTACTTAGTCATAGGATGGTGGGGGTTTAATTAAAGAACATTTGCTCAAGTCATGAAAGAATAGTTGCATCCTTATCATTGCAAGTCGATCCTCTCCCTGCCACGCTATAGTGTGCAGATTATAATAGAAACTTCAAAGTCGTCGATACGTTAGGCGTGGTACTAAAATAAACATAAATGGAGAAATTACATTTTGCTGGCATACCTTTTAATGGTGCAGTATTTTTAAAACTAATTATTCAAACTAAATAGTGGGTATTAAAGAGAGGTGACCCGACTATTTTTCCCGATGTTAGAATTAAATGTACCGATATTGCCACTAGCAAGCAACATAGTGGGTTCATGTTAATGTTGATTATTACACAAAAATTATCTTCAGGCGAGAGAGACCGTGCCGCCGCGTCTGAATGATGCTCTATCTTCTGTGGATACGACCGATTAATGAAGCTGACATTGACTACTTTTATTTAAATGGCAATTGTAAAGTAAATCAGGTACATTATTATCATGGTTTAGTTCGTCTGGACTGGATTTGCCTACAGGTCTTTAAGCGATGGGGAAGAAAAAATTGTCTGCATCAATAATTGTTTTGAAATCATAGATGAATTGAAATGAAAAAAAGTTAAGAACTATAATTATTAAACCTAGCGAGAAAAAAATATTTGAAATTTATTTTGCCTAATATCTTGCACTTTATTATCCGTCCATATTTAATGATTAAAAAACGGACAAAACTTGTAAAATTTAGAAATCACATAAATAATGCAAATATTTTTGTCCCGGCTACAAATATATACCTATTATGTTCAACGGTGAAAGATCCCGCTTTGCACCCGGAATAACTAATTTACCGTTCACCGTGTCATGACTACATACGATATTAAGCAATGAAAGCTCATATTTACACCCCAAATCAGGTTCGGTAACGGATTTGAATCTAAGCTTGTCGATAAAAATAGGGGACATAATAGAGAAAAGACGAACGACAAAATCAGAGAAATATCTGGGTTGACAGTCCACCAGGTGTTATGCGCGATATAACCGTATAACTAGGCATTGGTAGGCAGCGTCCGCATCTTATTTTCCTGCTACCCTTTCACATTATTATTATTATTATTATTATCGTCATCGTCGTCTTCTTCTTTTAATTGTCTCTCTTATTATTATTGTTGTGGACCGATCTTGTAATATGACTTTAAAAATGGTTGGTTTTCTTCATATTTCATTTTAGTGCTAAATATAGAATAGAACGATGTTATTTGTTGGCCATACTTGTCACTCTTCTCGATTACTGAAACTACCTACGATCACTTTGAGCTATGAAAGACCAAGTCAGTCGGTATTATGTAGTCTTTGTTCCTTTCTTTCTATACATATTCACACAGAAAGATAAAGAAATCATGAATAATATTTTTTATACTTTGCACATTTAATGGCCTACGGGCCTTTTCTAGTTTTAAGATTATATTAACTTGCTATTTGTTTTCTGAAACCCGCTGGGGTGGGGGTGGGGGGCGAGTGGTCTAATGTTCTCACCTTTACAGATAAAGCACACACCTCATCTCTGTTAGCGTTTGTTTGGCTCACAGAGCGACCCATGAGTGTATATGCGAAAGCTTGCCAGTAACTTCCCGTTTGGTCGGTCGTTCTTCCCAATCTTCCCGAGTTATTCCTCTACCATGTATAGCCTATCAATAAATTGTTAGTTTATTTTAAACCCCAAAGCATTGTTTAGACTCTCTAGCTTTGATAAACATTCATAATTCATGAGTTTCATTCTCATCCTTACTTTCAAGCATAATAACATTTTCATTATGTGAAAATTATGAAAATAATAAAATTAAACTTTTAAGGACCCACCAGTTTATGTGTCAATTGATCTAAAATAATATGAAGGTATTGCTTACTGAACGTATCTCTTCTGCCTCGTATTACAAACTTAATGAAAATACAAATGGTAGAGATGTTGCTGGTTACCAACATATTAAAGTTCAATGAAAAGAAACTATCAAGTTGGATGGTTCTACTTATATGTAGTCTCATTCAATCAGACTCTCGCGTGGCTCCGTGATTTCTCCGCCATATTGATGCAGGGGTATGTAAGAGATGTCACAAAGTCACGAGAGTGGTCTTGTTAAATACTAACTGTTATGTAAAATGCATGCTAGGAAAATTAAATAACCAATAAAAAATACAAAAATATACAAATATACATGTTAATCTTGTGGAGAATGTGCAAATTTAAAGAATATAATGAAACATATAAAGGATGTAAGCATGCCCTGAAAAAGAGGGTCGATCCACTCGAGTATTAGACAAGAAGAAAGTTGCAATCACATCTCATGCATGTATTCCAAATGATTACCAAAAGCTAAGTCGAGGTCGAAAAACAAAGTACACCCAAGCCACAGTGTACCTGCGGTTACCAGTCTTCACCAGATATACAGTCTTTATCTTTAATACAGCAGTTATAGAAAATTGTACTTGCTAAATGATTCATAATGGGAAAACTTTCAGATTTCTTCCAAGTCCAAACAGTTGCCAGAGAGTGCTGGTTCGTCTTGCCAATGATCTTTTTGATGGTGACAAACCGGACAATGAAGACAACCACAAAGGACAGGCGAACTGGAATGCAGTGGAACTTCACAAAACTTTTTAAAAAAAACAGCTAGAAGACCTGGACTTTGCAGATCATCGGTGTCGCCAGTTCCACAAACACCAGTTCCACATGAAAGCCAAGGGCAACCGCTTGGCAAAATAAGCAGAAAAGACTGGAAATACAAAAATAATGTAAATTAAACATAAGCACCCCAGATCAACAGACCTTGATGTTGTGAAATAGTTTACCTACCTAGGGAGTAATGATGTCTCGTCCGATGGAGGAACCAACCAAAACATATGGAACCAGAAATGGGAAACCCAGGAAAGCATAAAACACCATGAAGGAGGCATGGTGCTAATCATATCTCTCAAAGAACAAGATCCGAATGTTCAAATGGCCAGAGAGGAGCAATAACACCTACTTGTGGGAAACTACAGGCAAACTACCTATTCACCAAGAAATATTCAAAAGGAAATGGAGGTGGATCGGGCATACATTGAGAAAGCCGCCAAACAAAACCACTAGGCAGACCCTAGAATAGAACCCTACAGGCAAGTGAACGGTTGGCAGACCAAGAAAGACGTAGCGCGGTGTCTTGAGGAAGATATCAAGGCTGTCAGACAACATGGGCCGAGTTTAAGAGAACAGCTCTGAACCGGACCCGAGGCGTAGCCACGGCGCCGGACGGGCAACATACGATACATATAGGTAAATGCTACTCCAAATATTAACATGTACAAAGATGTAAATTACATTTCCATAAAGGAAACAAAAACAAACCATGTCTTCCCGTCTAGAGGGTGCACAGTCAGTCTAGAATCCATACAGTTTATCGAAACATATATAATTAGAAATGTCCAAAAATAAACGTGCAGGTCGCCTCATGCCTCCAGCTACAATCAAGATCACGCACGCTTGGCCGAAATTATCAAAATTGCACGTGACATTAGGAAGAAAACATAATAAGCATCGTTTTCTTTGATGAACTTGGCACAGCGTCAAATATACCTGCTCAATACATTAATAAGTCATGTACACGAACCAGACTTTGCACCGCGTAAAATATACCTACACAAGACATTAATAAGTCATGTACATGAACCAGACTTTGCACCGCGTCAAATATACCTACACAAGACATTAATAAGTCATGTACACGAACCAGACTTGGCACCGCGTAAAATATACCTACACAAGACATTAATAAGTCATGTACATGAACCAGACTTTGTACCGCGTCAAATATACCTACACAAGACATTAATATGTCATGTACACGAACCAGACTTGGCACAGCGTCAAATATACCTACTCAAGACATTAATAAGTCTCATGTATATTTGATTTAATTATGTCTGATTTAATATAGTATTTATTTCAATTTAATTGTTTGCCAGTTTTAATTTTTAAAATATTTTTATTACATGATATTGTGATGTAAATTTATTCTCTACAGATGATACTTTTTTCAGAAAAAAGTTTGACCGTGGCTGTTTGTTTTATAAAAACCAGGTGCTGATCTAGATCATGACCTTAATTCAAAATTTATAGAAACCACGTAAACAAGTTCTATTTTTATTTCAAAATGATTGGTTGTTGTCGAAGTCATGATGGGACTTCGTGTTTAAGATGTAAACAATTTTTTAATTTTTTATTTATTAAAGTAAAATGATTGTTTTTCGTCTGGGTCACACTGGGTGTACGTGACCTTTAACAAGTACCTTATTTCTACAAGCTTCCAGAACATGATCACGTGACCCCCTGTTTACGTTTAGAAGACGATATAACCTATGCTTTGGAGAATTATTCTCATTTGCAGTTGGGTGTTCTCTTACACTGGAAGCTGTATATTGTGCTGTTTGGAGTTATTTCAAATTACTTGGATTCAAAAAGGATTAATTCTGTTATTTTTTTCTGGAGAATACGTGTGCTCATGAGAAATTGTTGAACAAGGACAGATTATTTTTAAAATAAAAATTTATTCAAATATCCGAAACCGGAGCGATAATTCTTGTTTCTACAAGGAACTGTAGACTTCAACACTACAGATTGCAGCATACGTTATCGTCTTCCATTTTGGATTCTTCGTCCGGATTCGAACTTGAAATCAGTAGAACATTTTGTTATTAGAACTTCAAACATTTTATTCCTGGATTATTCTTGGATTGTTTTTGGATTTGATTCTTAAAACCTGAAGTTCATTTTTTTCTTCTTCATTTTTACAGAATTTTCCAGGGAAATAAATTATTATTGTATCTTTCAAAGCTTGTTATTTTCACTCTTTCTTGTGTTACTGTTTCTTTGAGTCTAAACACGTGACATAAGGTAAGTCATGTACACGATCCACACTTGGCACCGCATCAAATATACATACTCAAGATATCAATAAGTCATGTACACGAATCAGACATTAGCAAAAGTTCTGTTTATTTAGATTTTATCAACTGCTCAATGTTATACAGACACGTTTGTTTACAAAACTACTGAGATGTAAACCACATTCTAGAAAAAATAATCGAAGGAAATTAGACAAGTGAATAAAATAAAAATAAAAACAGAACTCATGTCTAAAGATTTATAAATCTTTTTGTCATATATACTTTTGTTATGCATATTTAATCTGCATTGTTTGCTGGCTTTCCTCCCCATGATTATTTGCTATGCTTAATTGTATTTTGTAACTGACCTTAATCCAAAATCCAATTCACTGTGTACCTGACTAGGGACATTGAATTTGTAAACAACATAACACATAACTAATATTTATATGCTAGTATATATTAACTACTAGGATTATTATACTGTAGGTAAACATGTTTATCTTAATCTGAGTCTAGGAACTTGGTATTCCCCATTGTATCTGATATTTACCATGTTCTTTATTATAGTTTTAGTAATAATAGACCTTATCTTGTTAACAATTAAGAATGTTCTAGATATGAATTTTCGACCCTTATACAGGTTCTGCTACTGCCCTAGTTTTTATATAATGTTGTATACTTGAAAAAACTACTAATTCTTTCAATACTGTAATTTAATTGTAATACCACTGGAATTCAGTTGGAACTTCATACATTTGGACTGGTGATAGAACTTGTATGACTATATGTGATGTAATTCACAATATTGAAAGTTCCTTTTAAATTTTCACTATGTATTGTAGGGAAATAGACTACCTGATGAATTTTACATAATCTGATGGTTTTCGCTCCATTCTGTTATTTAGTTTAAGACCATAGAGTCCTAACACTTTTGATTAATTTGTGGCAAAATTATAGATGTGTTTTAATAGAAAAGGATGCATTAATCATCTCAAATAACAGTGTCAACATTTATAATATTTAAAAGACGTTATCTTTATCATGATTTTCTAGTTATTTTAGACCATTTTATTCCAGTTTCAGTTGCCATATAGACATGAATTAAATTATTTTTAATTCTTTGTACAATGTTGAAACCATCGGGTTATAATGGATTTCCAAACACTATGACTGGTTGCGTTATGAAATTAATTAAACCCCTATCTAAACTCGAAGCACCTGCGGAACACTTGATACCAGAAACAATCAAATAGTTATCAGATAATCGGCAATTTATTTCTCGTGCTCGTATGGTCTGGTATCTGCCGTAAATGTTGTCGTTATGCGCCCTGCTTTTTACTCTTTCATTATGACTGTACTACACGCCCAGTGCACGTGCCGTCATGATGTTAGATACCTTTTCAACCGGCAACTAGAATCGGCTATGCGTTATTTTCATGCTGTAAGGAAAGAGAAACGGTTGAGATTGAAACATTTTTCAGCAAGACATTGCACATCAAAATGATGGCGTTGATATTTCAATTAAAATGTGACTGGTTGTTTGTGAACCTTATAAATCTGTGTCGAGTGTGTAAGACTCCATGTTTGTTTAAGGATCTTTGTCAGGACGAAATAAATCGTATATTCCTAAAATATTGCTTACGTCATCTTTTCGCAAAAACAGCATTGGCCGGATTTCTTATAAAGAAAATATTGGTGTGCATCAGACAGGCACGACAAAGTATTGTTCGAGCTAAGCCCATGTTATGGCGTTTTGCCTAAATATTCGGTTGCTATGTTTTGGGCAAAAAAACGGCATCAGACTCGACCTATATTATGTGCAAACACTACATAAAACAAATGTCATGTACGAGCAAGAAACCCCTTCTAATCATCTATTATAATGACGAGGTTTGGTATATACCCATCTACCGATCGCCCCTCTTCCGTAAATAAATAAATAAATAAATAAATAAAATTTTAAAATGTTATGGCAGCGAAACTGTGAACACGCAGGAGTGTCTTATAACAACTATGACAAGTGGATGTGTCACAAGATAGCTATGTAACGTAAAAACCTGAGAATTTTGAAAATGATAGTCAATTATAAATTGAAAAACTTTATATTTTTTAACATTTACTGAATGCTATTGCTTGTCAAAACAATTTTAGGAATTAAACATGACGATTTTATAAGGTTAGGAGAATGGAAATTGTAATTGTTACGCAATAATATATATATATATATATATATATATATATATATATATATATATATATATATATATATATATATATATATATATATATATATATATATATATATATATATATATATATATATATATATATATATACTAATTTAACTATCTGGTTTGAATTAGTGGAAGTAACATTAGCCCTTTATTTTTCAATTATGCCACTGCGCATTCAATCCTTTCTTACGTTTTTATTTTCAGAAAGCATCTCTGGAAATCGTATTTTGCAATTTATAAGACAAACTTAAAAATACAAGTGATTTTTATAGTAATCAATATTATTCCATAAATTTTATTGCAGCTTATAATTTTGGCTGCTCAGAAGAAAATATCTTGTTAGTTTACCAGGTCCCAAAACTGTTTGCAACCTATCATTTTTTTTTAATTCTTTCCAACTGTTTTCTGCAAGAAGCCATAATGAATGACAATATTTCTGTCTGGATCAACCTTTGAATGTGTAGATAATTAAGGTATACAGTTTATAACTTTTATGATCAAGACTTACGCATTGATTGTTGATACAAGGTTAACCATACGTCTCAGGAAGTATTAAAACATCATGGAATAACGAAACATTGCGTGCAAGACGATACTCCCATAACACAACATACAGAATCTTAATTATTTGTCTTTCAGGATTGCAATAATAACATTATTACTGCCTGAAACTTTGCTTTCTCCCTCTCGGCTCCGGCATGTAAAGTAGGCACGATGCAACATCCCGCATGTCGAAAGACGCAGTTAATACGGGCAGCCAATGGAGGCAACACATTTGCCCTGGGATGTATCACGTGATGATGCTCCAGATAATACAGGTTCTACATTGTTTGATAAAAGGGAGGTATATATTGAAGGTAGGATGTTGCATTTTAGGTATTTTACCCTTTCTGTGTGTTTTTGTATATACATTTTAGGTACACACAATAACAGGTCACCATGTAATACACGTGACTGCACTAATGTGCCGTTAAATCCAATACGTACGTAATAGGAAACTACGTTTACTTCAAAGAGAACAGAAATTCCAGACCCTGCAATAAAACTTTTGCTGGCAATTTCTTGGTTCAAAGGGTCGCTGTAAGTAAATATTATTATCTATGTTATATATTAAATGGCGAAATATCTTCCGTGCCAAGAGCACCATGTTCCATGTTAACTTCTTATAGCCTGGATATGCACACGACATCTAACCTCATTCTCATGCTGTTCTTCACTGCAGGGACCTGGTGCCCTGTGCAATCATTATGATTTAGAAGGGCATATTCTGGATGGTGCGTTAATGTGATTACACGCATGACGAACCGGAAGAAGTTAGGATTTCTGGGCTATAATAATTATAGTAGAACCATGTGTCGGTGGTCCATGCTTTAACAATGTTCAGAGATGTATTAAATTGGAATCACGACTTGAATTCTAAATACAGCAGGAGCTACAATTAATTATTCGCATCAAATTTTGGCAAACATTTCATGTTTCCCAATATTTTTTTTTCCATTGTGTTTTAAAATGTGATCTTATACGCCTTGCTTTCTTCGCTCATAGTATATTTAACACGTCGTCAAAGGTTTCCCGTTTACCTTATCAGTTACTTGCAATTAGGAACAAAATTAATCGAACCAAGTTGGACATCATTGGCAAGGCATAAGCAGGCTTCTGCTGTCTTCTGACATATTTCAAAACAGTTACAGATAAATGTACAGATTTGTATAAAGATATCTCTATATCTATATTTACGTCAGGCCAAATGGCTTGTAATAATACATTTTTAACACCAATTTATTTTGTTAGATATTCTCGTTACAGTGAGATTAAAAAAGAGAGAAAAAACATAGCAGCGCAGGAGAATGACTGACTGCAAGATCCACAACAGGTAGTATAAATGCGACATTATGAAAAATAGTTATAAGAAAAGAGTAACCTTTTAAACGCTTTTAAGTCATAGCAAATGCTTCATGGATAAGTATAACATGCACAAACAATTGCATACCTAACCACTATTCATTGCTTCGATCATTCAGCTATAAATGAAACCCGGATACGCTAATGTTTCTGTTGGTATTCCTGTTGTTGTTTCCTTATTTGTTTCCTTTTCTTTGTAAATAAAGACAGCTAAAATAGGGTGTATAATTTAATGTGCAGGCAAAGGGCTCTGATGTAGACCATTTTAGTCAAAAGGTCAATACACAAACTACTAAATCAAAATAAATTCTACTATCTTCTAAAATCTAAACAAATGATGATATCATTTTATAAGTAATGCAAAACTACAGTACTTTTAAACTGCACTGATTTTATATGACTATTAAAATGACTTAGTTGCTTGTTAAAATTTTTGAATATGTACCTATTATAATGGCTAACTTGCTTATTAAAATGTTTAGACAATGGCTCACTTACTTATAACTTGTTTAAATAGGTGACTATTTTAATCGACTACCTGCTTATTAAAATGTTTAAATAGGTGACTATTATAATGGTTTACATGCTTATTAAAAATTTTAAATAGGTGCCTATTATAATGGCTTACCTGCTTATTAAAATATTTAAATAGGTTCCTATTATAATGGCTTACTTGCTTATTAAAATATTTAAATAGCTGCCTATTATAATGGCTTACGTGCTTATTAAAATATTTAAATAGGTGCCTATTATAATGGATAACTTGCTTGTTAAACGGTTTTAATTGGTGACAAACAACATATACACAATAACCAAATAACCATTACATTATCTCTGATTATAAAGGTATACCAGGAAACTAGAAATTAAAATAAGTGAGCACAACTATTCCATGTTGTTCAAAAATACTCAGGTCTGGCTCTGTGCCTAGGTTGACAATAGAGGTTTTGCGAGTACGAAATCCAATCAGTGTCAAGAGAATACGCTGTTATTGCTTTCGATTACAAGACATGTGAATGTTATTGCTTTCGATTACAAGACATGTGAATGTTATTGCTTTCGATTACAAGACATGTGAAACGACTATTCACCTTATAATTCATGCAATAATTTCTCTTTTTTTAAAGGTAGCGTTTCTTCCAGACCTCCTAACCTTTCTTTTAGACATAGGGCTTCAATGAAGGTAAAATTGAATTGTGTAATTGTAGGTATTCGGTGACATAATCACTGATTGGACTCAAACATAGCTGCAGAGACAACCCTCTTAAGTTTTGTTTTAAAAAAGGAATGAATCCTGTCCTTTTGACGAGTTCAGTCGAACCCAGTGATTCAGAAAGGGCTCCCCCAAGGGACTGACAGATGGATGAGAGCAGATGGGCTTTAGCATACATGTTCACTTAACGTCAAATGTCAAAGGTTGCATCAGTACACATATACAAAAATTGCAGTCAATTATATATTTGTTTTTCACATCTTAGAATAGCAGCCAGATATATTTAAATATTTTGTATTTAAATACATTACAATGAATAATTTCATTATTTCACAAAATAAAACTTTGACAAAATTACCGACCCCGTTAATACGTTACCAATATTAGGGATGACTGTAATTGTGCAAACTTTTGTAGAGATAAATTTACAATACATTCTGTCGTAGTCAACGTGACAAAATAAAACATTAAGTTTGATGTATGGGCTGGGCTCGCAAAAAATTGTTGACTACGAGGAATGTAATCTGCTCTATGTGGGTCCCAATGTCAATAAATACGTTCGATGACTGTCTGACAAATAAGTCAGTGTAAGGTATGAAGCAGTCAATAAATACGTTCGATGACTGTCCGACAGATAGGTCAGTGTAAGGTATGAAGCAGTCAATAAATACGTTCGATGACTGTCTGACAGATAAGTCAGTGTAAGGTATGAAGCAGTCAATGACATAAGCTAAGACAAACAACAGCAACATTTAGGAAAACTAGGGCCATTTGAAACAGGTATCTTTAGATTATATTTTTCAGAATAGTTATTAATAAAAGGCGTTCTAGAGAGGATTATTCTGACTTTGATGGGAGTGATAGCATTTTTGGTGGCTAGAGAAAGTAATCCTGATTAGCTAAGCTAAAGGAGGGGGCTGTTTCCCAGACGAAATCAAGGTCTTAACGTAATTCTCCTCGCGAGTGTAGTCAGTCCGGGTTTTTCTGCCGAAACGGTAAGCTAGCTCCGACGTCAGTAGAAAGTACTTCTGCCCCTTAAATAAATTGTCCAAGCCACACGGGAGGGGGGGGTCTTGAAATTTGTGAGACCCTGAACCAGAAAAGAGACAGAGAATTCTTCGATGATAAACACAAAAGGAAACTATAGCTCCATACTGTATTGCATAGTGGGATAGATTACAGTCTGCAACCAAGACGGTTGGTGGACGGAAGAGAAGAGAGAGAGAGAGAGAGAGAGAGAGAGAGAGAGAGAGAGAGATTTGGAAAAGACCTATATGCCGACGATTCGAGTTGGACCAGTCACTCCATCAAATGATGAAATTTGTTCTTCATTATAACAGAACGGCTACTTCTCTCTAAAGTATGTTGGCCGCTCTGGCCAAGGTAGATCAGCTGTTCTGGTCATGGTAAGCCAGGTATTCTAGCCAGGATATGTCGAATGTAACGGGATTCATGATGTTTGCAAATCAATGTTTCCCATGTGGTTCAATACAATATGCTTTGGCCACCGGTAAGAATCATGCACCAAAATTTTATAACGTATTGAGGATGGTTCTTCAAAATAATAAAGCATGATCAAAAGTGAATTACGAAAACAACAAAGGATTCGTAAACTTGGGGACAGCAGTTAGGCCAGCCTCCTTTTTGCAAGAACAGGGGTCGGCAACCTAGTTTACATAGCGTGTCACTTTTATCCGGATTAATTACGAAAAGAGAGTAACACTGTTAGAATCGAGATTTTGGCTGCCCTTCGCGTGCCACACAAAACCTTTCGACGTACCAAATTGTGGCACGCGTGCCGTAGGTTGTCAACCCCTGTTGCTAGAACATTTTCCAAGATTAAAAAAGGTATATCTTCAGATGTACTTTAAGTTCCATTTTTGCGGTCAACATTTAAAAATTGTGAAGGCAGAAAAATGAATAATTTAAAACAAAATATGAAGGCATAAGTATAAACATTTTAAAAACCGTGAAGGCATAATTCTAGACATTTGCGTCAGATTTCCGGAAATTAAAAGTTGTAGTGCTCTCCATTTAAAAGTACCCATGTTTGAAACACACACACACACACACACACACACACACACACACACATATATATATATGCCACCATGTCGGCCAATTCTGAAGAAAGATACGTCATTTCTGTAAACATTGGATCACGTGTTATTTTAGATCTAAACTCCATTTTCTCACAAGAACGATCGTACTTTAATTAAGAAATGTAATATTCATAAAGTTTAAAAAAAAATATCCAGCATTTTGACTCGAAATGCATATGAAAATGTGATTCTAAATGTCAACATGAAGATCCACTTCATGACCTTCTCGTACCGGTAACCCAGAAAATCCGATTTACTATGTATCTATTAGAATCATACAAATAAATACATTATATAAAAGATGGAAATGTATACCTTAAAACAATTCTGCATTTTAATCCAAGTTTCCAGTTTTGTAAGTTGTCTCACACGTACAAAATCGTCTGCTACCCAAGGTGTCAGCTTGCCGCTAGAATATAAATTATTAAAAAATTCACCATCATATTGTCTGTTTCTAAATTGTTTAGTAATGTTTCCCCATCAGCAAGACGTTGTAAACACATTACATCCTATTCATTATTGTTTCTCTTCCACATAATAGCTTATGTTTTTGTATAAAATGTTGAATGTTACTAACTTTTTTTACAAGATCGGTTTTGTTCGCCTAATATATTACGTTAGATTTTGTAAAACTAGCTATAAACCTGACCTAATTACTCGACTGAAATTATGACAGAAACAGTTCAAAGTAATGCATTTCATTTCTATAGCCCGATTAATAAATATTGCATCTTTTCAACGCTGTGCGGCGAATAGGCCGACATATCGCGACATATCGCGAGTCAGGAAAACACGGGGGTGGTATCCCCTGTGTCCAAAATTAATATTATTTTGAATAGAATATTCTGGTGACAATTGCCTCTTTTTAAATGGTAAGCATCGCTGTATTTTTTTTTCGTCAATCGGTCGAATTCGGTATGCGTTTTGCTTCAATATTGGAGACGGAAACCTTAAGTGCGCAGAAATGCCCGACAGCATTGTATATATATATATATATATATATATATATATATATATATATATATATATATATATATATATATATATATATATATAACTAACTGTTGGTAACTGTTTGTACTTGCACTGGGTGTCCAATTGGAATTGTTTCTGCTTGGAATGAGTGTAATACTATACCTTCAGTTACCATGAATATGAATACAGAGATACCATAGCTTGCTCAAAGATATCCCATTAGCTCCAAACAACTGATTTCAAGCTGATTAGAACTGCGCCCCATTATCTTGGAGAGATCTGTTTTGTCAGTTTTCAATCTGGTCAAACCATGTTCTTCGTCCTATCCGGACTTTGAACTCATATTAAAGATGGTTATGTAGGCGTTCGAATATTATCCATGCCATCAAGTCCGGGAAATATTGCCATTGTAAATCGCAAAAGTCCTCCTTGAATTTTAAATTTCGACTGGAATTTGTTCTCTTGCTCAAAATGAAAATTTTTTAAAATGTACCTTCATCTCTCCATTGGAGCATAAAGTCGCCAGTTACGAATTCTGTGTATGCTTCTGAAATCTATTTTCCTGTCATTTTTGTTTTTGCGGCTACTGGAACTCAACAATGGCCTAAGTTGAATAGATTGTCTAATGAACTTCCTCAAAGTCACCATTTATATCCATACAAATTAGCAAAACCTAATTGAATGCGTTAAGAAACTTTAGTCTTCCAAGCTTAACGTATGCTGATTTATCGACGTTGGGACTATATTGTGAAAACTTCACGTCACAAAGACTTCGTTGAATGTCATACAGAAGTAAGTCAGATTAATTTTTTAGATCAAATAATATTGTAGAAATCAATGATGTAATTTACAGTGCACCTCTACCCTATTCAGTATGACAATATACCCATGTTACACGGGGGAAGTGAATGTCCCTCCGTATTTGGTTTTCGTTATCTAGGGGTTGACCGCCCTCGATGTTATTGCCCGGTTCGAGTAAATATAAGCATAAGTCGTGAAACTTATAGGTGGAATAGATATAGATCTGAGCAGGTATATAGAACAAACCAACACGAGCCCCCGCACATGTAAACAAACAATTTAATCAATTACATACAAACACTGTGAAAATTCATTACATCAGGAATGTACTCTGCTTTTAGAAATTTAACTTTCTCCGAAATACAAAGAAAACGCAAATAGATCTAAATAAGATAGCCGATCTGTTACTGATAGATTTAGTTCATCATAGGATCGAGTGGACAATCGAAATCAACGTCTTGTACGATTTCATAACCTGCTCGTCCTCCGTCTGTTTTTGCTTCCTCTGTCGCTGTTCAGACCCTTGGATCTCAGGATGAAACTTTCTACCACCCGTCTCAGGATATTCTCAGAATACTTCTTCAGAAATTAATACGTCGCAGGATTGCGTCACAGGATTATACGTCTCACTGCACTCTTCTCTATACTTCTCCGTATAGGTCTCAGAATAACACCACCTCAATCGTTCCATACGTCTCTGGAGCTATTTTCTCCCTTTTAGATAAATATAAATAGAGACAACCTAAATTTCCCGTTATTTATGAAACGGTTAAGTCTTCATTATTCTCCCTCGTTATCAGATTTCACTATCAGTGCTAAACAGACGCTAAGGCTATCAATGGACTCCACATGTCCTATAATGACCCTATTTAGTCAAATGGCTAATTCGTTACGCCTTGACCTTACACATTAACACATACGCGAGGCCTGGGGTTCTGAGCCAGCCTCAATTTTTACACAGCGAATAAATAGGATACATCACATCAATCAATTACTAGATCATGTCCGTCAATACACCCTTATTCTTAAGCATACGTGAAATCTTCTAAATTCGGCGAATTCACACGGATTCTTGTAGTCAAATTAACTAATGTAATGTATTAAATTCTTAGAACATAATTCTTATGCAAACAAGACGACAAATTCAAAAAATTCGTCAAACTTATCTAAAGAAGATTAATGTACAACTTCCTATGCATAAACTCAACACAGCTATACTTCATAAAGCAAATTATTACACGAATGTAGAAAAAAGATTCATGCAGATACATGTAATAACTTCAGCAAAGCATTATATATGGCATCAACAAATTACATGGAATTGTCACACTACCTTTGCTTTCAACGTTCCTCCCTCTAATCGGTAAATTAGTTCGTCGGTTCCTTTCGACAATCGTCCCCTTTTTGGACAACAGTTTTACGGAAATTTCTTGCAAATTCCCGGAGTCGTAACCTTTGGGTCCCCTCTCGTAGGAAAAGCTTAGACTGATTAAAATTCGATGCGGGCGATATTAAAACCTATGAAATTTTGTGTTGGAACACGCCCTCTCATTTAACGTACCAATCAGAATCAAATATCTCTGCCACCTTTTTCCAGAGGCGCCAAAGTCAGGGTCAACTTGACCCTGGTAGTTTGAGTAACAGAATTTCTGCGTTTCGACATAAAATTTGCCACTTCACAACCCAGTTTATAATATAGTAAAAGTTAAATAAAGTAAAATCCCACTAATGTAGGAGAATAAATGTTAACAAACTGTGACATTCATCCGGATAAATTTATCTGGAATACGAGTTAGAATAAGCATGCAATCCAACCGAAATGCGGAAGCGAATTATGAGTACTACTTGGATATAGATGTTACATAAGAAACAATAGCGAGTACGAAAGTTGTAGCTCAAGGTCATTCATTGTGTACCTTTATGTTGGGTCAAGCGCATGCAAATGAAGTAATTTAAATGCGCAATACAAAATAAAATGAGGTAGGTAGAAGAAAATCTACTCACAACACCAGACAACTTTTACATTCGTTGTATTTTAAAAATGAATTTCGAGATACCACGTCTTGCTCAGGGATACCCATTAGCTCCAGACAACTGATTACCAGAATAAAATGAGTTCTTTCCTCAGTAGAAAAGTTGAATTTTGACTACAAAGGTACACAAACCAACTGTGCATAATTTACTATGTACACTGAAAACCAAAGAAACTTACTTCAATCGCTATGTATCTCTTAAGTTTTACATACATTTGTGTTAAAACTAAATATAGCACAACAAACTCTTTACTCTGAACAACAGTCATTAAGTAAATTACAGTACAATTTTGAGAACTCATGTCATGGCTCCTGTAATTCGGATTTGCAGAACTAAGAAAGTACATTTTGAGGAAATTCTGGATGTAAAACTGTAAGTATATTTTTGCCATTCTTATTATCAGCTAAAGGAGACAGTTTATGCCTTTATAGATTGCATGTTATTTGTAGGTGCCAAGCAATTTTATGAAATCTGGTGTATATCGCAAAATCTGAAACAATGTATCAAAAAGTTAACGTGGAATGTAGCAAAGCAGTTGTTGTGTTGCAGTCCACGAAGCATCTGCTTTAGTTCATTCCGAAACAAATTTAATCAACCAAAATGTATTGCACCTACTATGCGAATGTACATGATTTGTTTACAAAGTAGTTCCTAATAAACTATTGGGCACACGTGTCCTGCGCGTGGGAGCAATATGAAGGTGTGCAATATCGTAAAATATTGAACGATTCAGATAATGTAAAGTTAACGGAGAAAAAAAAATGAGCATATAATAAATCTGTTTCTTGAACAATAGTTGTGTAGGTAAGAATTAGGTAAACTCAAAATCAGACTGTATCTTCTTTATACATTTAGGTCACAGAAAGGCTGTGAGAGATTGTTTAAATCACACTCTCACAGCTCAAATGATGTATGTCCTTAGATGGCGGCGTAGTTGTCTATTTTTGAACAGTGTGTGTGTGTGTGTGTGTGTGTGTGTGTGTGTGTGATTTAGATTTTCAAGGTAGGTTTAACAGTTTTCCAGTCATGTCGCTACGATGTCTGCAGTGTGGCAATTTAAAGGGATGTCTATCACTGGGGCATCATGCCGCAGACATGTAGCATGGTGCCCCACCCAATCACATTATCCTGACACCAGGCCGACCAGTCCTAACACTAACCTCTTAATGCTGAGCGCCCAGCGAGGCAGCTGTTAGTACCATTTTAAAAGTTTTGGTATGACTCGGCCTGGGTTCGAACCCACGACCTCCCGCATTCGGGCCGAAGCTCTAACAACTAGGCCACCGGAGCGGTCATTTTTTTAACACAGTTCTTTTATTAGTTGGTGTGAAGGAACAAGATAAAGCGGAAAGCTATAACCAACAGACTGTCTGAACATGAACGTGATACATCAACTGGATGAATTAGAACAGATTGCTCTTCAATTTTTATAAATTATATTATAGTACTCATGAATAAGGCAGCTTGAAAAAGAAAGATTTTTTTATATGTCTAAAATTGTATTGCTTCACCATTAATTAAATTTCTACATATACAGTTACCTCACATAGAGCAACTGACTACCTACATCGCATTCAGTCAACTAAAAAAGTCCATATATTGAAAACGTATATCTGCACACCATGTCCGATGGGAGGCTGTTCAACCTGGCACGAATGCGCTCGAAGATCAAAGTGAGGTCGGTGCTCATCAGGGAGATGCTCTTTGCTGATGACGTGGTTCTGCTGACTCACACCAAGGATGTCCTCCAGAGACTGGGAGACCGTTTCGCTGATGCCTGCAAGCAGTTCTGGCGCACTATCAGCCTGAAGAAGACAAACGTCAATGCGCAAGATGCCACCACTGTCCTCTCCATCAAAATCGACGGTGTCACTCTGGAAACAGTCAACAACTTTACTTACCTGTGATCAATCATCAACAAAACTCTCTCGCTGGACAGAAGGCTTGGAAACGCAAACAACATCATGACCCGACTAACGAAGAGAGTGTGGGAAAACAACGCGCTGACAGGGCACACCAAGACCCTATTCTACCAGGGATGAGTTCTCAGCACCCTCCTATATGGAAGTGAGACCTGGAGCACTTTCATGAGACAAGAGCGCCGGCTCAACTCCTTCTATATACGGGGCCTAAAACACATCCTGAAAATCATCTGGCAAGACCGCGCCCCATACAGCGAGATCCTGCAGCGTACAAGCATCCCCAGAATGTACTCCCTGCTGAGCAAACGCCGTCTGCGATGCCTGGAGGATGGGAGGCTTCCAAAGGACATCCTATATCGACAGCTGGCCACTGGCACCGCAAGAGTAGGCCGCCCCTTACTCCGTTTCAAGGATGTGTGCAAGAGAGGCATGCGACGGTTCACCCAAGGACTGGAAAGTGCAGGCCGATGATCGTGGCACCTGGAGACTGACGGTCCGCAAGGGCATAGCAGTCGCTGTTGTGAAGATAAGTCAGCTGGCAGCAGAAAAACGTGAGGGGGAAAAAGAGTGCGGCAGCAACCCCAACAACGCAGACTACCCAGTACGTCTGCACCAACTGCAATAGTGACTGTCACTCGCGCATAGGCCTGCACAGCCACAGAAAACGATGCCAAAACCCCAGAGACAGACGACACTCCAAGAGCTGTTTTCTGTTTGAATTTTATGTCATTTCTCAAGTATGCTAAATGTGTTCTTGGTGAGTAATAGATTTTATGTTTACTAGCCCTCTCTGGTAAATGTCTTGTCCGGTTGTTGCCATCCCATTCAAAGTTTACGCGCCTATAATATGAATGGTGAAGCTAGTAAATTGTTGGCTTATGCGTCGATACTACTCATTATTATCAAATAGCTCTCAAATGGCAGAAGAGTGTCTTTCACTGGGTGTCAGCTATAGTGTAAGCTTAATCATCCAATTTTACTTACATTTTTAGATGACTTCTTATACAATAATTAACATGAACATAGAAAATTCGTATACAATAAAGAACTGGTCATTCTTCTTATCTGTTATCTCAAGATAAATATTTTTAAATAATATAAAATGGATATAATATGGTGTTACTTTGCTATAAATCAGAGCAAGGTATTTTATCAGCTATTTACAGATGGATATTTTTAAAAAAATGTCTCAGCCCTTGCCTAAGAATATTAAATGTAAGTGTGGTATACTATAGTACGTATCCCGTTTTGGTCGTATCCCGTTTTGGTCGTACCCAGCTCTACAGTCGATGAACTTTTCCAAGTACATACATTCCAAATATATCCAGCTTTCTGATAACGATTAGGGCGTCAACAACGAAAGTTCATCTAAAGTCAACTTTGTTTTTTTTTCTCATGCTTCCGGTTCAAACGCTTGTGACAAAATGGTAATATATTTAATGAGAAATGAGAAAATGGTAATATATTTAATGCATTCGCCTATTAATGTCGTTGTACCAAAATTCTACACAGTTCAACAACATTTGTTGTACTGAATTCTACACAGTTAAGCAACAGCGAATATTCCATACATCCTTCTAGGTTACGAAAAGCCTTGTTAATTTCCTGTCGTACATATAAATTGATTAATAAACGTGGAAAGATAAGAACATTTGAAAATTGCTTTTATCGTAAAGGAACTGCTTGTTTATTAGTTTAAGGAGTGTGTGTTAGGATACTGCTTTTTAATTTGTCAAAACGAATTTCTGTTCAAGCACTGCTTAACGTTTATTGATCTGTCTTTTTTATAAATCGCCTCTTCCAACTTTCATCGGCAAAAGATGAACACAGAAGTTTCTTCTGAGATGTTTGCGATGTTTTACGAGAAAAGACCCCATCGCAATTTTAAACAATAAACTTAAAAACAAATAATGTTTAAATAAAGGTGATACATGATGTCTACAGAAACCATAACTGCTTGAATACACATGTTGTGCGGAACGATATGTTGAATTGCACGTAGACGAGAATAACGCCACCTGATATTACAGTTTTGAGTGTGATTGTACCTAATGGAAGCCATTTTCTGGGCGCGTTGTGTACCTAAGTGTGAAGTCTTCAACATGGTGCTGGTGGGAATAAAATATTTGCTTAACTTAGTCAGAATTCAAGTACCGAAAGCGTTCTCATTAAGATGGAATGCCATAAAAGAATGCATTTAAATCTCATCATGAAGTCAATACAATTGTCAAGAACAGTTGTTTTCTTCTTAAAGTGCAAAAGACTGTATAGAATACATACTAAATGCATTTTAATTTTTTTAAATATTTGGTGGAAATGGTTCGTTTCTTTTTCAATATATGATATTCACTCCAGCAAAGTTCTCTAATTCCAATAATATTTTCAACAAAAACAAATCATGTTAGGTCATATTGGAAGTCCGTCTAAAAGTCCGTCTATTTCTGATATAATCAGTTCTACAAATGTTGCAGGTATTAAGAAAGTGTGACTGAATTACACGATCAGTTTAAAAGGTAATGAGAATAATATATTGGAACCATTTCAAACTGGTCGACAACAGAAAAGACGAAACGAACAAGATAATGTTGCGTGGGCATTTAACATTGGTTAAAATTAAGTTTCACAAAAACCTAAGAAATATTCACAATTATCTGTTCCCTGCAAGAGCACAAAGGGGAGTATCTTGTTATTGCTGAAAGAAAAGGTGAGATGTAAATATGATCTTACACATCCACTGTACGAGGGAAACTAATCCAACACATACACTGGAGCAGGGAATTAATTCAACACATACATTGTGTCATCGAAATTAATTAAACACACATACGCTATCAAAGACATTAATTCTACACAAACACGGTATCAGGGAATTAATTCAACACATACATAGTATCAGGAAAGTTAATTCAACACATACAGTCTCAGAGAAATTAATGTAATACATACACTGTATCAGGAAAATTAATTCAACACATACAGTCTCAGAGAAATTAATGTAATACATACATTGTATCAGGGAAATTAATTCAAAACATGCACAGTATCAGGAAAATTAATTCAAAACATACACTATATCAAGGATATTAATTCAACACATAGGGAAACTAATTGAATACATACACTGTATCAGGGAAATTAATTCAACACATACTTCATATCAGGGAAATCAGTTCACACTTACACTGTATCTGGGAAATTAATAATTGAAACTGCAGTAACTTATAGAAGTTAGAAAGGTTTGCAAATGGAACATCACATATTCTGTACTTCAAGATCTCATATATTTACCTAATCAGAAACAATATTTTGTCGCGATGAACAAAAAATCTACCTTCATGCTTTTATTAATTTCGAGAGTATACTATTTTAGCGGTGTTACATTTTCAATAATATATAATTCTTTATTTAAGTAGTCTTAAGAAGAGACTGCTAAGAAGTATTCATTCAATGAATTTGCCTTATCATGATTTTAATATGTTAGTTTCGAGTCAAATATTTAAGGTGGGGAATAATTGATGGATTATTGCATTCTTTAAGCAAATATATTTGTAGAATAAAACCGTATTTGAAATCAATTTGTAGTTTTCTAATAATCAAAGTTCTAAATTTTTTATATTGAACTTGTTTCAGATTATCTACTTTCTTATATTTCTCTGATGTTTGTAACTCAGGAAATAGATTGTTAGATTTGTTAAGCCTTTTTCTTTAATGTATATCTTGGATAATTGCATGTGTCAAGTCAAAATCAAAGCAAATTTTCTCACCGGGTCATTTATTAGATGGATTACGTTATTTAAAAACGGATTAATCAACGCATTGCTACTAAAGCTTACAAGCTTTGTTAACATTGCTGCAATAATTAAAAGTTTCCATCGAGTGTGGTGTCTACATTAATTGATTAACTAATTCGTACTTGGCGCTATCGACGTCTCAGCCTACAAACAAGAAACGACAAATGAAATCGATCTTGCTTCCGCTCTGTCAACTGAGTCTGGTACACAAACTGTAACCTCTCATTCTCAACTTGCTAAATAAAGCGTATTTTCCAGCGGTTTCACATCGTTAAATATGAATTATTAAATATAGTAAAAAAAAAGAAGACTTCTTATTACAAATTATCTCATGATTATTAAGTCGCACGATTTGTCATTCCAAATAATGCTTGCTATGGTTTATTTAACACCACCTCTTCATTGAGAGTCAAATTACATGGTAGCGGACCTTTCTCTTAATTCCATTTTCATAAAAATGTGGATGAAGGCTGGTTATCAACAAAGCAGTTTTTACAAGCATAGTAATGAACACTTAGTTTACACGTTGTCTAGTTTTTTTGTTTTCTAACTGTAATTACCTACTTGCAATCAGCAGCATCCTCTTGGACAATTTTAATCATGTTTTCATGCAACGAAATATGCGATTAGTAGTGCACAAATGAAATTTCAAATCGTGTCACCAATTCCCAGGCCTGAAAGTCCGTCTGTAATCCCCATAACTTTTGCGAAGGAGTATTCTTTGTATATGTGTGCATTTGTAACTGTAGCCCACTTGACTCCACGTGGAAGCTTTGCTTGTTATGGGTTGTGAGTGGCATTGCTGTGAGCTCGCCGACAGATCGATAAACGCTGTCAAATATTTAGTCGGTTTTCGCTGCCTTTAAATCACAGTACTTCTGCGATTCATTTACATATTATGCCATGCCATCGTTAGCATCACTGAAATAGTCTATCATAAAGGCAACTGATACAATAGAATCTCTGAGGTCCTCGTTATTGGTAATTTCATTTGGATTTTTCGCAATGGCTCTTCTCGGCTTCAATACAACATCGCTGATGTTACATTGGATTTTTGAAGTTCTCCAGTTTGATTTTCGAAAGCAGAAGCTCTCAACAGCAACGGCCTAGATGGTAAACTTGGTCTAAATGACTTTGGCAGTAAGTCTGGTGAGATCCATATCAGCTACACGTCGCGTGGCTTCGCTTTCTCGTCCGTAAATGCTAACAAGCAGTTTGCACACTATTAACCGTACTTTCTATGTGCCAATGAAAACTCAGTAAGCGCGTGTGGAGTCAGGGTTCCCATGAGTGCACGCAGTTATTCAACAACAAGACGTTCACATATTGGGCCGTTCGCCCAAGTTTGCAACGCCAGCGTTGAATAAAGCGGTGGCAGACGACTGTTGCTATATAAATAATCAACACCTTCACGTGGCGGTAGAAGCCATTACCAGTCAAAATATTAAAGATGTCAAAGAGTTAGCACTTATCCAGTCCAATGCGTTCCATGTCTTGTTGTTGAATGCAGGTGTAACGATTCCGATTTCAAACTTGCGTGGTATCACCCGCGTAAGTATACATCGCGTATAAAACATAACGTAAATGCTTGACTGACTTTGTCATCACGAGTAAATCCAAACTGATGAACGGCAAGGCTACCACTGATGACCTTGGCTTGATGGTATCTTGCTAGATGTTCCGAGTAGTCGAAGACATTTTACTTTTATTTAATTGTCTACGCGACAATATACGTCTACTAACGGTCTTTTACAGAGTCATCACTGATGATGCTCTGACGGTGTCTACCGCAGCTGCTTTTGCTACCACTGGGTCTGCAGCATTAACAGCTATGAAATCTTCACAAGAAATATAAATATTCCACCGATCTTTTGCATTTGAGACATGGACAATTTAAATGCCACTCATGTGTGATTTTGTTTGGCAACCTTGAGATCATTAAGTTGCGTTTCGGTTACAACACGTGGACAATTCCAGTCAACTTGGTTGGAGCAAGTTTCATTTTCACAAGCTAAGTCTTGTCGGAGACAATCTTTGCAATATATCTGTAATCAGCATCACCCGAATTCACACGTGTATGAAAGTACGTATCGAACACGGACTGTTTTAATAACTCTGGGTGTTGCAATCAAGCGTATTAACAACGGAATAAAAATCTTTCTCGAATATTTGCAGACCCGTGTCAAAGTTTTGAGCCCAGCTGATGGGCGACCATAGCTTGTATAATGCATGTATAAGATGATTGGCTTAGAAGTAAAGTACATTTTGGGGAGGGTTCCCGATGGCCGTTTAACCTCGAAAAAACTCCTAATGGTCAAATGTTAATACACTACGAATTTTCCTGTCTTCCATTTTGAAACGCGACGAACTCGTATGTTGTTGACCTAAGAGTATTTTGGGTTCTTGTTTGCCATATAAACTGTCTCTAGGTGGGTGCGAGTCTGTGGTAAACGCGAGAAAGGATGGCCTGACCGCGTCTACAGACTGCATGAACAGCAATAACAAATTGACCGCTCCGATGGCCTTAGTGGTTAGAAAGTCCGCCTCTGATGCGGGAGGTCGCGGGTTCGAACTCCGGCGGAGTCGTACCAAGGACTTATAAAAATGGTTCTTACATATACTTCGCTTGCCGATTAGCATAAAGAAGTTAGTGTTAGGACTGATCATGCTTGTCTGAGACATGATGTCCCAGTACTAGACATCACTACAAACTGCCACACTGCAGACATCGTAACCATATGACTAAAATTGTCAAAGCTACCTTTAAAATATAAAAAAACGCAATACAAACACAACAATAGCAAACGTGATTCTGTTTTCAACGATTGGGTTAGCACAGGCGTTGCAAACGTTAAAGAAGACAACTCAGTTTTGCCGTCAGTGAAATCATCAACACATCAATTTGTATCTTTGGTGTTTTATTTGAGGAAAAAGATTGACAGCGTGTTTGGTTCCCCCCACCCCGGCCGAAAAAGAAAACGTGTGGATATCTCTGTAAAATTAGGATATGTGAATTTTGAAGAATCGCGGACGAAAACAATAATGACGCTCCATGAAGTTAACTTCGACTCTGAAGAAATCCAAGGTTAAAATTGACATTAGGAAACTTTAATTTTCTATATTTATAATGTTCGACGAGGGGTCCGCGGTCTGCATTGTTGGATCCATCGTAGTGAAACATCATACACGGGCCAGTGGATCTAGCGTAATCGTTGCTGAACCGGGTGAGTCTAATAATCGTCGAGAATTTTACTTCGATTTCCTCTCCGTCGATGATATATTGTGCGCTGCTGAATATCGTCTTGATGCCGTTGTTGACAAATCCAATCTTCGTGCCAACGTTCTAATCTTTACTGATGGCGATGCGTACAAGTTGTCCCTCTATTTTTGATTATCGTTTTCTTGTAATTACTTTCACGTACCCTCTACATCAACAATCCGCTTACCATTACCAGATTTTCAGTCATCAAATCGGTAAGACAATAATGAGCGGCTTCATAGATGATTTTAGCAACTGAATGTGGCTTTTTTGCCATTGATGGTACTGTAACTTCTTGTGGTAGCCCAATAACTCTCGGTTCTCTAGTCACTAACGGTCATAATCTATCTGAAATCCATTGAATCGTCATATTTTTTTTTATCAGATCCACAGCGGCGTTTTCAATGCTATAAACAAATCGTATTGCAGCTTATTTGGCAATCGGTGCAGCTTGCGAGGTCATGACCTCGATAACTTTTAGGCTCTCTGAACACATCCATGGCAACATCTCTGGGAAGATTTCTGTAATATCTAGAGTATACTGGTTTTCGAAGAAAAGTCGATGCCGCCACAATGACGACTTCTTGCGTGTTGTTGCTGTCGCGAACCAACACGAGTATTTCCAGTAGATTCACAAAGTCGTAAGGGTGATAAGGTCCACCAAGGCCTTCTCTTCGTTTCTTTCGTGCAATTCTTCAAGCGTTGTAATATTTGACTGTGCTGGCGACTTTGCTAGGGATGGTATCGTGTTGGTACCTCCCAAGTTTATATTGTCACCTTGCGATTTTCTTTCTTCTAATGCAGGTTTGGTTTGTACTGACCACTTTTGAGTTTCGATGATATCTTTGAACGTCTGCTCTTTGTTTGAAAGACTCTGCAAACGAACATCTTGGTGGTGGGGGTTGATGGCCCGTGTTGAAGTTGAGGTGGACGTATGTATTTTCTTTTGTTCTGACCACAAATCGGTACCATATTTAGAGCTTCAAAAATTTCATTCTGTATTTGTAGGTACCGAGGGAGCTGAAAGGTGGACAACGACATGCTACCGGCCCGGTATGGTCCGGCAATAGATTGATGATCTAAGACTCTATTTTGGGATTTGCGCATCCCCGTTTTGTAAGTGGTGAGGCCATCGTGGAAAATCCATTACCTGTTATGAAACGGGTAGTCTGGTTATCTGCTTTGTATGCTCTCTGCGTTGCATTCCGCTTAACAAAGTCAGGTGAACGCCGACGCCATTGTCATGTGATCAAAACAAATGCCCTCATACAGGAAGATCCAGTTAATCCAACCGCGATACAATGTGAACTTTACTAATCCTTTCAATTCGAACTATATCAGTCGTTATATTGTGTTTAAGCTTAACCACCAATTCGGTCATATAATCATTTTTACGAATGTTTTTACTAGTAGGCGAAGATGAAGGAAAATGGTACACAGAACGATATTTTGTTAATATTGCACATTTTACACAGATTCATTTATATAAAAAAATCCTTCTCCAATCAATTCATTGATAAATTTTACGTCGAAATGTATATGAGGTGATGTACGACGGCCTACACATAGTCAAAGATTAAAACGAAAATATCACCCCTCTTTTAAGAGGGGGTGAGTGTAACGATTGTTTTGAAAATATTGCATACTGCACACCATGTCATCTAAAATATTCTAGTTGCAATATATTCTTTGATCAATTTTACATCGATATTGATATCTCATTGTCCATGACATCTGAGACTTTGTGAAATAATTTAATCGAAATAGCAACCCTATTCCACGAGGGAGTAAATGTGACGATATTTGGTCCAATATTGCATCTGGCCAAACAGCAAACAGTGACAGGGGGTAGCGGGTAAGTTCAGCTAGTTCAGCGGGTAGCGGGTGGCGGGTAAGTTCAGCTTGTTCAGCGAGTGGCGGGTAGCGGGTGGCGAGTAAGTTCAGCTAGTTCATAGATTATACCAACAAAACAACGCTTGGCCGGGGCGGCACTGGCGTGATACAGACATAGACATATAAAACATATACAACACCTAGTCTATAAAATCGACTAAATAATTTTTAGGCAAAGAGAATAAATTTCTTTTCGAGTCATATAAGTGGCCCTGAAAAGGGCCTTTGGTTTTCTTCTTCTTGTTCTTTTGATTTCTTCTTTTTCTCCACCAACTTCTTATTATTTTCCCTACTTTCTCAACAAATCCCAAATATACTATCCACACACGGGAAGAGGAGGAAAAAAATCCCACAAATTTACAATCCACACACGGGAGGAGGAACAAAAAAAGAAAATATACTATCCAAACACGGGGAGGAGCAAAAATAGCAAAACAAACCAAAAATGTACTATCCACACACGGGAAGGAGCAAAATAAACCAACACCCACCCCAAAATGTTTTTACTATCCACGCACGGGAAGCAGCACAAAAAAGAAACAAATAAACATCAAAATCTACTATTCACACACTGGAAGAGGAAAGAGAAAAAAAAGACCAAACGTACTATCCACACACTGGAAGAGGAAAAACAAAACAACCCAAAATATACTATTCACACACTGGAAGAGGAAAGAGAAAAAAGACCAAACGTACTATCCACACACTGGAAGAGGAAAAACAAAACAACTCCAAAATATACTATCCACACATGGGAAGGAACAAAAAAAACACACCTAAATCTACTATCCACACACGGGAAGAGAATAAACAAAACAACCCCCCAAAATATACTATCCACACACGGGAATGAGCACAAGAAACAAAACCACAAATATACTATCCACACACGGGAAGGAGCAAACAACATACTCAAAATATACTATCCACACACGGGAAGAGGTAAAAAACAACCCCCAAATCTACTATCCACACATGGGAAGAGAAGAAAAAACAAACCACAAAATATACTATCCACACACGGGAAAAAGGAGAAAAACAAAACAACAAACACACACTCTACTATCCACGCAAGGGAAGAAGAAAAAATAACCCAAACATACTATCCACGCATCGTACGCGCACGCATACAAACACAAACACACACACACACACACAATCCTATCAGCAAGGGAGTGAGTGTTTATAATCACACTACTCCATATTCACACAAATTGGCAATTGCATTAGTATCTTTTTTCTAGAGTATTGGGGTAGCCCTGAAAAGGGCTGTTTTGTGGACGGGGAGTTTTGGCAATTATTTATGGTCTAAGATTGCGTTCCCGTCTGGCGACAGGCTTTCCAACAGAATAAAGTCTGCTTCTTCGGAATGAGAAGGTGAACTCCTTCCTGTCCACATGGCAGTCGACAAATCCTCTGTCTATCTCCTGCTGCTGTCGCTGCTGATGCTGTTGCTGGTGTTTTCTTTGCTTCTGAAGTCTGTACTTCTCCGTCTACTCTTCTTTCTTGATTTCCTCTCTGAAGAGCTCTTCTATTAGGTCTTCGACCATTCTTTAATTGGCAGCACCAGCCATCAAATGGAAAGCGGTACTGCTGAGATTGAGTCTCAGGCGAACATTTTCGCCGTTCAGCAAATACTTCTCTTGTAACCACATGTCCAAAATGCAAGCGGTCCATCAGTTCTAAACTTCGGCTTACAGCAATTTTCTTTTGACGAGCGTCGAATCCCTTATTGGTGCAATCTTTATCTGCCACCTTATCGAACTTGCCCGCTGTGCCAGGTTTCCATACCACGCAAGCATCCAGATGGGTGTTTTTGGCTTCTTTTCCGTACGTCAAGAGATTTTCCAGGTACGCTCGATAAGGGTAAGTATTCTTGCTGCTGCTCACCAGTTTGTTATTCAAGTACAAATCCACTTCGCTGAACAAGGAATGCATGAAATTGTTGACGGGAGCTACTGACTCATTGGCATATAGATCGCTACCATCCGTTTTGTTCACTTTGACTTTCAGGTACAAGTAACTACTGTTCAGACCGATGTAATATTCGGGCTTCCCTTTGATTTCAAACTTGATGGGAACTGAGGCCATCAAATAGGAGATGAAATGAAATTCGACCCATTGGGATTCTTGCATCGTCATCATAGTGGGCGGCATGGCAAACAGATCCAGTTGGAACAGAAGGAAGACTCTCGGTGCGTCATTTTCTTTCTTTCTCTCTGTGATCTTTTTAATAATAAAAATGTCTAAGTCTCGGACGGTTCTTCTTTCCTTAGTCTTTCTAGGTCTGGGAGTTTAAAGTGCTCTGGAAGGGTGTCTTCGTCGTCTCTTTCTGCCTTGTCGTTGCTGTGGTGTCAGGGAAGCAGGAATGCCTGACTCGGCACTGTCCAGGGCATTTATATGAGTTTCTTTACCCGTTTGAAGCAAGACATTTTTGCCTGCTCTCAAGAAATCTTCTTTAGGGATTTGTTTGTCAATGGTGACATTTTGGAGAAATTCATTGCCGTGTGTCAATGCGGCATCTTTCAAGGCGTGCAATCCTCTTGTCGCAACCGGTTTCAAAACGGGGGTCACCAAACAAAAGGCCGACTTTAATGTAAGTCCTAACCCATGTCCTCGCTGTCGAGCGACTCCTCGGTACACTGGATACGTAGCTTACAACTCGTTAGGGAATCGTTTTTGAAAATGGAGTTTCACCGTGATTTTCCCTTTGGAGAATGGAATATTTTGACCAAGATCTCCTTTTGACAGTGTCGAAATACGACTTACTGACGGGCAAATAGTGAGGATGTACAAATTTGCGGTGAACGTGATAGGTGTCTCCACCTTCCTCGTCAGTGACCGTGGTAGAATTCAATTTGAAAGGGATGACTTACAGTAACGGCAAGGAGGTTAGTCCCTCGACTGTGTACTCCACCATATCAGAGTACACAAAGATCAAATTAAGTCCTTCGTTCCAACAAATGTTCACCGCTAAAATAATAGCCGGCCGAAATTTTCACAGTATAGACGCTTAATAACGGATAGCTTGCTGACTTTGTGTTTCCTGAAAACCCGATTTTATTCATCTCTTCTTGCAATTGGACCTTCAGGATTTCGACCTGGAAATTGTTTTGAGTTTCGGTGATGTTTTTGATTTGTGAAGGCTAAATCATTTCCACCAAAGCCACCTCCCAATGGGCTTCATGGCCTGAGGTAAGTTGGTCGCGTAACAACACAAAGTATTGTGGGAAACACCTCCATGGAACTGTCACTGGGTATCGTTACGTGAAATTGGTTATTTTTGTTCATAATTCCAGTTCTGCTGTCCGAGGGGTCACTGGAAGTCAGAGAAATGTCTCCGCCCAAAATGTTGTTGTTGGGATGGTGACTGCTGGAGTGGTGACTGACGTCGGACGCAAGAGAAGGAGTGGGCAGAAGGTAACCGATGCAACTGCTCAGTAAAATGGGCCACAATTGTTTCTCTCCTTGTTGCAAAGTCAACTTGACAGTGGAAGCACCGATGATACAATACACAACACAGATTTTGCAGAAAAAGACGATGTGCGTTTGAGGCACACGTTCTCCACATCAAGTCCACAAGGGGTGCTTTTGTAAATCTTGAAGAGACGAATTGGGTGAAGGATTGTTCGCGGTTGTAGTGGCAGCTGAGGCTGTGTTGAAGGACATGATCGTCACATCCTTTTATAGTCGATGACTTGCGAAGCGTCGATCCAAGAATCAAAACTGGGTGGATATCCTTATCAACGTACTTTAACTTCTTTTACACTTTGTTTTCACACTTTTCGGGTTCTTCGTTCGAGAATTCTTTCGATGTCGTACACTTCGTCTTCTTTTTTGGTCACATGTTGTAACTCGGGCACGTAAAACGTTCCTTTTAACACTTTCTCTTTCATGTCTTCCAAGTTATAGACGGCAGGATGACGGCTACGCACTCGTCCAGTGACACGAAACGATTCGGTTGTCCAGTTGGGTAATTAACATTTGTCGAAAGTGCGTGTCTTTTTGCCTATGCGCACCCAATCTCCTGCTGCCAACTTTCCACCTTTCGTGGTGACAGTGACCGTCGGGGAAGTACTAAACAGGCGCTCAAACACGGTCACTTCGTTGTCGCGAATTAATTCTTAGGGGGTACGTCCGATACTCCGATGGTAAGATTGGTTGTACACTTGCACCAGATACAGTAAGACGTCGATGTACTCGAGAGTGTGTTGATGCGTAAAATATTTCCAAATGCTTTCTTTCAAGGTGCGTTGAAAACGTTCCACGATGCTGGCTTTGGTTTTGGGATTTTCGGTGGTGAAAAAATGAATGTCACGTTTGTCACGGAATTGTATAAATCCTTTTATTTATTACATACATGTACTCGTGATTCGTTTTTTGTGTACAGTGATACCCGAGTGTGATTTATGTACATTGTACAAAAATATCGAAATAGTGAGTTCGGTTTATCCTATGCCGAACGTGCGAAGTGCTTTCAATGGGAAGAACCGAATACTTCCAGTGCACAGTCGATGTAGTTTGGCATTGTCTGTGTATAAATACCTCACCGTAGGTCAGAATCTTTACATTACGGAACGTCTTGTCAGTGAGCAGTCTAATTTAAGGAATTGCACAACTTTAGCTGTAGAGGTATGTGAGTTATTAATTTTTTGTTTATAAGTTATAACTATTGTATTACCACGTTTATTTTTGTATATTTTCTACGTATCATCATGCAAATATATTATATTTTTGTTTGTGACTTAGCAAGAGATTTGTATTAGCAATATAGTGTTGCAATTTTAAGAAACGTTTAGTACCGTAGGATTCTTATCGGGTACGGTTAGGTTCACTTCTGAACTTATGTATTGTTTTGTAATTATTGTGCCGATAATGTAAGCTGTATGGCTTACCCTATATAACGTCATTGCGTTTTATCGTATATGCCCGTGTCATACATATTACACGGTGTTAGATGTATTTTGAGCTGATGGGTGTTGCAGCTGTATAGCTGATTGGAGTGACCAGAGTGATCAGAGTTATCGGAGTGATCGGAGTCGAGATGGTACCAGCTGCAGAGCTAACCATAGAAGTTGACCATAGCAGCTGTGAAGCTTAACCATAGCAGCCGTAGAGCTGAGTAAAGAGTGTTGCTGGTCGAGTAGTAGGTAATCGGGCGTTGCTGACCGAGATTGGTGGGCGCTGATTGCTTGATCGAGCTTGATTGGGATAATGACTGCTTGATTGACCAGTGTGGCTGGTAGCCGAGTGTGCTGGTGACGGAGTGTGTAACTCCATGCATGTACTCCTTCAGCCGTAGGCCACTGTTTGGGGTTGGTAATATCCAGTGTATTTTTGGGACTGTAAAGATATTTCATACATCTGTCCCTTTTTTTCATTATTTTCACTATTTGAGTGAATACTTTTTTAATATGAGTAAAATACCACAATTGTACCATTTGAGTAAAACACATCATTCTTTCGTTGTGAAATCACTGTGAACCATTCACCCCTTGTGCTTGTACTGCGTAATGTCATTTATCTGTATGTTTATTATTTAGTTCGGGCGGATTATGTTCAATGATCCAATATTTGGATATTATACGCACGTATTAATTATACTTCTTTTCTCATTCAAGTCATTCGTCATTAAACATTGTATTTGTATCACCATTAAAAGTGTTCTGTTGTTGATTCGAAATCCTACCCGGTTATCTTGTTACAACGTTTTTTTAATTCTTTTTGGAAAGCTTGGTTCAGAAATCCGTTGCCTTTGTCAGTTTTTGTCATCGAAGAGGATGACGACCACATTGTTGTAACACCAGCTTGAGGGCTCACACTAACTCACTGCTCAATTTGGAGGTCAATGTCACGACCCAGGCAAATTTGAAAAAGACGTTGATAACACAAAGCAGTTATTTGTAGCCACGACTGTAGGTGGCCAAAATGGGAGGCATCGGCTAAATCGGCTTGCCATTGATGATCGATGCCCTCCTCTCGGGAGCGACTTCTGGAAAAGTTTCGTCGAATGGGTGTGTAAAGTGTAAGTGGCTTGTTCTTGTAACCATCGTTACACTTGAGGTAAACGGAGACATTTTAGACTGGTTTTGGCAGCACGATACAATTTCTGAACTTTTCCGTATGCTCCTAGATAACCGCTACTTCCAGGTTTCAAAATGATTTGCTTTTTGGTTTCAGTGTCGATGCGAGGATCGGCCAATGGCGTCAAGGCCACTTTGTTTCTCTCAAAAAAGCGTTTTGTTGGATGTGGAATGTGAATTATGGCTTGTAGCAAATGAAGTGCTGTCACCGTAAACCATCGTAAGACTTCTTTGAGACTGGCTTCTAAGACACGAGCACGCATTTGTGGCTTTTTCACGACTGATGCCGTACTAGGCACGAATCAATTTGACGGGAAGATGAGACTGAAGGACGTCATTTTGGCGCTGTCTGAGTCAGAACTAAAGTGACAAACGTTTATACAGATTTGTTTGTTGTTGTTGTAAAGTCGACGACTGGGACATGTCCACGACAGGCCCTTTGTCTTGGCAACAGTGGTGAAACAGACGGGTTCGAAATCGCAAATAATCGGGGTGGGGTGGGATGGTTAAATCCACGAGTAAATAGACGTGTGGGGTTTGAGTGGTATAGTCGTACTCATGCGTCTGCTAAGGCGTTCCTAACTGTTTGGCTAACACTTGCACTTGAGATTTATCTCTAGGGCTTTTAAACAAGACCACATAATGAGCATTGAGACTGATGGTGAATGGGATTTACATTGTTGAAACAAATTTTGAGTAATGTAAATGATACTGGCATTATGATGATGCCCTTGGCGCGTAAATCACAGTTTAATTTGTTCTTTGTCTTCTAACATATCGTCAAAGATGACCAGATATGTTTGACTGGGGTCAGACACGATCCCGTCGTCTTCGCTAGGAATGCCTTCAACAAACACGATGGAATCGCCTTGACGTTCTCGCAAGAGACTGTACACCGATTGCCACTCTTTGTAACACCACACGATCCACTGGGGTGGACGATCGATCAAATGATGTTTATGTTCGATCAAACGTTTGACAAATTCGGTTTTGCCTGAACCGCTGGGTCCAGCAATTAACATGTTACAGGGATGGCGAAGATACAAGGCCTCACAACTAGCACGATCTAAGTGTTCGTCGATGAATTTGAAAGTGGAGGAAGAGAGAGAGCAGAGACAGTAGAAGTAGCCGTGCTACAGGGAATGTCACGTTTGACACGAAGACAGTCAAGACAATAGTTTTTTTTTTTTAACTTTTTCAGGAAACATTTGCTGATTTTTGTAAAAATGGAGCAATACGAAAAACAAAAACACATCAAAGCCAAATGGTTAAGTACAGCGATAAAATACACATCCCAACGATCAAAGTGGAATATAAACAAGTCACTGTACAACATGTTCTTGGTAACAATGGTGTCCAAGGGACAGTGTGTAATGTTCTTTTAGTCTCTACATTGGATACAGTCACACAGGTGTCGTCCCGGGATGGTCTTTCGGGAATGTCCATAACACTCCTCTACTGGAGGGAGTGGTTTTCTTTGGTGTCGGGTTCTTCTTCTGGCACTGTCGCTAACACAGGTTTAAAAGTTACATTTTTCACTGGACGCTTGAATTTAGGACCACAACTCTTGGGCATAATTGGCCACTTCTTTGGTCCAATCCTCGAAACCCAAATTTTCCAGTCACGTACATCTGTCCAATGAGGGTGTAAGTCACAGGCTACAAAAACATCGTCCTACACATCTTTATCACCTAAAAGTTGATAAAACATGTTTCCCGTAGAGGCCTAGACGTATCGACATGAAATCTCAAGGCTTTTAACAGAATGAGTCTCTCGTGGACATTTAAAGGGACCACTTTCATGTTTTATGTGGTGGCAAGTAAGACACACCACACGACGACCCCAATTCAATGGACACAGTTCATGTAATAAGTGTTGATAATTCTCCGCCGTCTGAATACTGTCATTGATTGCCTTCCACGGAATTTGTTGTATCACCAATAATAAAGACCGTGGAACGGTAGCCCGTTTTTATACCTCTTTTTGTCGGAGGCAATAAATGTACTTTCTGCAGTGGCGAATCGAAATTGTTTAGTGACACACTGGCACATCACACTCCGTTCAAACGTTTTCTCTTGAACTAAGTTTACATTATGTAAAATATTTTGGTAATCCTCTAATTCTTCTTCTGGAATTCGTTGCAGTATGTCTAGCTTGTAGTAAAAAGAACGAGTCACAGCAATTCAATCCTTTTCACCCACGTCCAGTTTAACAATGCCTGACCACTGGAGCACTTTCATCCGAATCAGTCCTCTTATAACATTCAGGTACCAGTGGTTTAAACATCGGTGACGTAACTGATGCAATTGTTCTTTGTGTTTCACTTGTATTTTGACCAGCTCTCGGTAAATCAGTTCTCTCAGCTCCACAGGCAAACCACGAATGTTCTCTTGTAAAGTATCCATTCAGTGTCCTCCAAGAATCAGAAATCGCTGTATCGTGGCCAATTGCCTCTTTTATATTTGTGACTGAAGTAGTGTCCTCCCATAATCAGTCGTCGTTTACTTTGGAAAGAGCATAGTTTAAAAATGGAGAAATGATTTTGAGTTTGAGTTTCACTTGTATTTTGACCAACTCTTGGTAAATGCGTTTTCTCAACTTCACAGGCGAACCACGAATGTTCTCTTGTAAAGTATCCATGCAGAGATTACGGAGGTCGTCCTACTAAAGGTACGTAGTGACAATTCGGAGACCATTGATCATGTTCCAGGTAAGCCGAATCTTTCTGCTTCCACTCGTAAAGTGACACACCGCAACTGAAGCACTTGACTTTATCCCTTTAACCCAAGTTGAAAAGTCCGGATCTGGCTAATTCTTCGGGGTTAGGTTCTCCCAGATATTTAGGCCATTTTCCTTGAAACGTTTGGAATCGACTTTCAAAGTTTTAGTGTTCAGACAAACGCACAGGGAACGAATATTCGTCTTTCACAGGCTCCTTTCTATGAGGGCACGGTGAAGTCCACAGGAGTTTGCTCAGTTCTGGATGACATTCGTATTGTGGCAGCTTCATCGTTTCACGTGGAGGATGACATCCACCATGAAAACCAGTAAAGTGAAAAGGTGTTCTGTAACGAGTGGCATCGCTTTCGCATCCGTCATGTTTGACACGCAAAGCATCACTTTCCATGGAAGGTGTAGTGGTTGTAGTAGTAGTAGTCACAGCAAAGTTCCCATGATGTGCTACTGAATAGCTATGGTCACAACGTACGACGGCATCGCTCTCATCGCAAGGCACAGCATCGCACTCCACTTGAGAATCCCAGAACTTGAATGATATCTGTTTAAAAGTATTCATCTTTCTCGCTAGGTCTTGGTAGTTACAATGAACTATCGGTCTTGGAAGTTGTCCCTTTTTATATGCTGACCAATATCGACGTGCCCGTACAGCAAAGTAAAGTGAATGGGAAGCCGCACTCACTTCTGGTACACGATTTGATATATTTTTTTCCAAAGGCCGGCTGACGATTTTGGTGTGTGGGTAAACGTACAATCTTGTGCGATTTGTAGGTGGTCACTTTAAAGTTTTCATCCTGTCCAGGATGCAAGGCTTCTTTCAATATGCCAAAGTTCTCCACTCGACTGTTTCGATAATTGAGAGTCAATCCTTTCAATGTACGCTCCGTGTGCACTTTTCCTTGTGGGTCCCGGTATTCGTAGCTGTAATGTTTAGGACCGCCACTAGCACAACTCAGACTCTTGTCGACGGGGTGCCCGTCCGTCCAGGATCCTAAACGGTCTACTTCGATGTCAGGGTGACGTTAACCCAGGCGATCGATGTAGATGCAACTGTCCATGTCAAAGTACAGGACACAATTTCAAAACAGTTCTAAAGCTTCGTACAATTTTAGGCGAGTATGGGCTGTCACATAAGCCTCAATGATGACATTTCCAAATTTGCGGCTTGTACTAAGTCCAGTTCTTCTTCGTAATTCTCCACGATCAAATCCTCACGAAGGACGTCCATGGGTTTCATGTATTTGGTTTAGTCGTGTATCATCTGAAAACAGTGGGAAGGTTCTATCAAATACTCTGTCTTGAGTAAACACGGTCGTTATCCCATTGTGCCCCACAAGCAATTTAACATCACTTTGGCAAACGATCGCCTTCCTTCGTTTTTCTCCACGTGGTATAAAGTGATGCCAACCTGCTCCCAGTATTTCCCTTTGAATTTGGCACCAGGATGGATAGCCGCTGACTTCTTGTTTAGTCCTACTTTAGGCCACTTTCCTATGAAGGTATGGAATCGACTTTCAAAGTTGCAATATTCAGGCAAACGCACATGGAAAGAATATTCGTCTATCATAGGCTCATTTCAATGAGGGTACGGTGAAATCCGCAGGAGTTTACTTAGGGTTGGATGACATCCGTAGGGTGGTATCTGCATGGTTTCACATGGAGGATTACATTGACAATGAAAACCAGTAAAGAGTCCACGATAACGAGTGGCATTGCTTTCGCATCCTTCAGGTTTGACACGTACAGTATCACTTTCCATGGTAGGTGTAGTGGTATTAATCATAGCAAAGTTCCCATGATATCCTGTTGAAGTTGTCATAGCAAAGCTCCCATGATGTGATACTGAATCCCTAAGGTCACATCGTACAGCATCCCTGCAATCGCAAGGCACAGCATCGCACTCCACTTGAGAATCCCTGAACTTGAATGGTTTATGTTCAAAAAGTATTCATCTTTCTCGCTTTGTCTTTGTAGTTACAATGAAATTTATCGGTCTTGGACGTTGTCCCTTTTTATATACTGACCAATATCGACGAGACTGTACGGTAAAGAAAAGTTATTGGGAAGCAGCTCTCGCTTCTGGTTCACAATTTTAAAGTCTTTTTCTTAAAGGCCAACTGACAATTGTTTGTGTGGTTAAACGTACGATCTTGTGCGGCTCGTGGGTGGTTACTTTAAAGTTTCCATCCTGTCCATACTGCAAAACTTCTTTCAGCACGCCAAAGTTCATCTCTTGACTGTTGCGATAATTGTCATTTATTTCACATTACATTCCGTGTGCACATTTCTTTGTTTGTCCCGGTATTCGTAGCCGTAATTTTTGGAACCACCACTTGCAAAATTTAGAATCTTGCCTTTGGGGTGCTCGTCCGTGCAGGCTACTAAACGGTCTCCTTCGGTTCTAGGGTAACAGTGACCCATATAGATGGAACTGTCCGTGTCAAAATAAAGCACACGATCTCCTAACAGTTCTAAAGCTTGGTACAATTTTAAGCGAGCATGGGCTGTTATGTAAGCCGCAATGATGACATTTCCAAATTCGTCGGCTTCTAGAAAGTCCAGTTCTTCTTCGTAATTGACTAAGATTAAGTCTACACGAGGGACGGCTACGTGTTTCATGTATTAGGTTTTGTCGTGAATCATCTGGAAATTGCGGAAAGGTTCTGTCAAATACTCCGTCTTGGGGAAACAAGGTGGTTATGCTTTTTTGCCCCACAAGCAATTCATCATCACTTTTGCAAACGATCGCCTTCCTTCGTTTTTCTCGATGCCTTCCTGCTCCCAGTATTTCATTTTAAATTACTTTTGGTCTTCGGGTGTGTGTCAGCAGGAAGGATAGCCGCTGCCTTCTTGTTTCAGTTTCAAAAAGGTATCCACGTCGTCTGCAAAAATGCCTTTCTGAGTCTCGTCGCCCTTGTGGTACTGTTCTGTCCTGGGAAAGTGGTAAATTTCGTACACTTGTAACAGTTGGTATCCCAGGTCCAGAGCTTTGACCAATTCTTGTCACGGTGCGTTCTTCCTGTGTGTGTTGACAAGACTGGTCTTGGTTACACGTTTCGGCACAAATACGGCACAAGAGAAACATCAGTTTTGCACTTGATCAATCCTTTGTATTGTCCAATGTTGTCCAGGTCGAAGTGTTCCGCCAGCAATTGCGGGTGCCATGTGGGAAAGGGACAATATTTGCACACGTAAGGATACAGCGAACACACGTCCAAGTATTTGATTTCTTTTCCTTTCTCGTCGTCGGTGTGGTACAGCAAACAGGTGGCGTTTGTGCGTCCTCCGTACAAACTGTACCTCGGGTTGAGTGGGTCCACCAACTTGTTTAAACTCGGGATCGGTTTTCAAACAGTGATCGTACTCGTGTTCCCACAATTTCACCAATTGTTAAACTTGCTGCTCTAGCTTCACGCGCAGCTGACAAGTGTCCTCGTACAAGTCTTCCTTGGTACGTTGTAAAAGTTTTAGTGTCACGTTGAGAGTAGCAGATGGGACATCAGTGAAATAAGCATCCGTTAAACCCGTCCACGATCTTGGACTTTTCTAAGTCCCAGCCATCCACCGAATACGTTCCGATGATCTTTTCGCCTCCTCCGTTGCGGGCGTGTTGGATCCATTTGTCTTCCTTGTCGAACAAGCAATTCAGCCAGCATAGGGCTTTGACCGACTATTGACGTTTGGCAAAATTTGACGTTTGAGGGCTTATGACAGCCAGGGTGTTTTCGGGCATGAATCGTTGGAGGTACAATAAGGAGCAAGGTTTATCAATGGTGCATGCTTCTTTCAAAGGATCGATCCCTCCGTATTCCATGAATGATTATCAAAATCTTCCACAGTAGCGTCGTAAAATGTCCACGTCGGAACGACATCACTTTAACATTTCTTCCTGAAAGTCGAACGGATGCGAGGCATGAGTATGGTACTAAGCGTGGAAAGCTTCTCGTTGTTCGGTGCGCATGTTGTCCGTGTCATAGTAGTGAGCCTCCTGCAAATGGGTTGGAACGGCATTTCGATTGGCTTCGGTATTGAAAAAGTGAGAAAAAAAGCCTTTGGCCATTTCTGACATTCTAAACGTTTTAGGAATAAGGCTCAATGACATGGCCAAGTAATTCATCGACTCTTTAAACTGTACTTGTCCCACTTGCATGGAAATGAGTTTGGCTCCATTCAAAGTCACTTTCAAACGTTCGATACTTTGTTCCGTATAGTATCTGAGAAGAAACTGTCCATCGTACCCCGAGAAATTGTGAGCCATCACCGTGGCATGGCGATGCAAACCTCCGTAACGTTCGATGTCCTCTTTGATCCACGTCTCGTCAACGGGGTCTAAGATCCAATGGGCGAAATCGGATAGCGTGTTCGGTCCCCAAAAGATTTTTCACGTTCTCCAGGAATCTTGTTGCAGTCAGGACAATGACTAAAGTTAGGTCCTTGGATGGAATGTGAATGCCAGTCTCTTGCATGCGTTCGAAATCGAAAGATAAAATTGCCTTCTTCTATTCATCTTTTTCATGTCGGAGAAGGCATTTTGAATGTAGCTTTCGTCTTCGAAGTCCAAGAATTGGTGACAAATTTGGCATCGTTTCTTTCCTGAACATACGTGCGTCTTGGCATTATTGCTACGTATGATTTGTCCATAAGTAGGGCACAGTCTCAGGAGTTGACAAGCACTTTTTTGCGGTGAACCTTGCGTCTTCGGATGTTGTTGGTAACAGGCAGGACTACAAATGTGTGCTGTCAAGCAGGATAATGCACTCGTGCTTGTCCTTCGTCCAGACAGGGTTTAGAAACCAAACATCTTGAGCATTTTGATTAACCATGCTTGTGTTGCTTTCGATTCTTATAGCCATAGTTACATTTCTCACCAAAATAACCGTATCCCAGGAATGCGGCGATACTGGTAATGGCATCAAAATGTTCATCGTGATAATAGACTTGATTATATTTTCCGTCTTTGAAATTTTTGCCTCGAAACAATAGAGGTTCATACACTTCTTTAGGGTGTAGTTTCAAGGTGTAGCTTGGAACCAGGACGTCTTGCAATTTTTGCATTTCAGGAATGCCGCAGGATGTGTCTTAGGATAGCCCTGCTTGCTCTAACCTGAGTTCTGCTTCTCTTCGTTGTTTGGCTCGGTTCGAGTTTTGAATAATTTGCCATGCTGTTTTCCATTCTCCCGTGTCCTTCTTGTCGCATACATTCGTCCTACGACGATGGCACGGGCTAAACACATCTTGTCTTGAGGGTTTTTGATTCGCATTAGAATCGTGTTGGTTCTGCGAAGGACGTCCACCAATAACACCTTTTTGCGTCCTGTCCCTTAGGGAAGAGACACGTGGGGCATGAGCAGTGTCGCTTCTCCATCGGTGATGTGAAACTTGTCGTTGAATTATTGCACGTTTTGAATCTTGTCGATGACTTGGGAAGGTGTCAATTTTGCTGAGCTGCTAAACTCAATCAAACTGTTTTGATGAATGGAAAGTCTCAAGCGATCGACTTCATTGGCTTTACATTGCCGTTTCAATGTGATGAACCCTTATACTTTCTCGATTAGTACTTTGGACTTCAAATCTTGAAACTTCTCCGTCTAAGTGTAAGCCGTTGTTCAAAATTTTCTAGAGAAGCGCTGTTCTGTCTCTCGAATGTGGTAGTAGTTTTGAGGGGTTAATGGTGGTGGACTTTGGTTGGGTGTAGAATCTCTGGGTCAGAATTCTGGTTCACTCATGTCATCTTCAAAATCGCTGGTATGAGTTTGAGCCAAGACTTCAGATACTGTGCGAGGTGAAAAATCACGTTTCTGCCTCTTACTTTCTTCTCCTTTCTTCAAGAAATGATGCGATCGATTCATCTTGACTGCAAAAGGTCAAATGACTACATTTAAACGCCATGGGTCCCTTTATATCCATGTCAGACAGTGTATATATAAAGGGTTAGTGTCTTCCCTTCCAGTATTCATTTCACTCTCAAACCGACCAGAAAGATGGAAGTGCCAACACAGATCGAACTTCTGACCAGAGCTTTGCGTTTTCTCAAGACAAGCGGACGGACTATTCCCTCCCCTTTCGAGATAAAAGTCAAGATACTTGCTATATCTGTAAGAAGAAAGGGCATTGGGCTTCAGAGTGTCCAGACCGTCAAAAAAGCAAAACAGGTGCTAGAAGAGACAAAAGTCAAGATACCTATTATCATTGGCAAGAGAAATGGCATTGGTCTTCAGACTGCCCAAAAATACAACAGTAGCAAGAGGAAGAGAGATGTTCCGAACAGGAAGAAGAGGTACCCTCCCCAAAGGTAAAACTCAGACACTTACAGAAAGAGAAAAAAGAGAGAAAAGAAAACGAGGAGATGTGAGAAAGAAGAGGAGGAAAACCCTGTGAAAGTGAAGAAATTTAAAAAACAGGGAATGAACAAAGACACAGAAGAAGTCAATGACCCTTTTTAAAGTGTTGTGTTGTGATATTGGATTGTAAGTTAGATTAAGGCAAGAAGTGAAACCCTTAGATTTAGGGGTAATTTTGTCCTTTAAGGAAACCGTTTTCTTGGGAGAGATGGGACAGTCCGAAGATGGAAATAAGAAAAAAAGAAGTGACGAATTCAGAATAAAGAACTAAGAAGTCCAGGAAGGGGTAAAGCGTAGGGAATATGAAGGCTTGAGGAAACAGGAAGACGTTGATACATGGTCAAGAGAGGAAGGTGATTCAATCATTCTTGGACATTGCACTCTTTTCACCACTCGTTATTATGATGAAATAAATCCAAATTAGACACTGCTATTAAATTATGCTGACATAACTTAGACTGAATTGGAGTTGCTGCAATTAATTGTTCTTGATTAAATTTTGTTATTTTTTTTGTCTAAGGGGGCTCGTATTGCATTATTTCTTCCCAATAGTCTTGCTCAGTTCTCTCTATCTTTCCACTCCCACACGGCTATAATATCGAGTGAGGACATCCTCTAGATAACGACAACCAAATCCAACCTAACTTTGCGATGGCAACTTGAAAATAGGAAAGAGATGAGGAGTTCTCTTCATACCGTAAATGAATTAAAATTGAAGCTATTTTTGTTAACTTTTGCTCTACCGATTTATAAAGGAGAAATAAATGCATCAAATATTTGTTTTGCGCGATTGACCTTTGTCCATAATTGAGGTATGAGTTTGGGTTTACAAATATCTTAAACAAATTGTGTAAACATCACTTTACATAGTTAATTCTTGTCCATGAGTTTAGATTATATTTTTATATCAGTAAAAGTTTGTTTCAACTTTTACCCAGAAAGAATTAGAGGCCTTGAAAAAAACATGAATTGCTCCAGCTTGCCAAAAATAAAGATCATTCTGAGGCGAAGGTTTCGCTAACGAAGCAGGAAATGAAAATATAGTTTGGTCTAGTACTTGGTAGAAAAGAACATTTTGGATAAAAATGATTGGGGTTTGATTAGTTAATCTCCATCGTACTCTAACTTGTAAGTTATGAAATTGAAATCAAAATACAAGAATGAAGGAGGAGAAAGAGAGGAAAATGCAGTTGCAGAAAAAGGAAAGGGAGAAAAAGAGAAATGCAGATGCAGAGAGAAAGAGACAAACAAGAAAGACGAATAAAGCGAGAAAGAGAATTTCAATTTTCATTAAAAGAATTAGAGTTGGTATGTGGAAAGTACATCCCCACCTTACACATATATTCAAGTTGTGATGTTGCTAAAATATTCGTTTACTACCCGTTTTAGAGAAAAAGAAACAGATAGAGAGAGAGAGAGAGAGACAGAGACAGAGACAGAGAGACAGACAGACAGACAGACAGAGATAAAAGTAATTATAACCTGTGCGACTCCCATTCCTATATTAGCAATTAAATAAACACCAATAAACTGTATACACATAAACCGCCTTTGAAGTTATACAGGTGCACGCGAGAAAACGACGATCTACATTAAATTGTTGGTTAGCAATAACAACAATAGTGCACAGTGTCCACAACAGAAGGCATATTTTGATGATATCGCTACTTTTTGTTTGCTGTGACGTACATTGTTCTAGCACTTACAACAATGTGAAAATAGCCCGTTGATGATTAACATAGGAGAATTTGCACCTTAAATAATTTTAACTGCTGTTTTAAGGGCCTCGTATGTAAAAAAAAAAAGAACTTTGATCTCAAGTTCATGTCTTCACCTGCAATATTAAAATTTCGCTTTTCAAAATTGCAACACCATCACAAAAGGGATTTCTATATTAAAGAAATTGTGTATAGCCAACTCTAGTACTCTTGCCGGAAGAGTATTGTCAAGGTGACTTTCGGTCCAATGTAACGCAGATGTCAGAGTATCCGTATCTGATTTTAATTGTAAAAAATGAAGGACCAAAAAGATCTCAAACGGTTCCCCCACTCCTATGCAAGTCGTTTGGCAAGCATATACTAACAAAATATTTTTTGATCAAGTGATGTTTGTACTATATGCAATAATACTCAAGAGAAATATTATTTAATGTTTGTCTGTAATATGATATTTTGTTTGTAATATGGCATAAGTTTGCGTCATCACTTCTGAATCTATACCGTTATTTTTGCAGTTGAATGCTACGTAACGTTTGTGTTCTGTTGTATTCAAAATGTTAGCGAGAGTGATCTGGTCCGTTTTTAAGGGTCTGAGAATTATCTTGCTAATGCCGTGGTCTTTTCATAAGAAGAAGAAATTTGTCCATAAATCGTCGATAAAACGTCAATTTCATCTCTCTTTCAATTACAAGACATTGGATTGTTAATTAATACAGCAATTTTAAACAAAAATCTCTACAAGAATAATTGAATCATCGGATCTTGCCAGTGTGCACTTCCCCTATCACAATACTTTGTACAAATTATATTTTAACCATCCTCAGCACGATATCGTGATGCTCAATGCTGAAAGAGACGATAATAGAGGAAATTCGTTTTGCCTGTGGACTATTTAATGGCTCAGCAATGATAAGATTAATGATTTGAAATAAACGGCTGTAATGAAGAGGTATTCCGATTATTCCGATCCGGATATCTGAAAACTAAATACATCTAAATTGCCACCGGCAAGAAGTCAGACTGGTTCACGCGATTGTTGCTGATTAAAATGAAATTATTGTGAAGCAAACCTTCCAGTTTTAAATGCAAGTAATATTGCTTATAAACGATACAGCAACAACAACAACAAAAAAGATAAACAAGATCACAATTTTTACTTTGATGACAAAATCTTAGAGAAATTAAAGGTATGATATGGATTTAATTCGTTGATGCTGTATCTGTGAAAATGTATTTCGGCAAAGAAAAGTCGGATTGATAGGAGTGTGGTTATTGTGACGTCAGGTCCAGTCTCATACCAAGTACGTTTCCCCAAGGCACTTCAGTGTTATCCTGGTACATAGAGACGTATTGAGCACAGCGTATCCTTTGTTGCCTGCTGCATATTTATTTTCTCAGTGCCAGGTGAAATTGTTATTGATATTTTATGACATTTACTAAGCAAGTTGTGATCAACCAAGGTTGTGATTATTATACGTTTTTGTTTACACTAAGAAATTATGTTCAAATGTCCAGCAAATTTGTAACATAAAATGATATGAGCGCGGTAGTTTTTTCAGTCTGCAGAACACCTGATAAAAATCAGTATAATAATACTTATTTAAGAAAAAGAACATTGTTTGTCTGCAAAACCAGTCAATTCGAAATATCTTATGTTGGATTAAGAAAACCAATTCGCACTCGTGTCTCTCTGCATGATGACTTTCTATAAGGACTCGATTGGAGCCTGATAGAATGAGACACAGCACAAAAAATTATACAGTTGCACTTGTAACACTTACAACTATTTGCTATCAATAATAAACCCCATCTTTCAACATATCTGACACATAATATCGATAAATGTCTTTAATATTTCTGCTAAACAAAAAGTGCTTTGTGTGTGTGTGTGTGTGTGTGATTTGGATTTTTGAGTCATATTGCTACGATGGATGCAGTGTGGCAGTTTATAGTGATGCCTAGCAGCAGACATGTAGCATCGTGTCCCACCAAGTCACGTTATCCTGACACTAATCCAACCATTCCTAACACTAACCTCGTAATGCTGAATGCCAAGCGAGGCAGCTGCTAGAATCATTGTTATAAGTCTTTTGTATGACTCGGCCGGGTTTCGAACCCGCGACCTCCCGCATCCGAGGCGGACGCTTTGATAATTAGGCCAACAGATCGTTCGCTTTGCGTTTCTTAGTCATTATATGATTACATTAGTAATCGTTGATGGTCTCAGTGAATGCTAATTTTCCACACCATTTCAATATCAGCACACAAAGCATGGAGAACAGTAATCAATTACACGCGTGCGCAAAATGCCATAAATTGCATAAAACTGTGATTATAAAATTTCAGATATCAACCATATTTGGGAAACGAATTGCACTTATTCTTGGGTGGAGAAAAAGGAGGATCTTATCTTAAAAATTAATCAAACGTTCCAGTAGAATTTGTTGTCTCCATACGGTTCCAACTTACAAACAATAATGTCTCATATTATCGCCACTTCCTCTGTGTGTGTGTGCGTGTGTGTATTTGTGTGTTTAAAGGCTGATGCTGTTAATGTTGTTTGTTCCTCTTCCTTTGCGATCTCCTCGTTGGTACGAGCCCCGTACACATTAGCCGTGGCAATACAGATTTTCTGCCAGGTCAATGACTGCGTCACTGTTATCATTGTAAAACATGAGACTACACTTTTTATTATCGGATATCTCAAGTTGCATGAATAATTTAATTTTCTTATTGCAAAGCGTATATCATTAGAGTTGTTTTCCCCTGAATGGTCTAATGCCCATTAAGCACTTGCCAAAAAGAATAGAAAAAAAAACCAACTATTTTTTTTTATTAAAGCATTACTTTTTCCGCATGTTGCTCAAATTTCGATTTACTGCTGCTAGAGGAAAATATTCAGAACTCACATCTAAATTTGCTTTTGAAAACGAACCGAATTAACGTTTTCTAACATTTCAGCTACATAATGAAAATCTAATATGATTTTTGAACACGACTAATATTTCTTTATCATAAATTAAAACCTCAGTTTCAAGGTTACTAACATTAAGTTTTAATTGGGACAGATAGAAAAAAGAACTCATCATATTGCATTGTTTGGTATTGTTGCTTATATGTACATAGTAAATTTTATGGTGTTTTCTTAATGCCCCTCAGCTTGCTTATATGCACATAACAAATGTTAATGGTATCTTCTTAACGCACCTCAGCTTAAAAGAGTTATAATATCTTTACGTTATTCAAGTAGAAAAAAGAATTGTTATAATACAGCTTAGAACCATCCATTACAACACAATATATCGTCGTAAAAGTGGACAAGATTGAGAAACTGTATTATTTAATCATAGTTGGTTAGAGGTCGTAGATTACCACTAGACCTGTATTTGAATCGTTTACTAGATTCGAATCGATGCAAGTGGCCTCACTGGCTTATGTCTGTGCAGAAATAGATGAAATAAGTTATTCTTTTTGTTCTTAAAAGATAAATCGTGTAAGATCATTTCACTTTTACATTATGTTGTTCTCTTTTTATATTCTGTAAATAGAACTAATTGGTATATCTTGACTAGTTCAAGAGGCTGGTTTTGTAAAGGACTATTCTAGCTAGGACTATTCTAGCTATCAGAAAATAAATTTACCTGTGTGCAGAATACAGTTAACTTGTCACAATCCTGAGTCAAAAGAATAAATACAGAGGATCAATAAGAAAAGAAACATTTAAAAGTGGAACTGAAATCTTTTATGTCCACTTCATTGTATGGCCTAATAATAACAAAACTGATTATTCAAAATAAAGTGTTAATATTGAAGCCGGCTAGTTGTATTGTCTCAGATTTCAGATAATAACGCATTGTACTCGCCATCAGAAAACACCAGAAATTGTTCATGTATATTGAATGGCTAGATTGCATCATATGCGTGCACTTCAAACCCGTTAAATAAGTGGTATTACTAACACTGAATCATCGTCTTATAAGCTGTCTCGCCAAACTCACTGGGCAAATAATGAATCCTGTTTTAAGTTTCACATCTCTAATTATGTTTTTCATCTAAAGAACAAATGGAATGGAAGAACATTCATTATTCAAGATTTCAAGATTTTATTTTCACTCGAAGCCGCTACGTAAAGCATTACATTTAGCAGCAGAGGGGGCGAACAGACCGACTTTGGAGGCGTCCAAAAACCGAAATAAGCCTTCCTAAAAAAAAGGATTAATAACCTTAAAAATCAAAGTAAGTAACTACAGAGGCTGCTGCTCTCTCAAAAAGTCCCTAGAGTCCCTAGGTTAGTCCATGTTATTTCTCCGCGATGGCGAGTATATTACAAAAAATGAACCAACTTGAGGTCATGGCCCCTCTGCTGCTATAATTTATCCAAATATTTTATCAAGTCCGATTCGATATCTTGTTCTAGGATCGTGCAAATTTATTGTTATAAATCCATGTGGAGTAGCTTGCGCTCGTGAAAAGAAGTTTCTGAATTTAATTATATCCATGTCACCGCTGCACCAAGTTTGATGAATATTTCGCAACGTATGTGTATCAACTCATTAAACACAACTAAAATATTACAGTTATCTCTGATCTCTTTTGGTATTTGTGTGTATCGTTGAGTAACATAAATGACATCGGTGTTTTTATGTCTACCTCGAGAAAAAATTCTAGCTGGATTTGATTGCTTGTCCAGCATCACATCATCGTATGCAACTAAATTATTAATAAATCCGTCTATGGAATCAACTGATGGTGCTTCATCAATATCGGTTATAAACTCGATAACATCGTTATCTTTATCTATTCGTGCGTTTTCATTAAAATCCTTGAGCACATTATAACATCGTTGATCATCAACTGACGGGGCTACCAAATACAATTTATCCCACTTTAACCATCTCATTATAAGACTGAGTAACAAATGTGTCTTTCCACTTCCAGATGGTCCTATTAATATCATTCTGATGGAATTTGGTAACGCAGTATGGTGCTTGACAGGTTCTCGTTTTCTTGTCGCTGAGAAATCAATTATATCCATGCTGTATAAAATATCTATGGATTTATATTGTGTGAAGTGCAGGACGCGTACCCCGACGGATACACTAACAACTATTACCACAAACAATAACAGATCAGCGGTTACGAGTAAGTGTACGCGGTGTGGTACAAAGAAATTTAAATTTATTCCCGGTGATAATTCAGGGACAAAGTCAGCGTTAAAAAAACAAAGCAATGAGGAGGTGATATTGCAGCAAAATTAACAAAATTACCCGGGACTCCGTGGGCTAAATACCCAGGAGAAAAAACATCTACCAGGATATAATTATTGCGGTCCTGGTACTCGACTCGATATCAGGCTTGATAATCAGGATCAACCAAAACCAGGCGAGGAACCAATAAATGCTGTTGATAAAGCATGCCATGCTCATGATGTTGCGTATAAAAGCAATGACCTACAACATAGGCATATTGCAGATGTGAAATTAATTCATGCGCTAGATTCTATAAAAAATAAAAATATCAAAGAATCACTAGCTAATTGGTTAGTAAGATCCGCGATGAAAGGTAAATTAGCACTAGGGGCTGGTAATACATAAAATGGAATCGATTTATTATTCACCAATTGGATACTGGAATGGTAAAGCAGCAATTAGTAAACTTGCTGATGCAGCAGCGGTTAAACATCTTCTGCTAAAGCGTGGTTATCCAAACAGGCAATATGGCAAATTTATCTACCACCACCGAAACAAATTCGATTTGCACATTTCAGTGTCAGTGTTCCTAATGAAGTTCATCAAGCTGATATTCTGTTTTTACCACATGATACTGTACATAGAAAAACGTATAAATACGCGCTAACCGTTGTTGATGTTGCAAGTAGATATAAAGATGCAGAACCGCTATCAACGAAAACAGCATCTGAGGTAGCCGATGCGTTTAAACGAATTTATCAACGAGGTGGTCTACGATGACCACAGCTGTTACAAGCTGACCCTGGCAAAGAATTTCTTGGTCCAGTATCATCGTTAATGAAGCAACATAATGTCAAAATACGACTAGGACATACTGCAATTCATCGTGATCAGGCAATTGTTGAATGATTTAATCGAACACTTGCTGAGCGGTTATTTGGATATCAATACGCGAAGGAATTTATTCAGGATACGAGATCTCGTGAATGGGTGGCAAGATTACCAAATGTGATAACCGCGTTAAATAATGAGATTACTCGAACAACCAACATGAAACCTATTCATACAATTACAAGCGCGTATATACCAATGCAACGACGTGATTTTTCAGCGCAACAATTATTAGGTAATATCACTGTCAGGTATTTATATGAGCCCGGTGAACTTGAAGATGGTAAAAAAAGAGCGACTGATCATATTTGGAGTATTACGATGCACAAGATATCCACCGTGAAAAGATCCACTGGTAGACCGCAATCTACAGACTGGATTCAACTGCTCCTCAACGTGGATTTGTACGTGAACAATTACAGATAATTTCCGATGACACACAATTACCACCCAAATCACTTAACTAGCACCTCTACGTCGGTTACACTCAAGACAGGTCAACATGATATTTTCTCGTGTATGACCAAGATTGTTATTTTTTCTATCTAGGGTAAATTGTCTTGGATCATTTTTTCAGATACCGCCATAACATTATACAATTACAACTTGCAAAATGATTATTCTGTTGTTGTTTCAGCGCATTAATAAAATCAGCATCAAGATCAAAATCGCGTTTGTTTTTTGTCACCTTGTTTATAACCAGATAAATTTTTTCTTATTATATCGCTTTGACATTCATCGAGGTCATCACTAGTCACTAACGAGTCCATGACGATTCGTCTCAATTGAGATATTTTTCTAACTCGAGACACTGCAAGATAAACTAGGTTCGACCATTCGATACGATCATCAACGATCCAAACAACTGTATCAGTAATAGTTAATCCCTGAGATGAATGAATCGTCATCGCGTATCCAAGCGTCCACGGGGATTTATCAGCACGTAGAGCATCTTCAACAACATCAACATCAACTGCAACAATATCATTCAACACAAGATTCTGTTTCCTTGACTCTGTCAAGTGTCCTCGTATATCAACGTCAATATTTTGCCGTCGTGTATCTGCTGGTCGATAACATAACGGAACTGGCAACATTGGAAACTTTTCTCGTTGAAACTGAAACAACTCCCGCTGAAGTGTATCACGAACTATCTTTCTACTTGCAACTATCAAATCGTTTGGTCTCCACGTTTGCAGAAAGTCTTTCATAGGTGTTTCTGAAATTATCTCGCGCATTACTTCACACTGAATTTTATTCGATTGTAGTCTGATTAATTTTTTAAATTCCTTCAACGTTGCATCAAGTGCTCTATGATCATCAGCCACTTCTTCATAGTAATCAGCGAAATCTTTCAGCAAATCATGTGGAGATGGTCCAACTACGGGTGGTGGTTGACCGTGGTCGCCGCACATTATCACAGCAGTATTTCTTGTTAACAACCAATCTAGAAGTGTTTTTAGTGTTTCTAGCGGTACAGTGCATATTTCATCCCATATTATAATCCTTGGAATGTATTTCTCGCCCATCGTTAAAGATGTCCATGTATCACCCTTCCATCTGAAAAAGCTGTGATAAGTACATGATTGTACTCCTCGTTGTTTCGTTTCTCGCGAGAGTCTGTGTGTAGGTGTTAGCACAATCATATCTGAATTCTGAAATAGTTCGATAGCTCGAGTGGTTTTACCAGAACCGTCAGGTCCGTTTAGATAAACTGTTTTGTGTCTAGTTATTGTATCGTATACCGATGGTGCAGAAGATATCTGATTATTTCTGCCTGATTTTATCAGGTAAATATCTTTAACCGCAACATCAGCGGATTCGGAATAATCGAGTGTATATTCCTTTAAATGTTCTATTACTCGTTCAGCCACACAATTTATTTTTGAAAATTCCATCGGCGCCAGTTTATGAACGCTGGGTTTTTCATTTATCACATAGATTCCACAAATAACCGCTGTCACAGGATATGCTCGTTCATAATACGGTTTGTCAATACATGTCAATAGACCTGGTTTGGAATCTTTACTTAGTACGACAGTTTTTTATTACCGTGGACAGAATCATATTTGTCACGGGTAATCCAATCATCTGTTTCTGTCAACACGACAAATTTTATTCTGAAAAGATATTTGCGATTATCAAGATAGTTAATGATAATTGCTGCTTGTTTGTCGTTCATCATAGCGTCGATGATATCTTTGTTGTGTATAATCTTGAACGTTGACCAGACATGAGATGCACCATCTGTGCGAAATTCTTTCTTGGCGTCGTGAATTTTATTAATCAAACTTTTGTTTTTCGGATCAACCAGATCTTGCATCAGTAGGTTAGGAGATATTGTGTAGAGATTAAATTTATCTCCGCTCAGGGGCTTTATTGGGGATAATCTATCGAAATCGTTCATATTATATTTCAAGCAAATATTTAAATTAAAATATTATGTATACAATGTCTCAATGCAAATGGCTCATGGTGGGTTCATTGACTCGTAATAAATCCTGTTAAAAGGAATTCTGCGGACAACACATGCAAAACGTTCACCGTGGAAGCTTAGGACCAATACCATGTCTGCGATGTGGTGCTGGAGTGCGAGAAAAACACAGTTGTGTGCGTGTTGTGGTGGTAAACGATACAGAGAGCTTAAAAGATATTATGACAAAAAAAATGATGTCAATAACAACGCTATAAAATCCGTGGAGGATTATCTAACTAAGTTTTCAGACAAATTAAGATTTAAATAAATAATATTATTGTATAATGGAGCAAAATAAATTTATTCCACATCCTATAATAACAAACTACGAATCAAATATTGATGGTATGATCAGAAATTGTCAGAAAAAAGTACCAGTTGGTTATATTAATAATCATGGTTATCTGTTGTTTACTGTTAGGAAGAAAACTTATCTCTGTCATCGTTTCACATGCGAGTGTCACAAGGGGTTGATCAAAGACGGTCTTGTGATCGATCATATCAACGGGGTGAACATTGACAATAGTTTAGCCAATATTCTAGCTGTTACGAGAAATCGAGGCAAAACACGCTGTTTTTAATGCAGATATTTACAATCTGTTCAGAAATACAGAAATATTTAAACCGATCTGCAGGTGGTAAAACGTTTGATGGTGCAGTGGTAGTATGTAAATATATTTTATCAAGACAGAACACGCTGTTAGTGCAAGATATTTACAATCTGTTACGAGAAATCTTGGCAGAACACGCTGCTCTCATTTACATATTCAGAAACCGCTGTTTTAATGCAGAAATATTTACAATCTATTCAGAAACCGTTGTTTTAATGCAGAAATATTTACAATCTATTCAGAAACCGCTGTTTTAATGCAGAAATATTTAAACCGATCTGAGCTTTATAATAACATCTGAAACATATATTGTTAGATGATTCGATAGCTCAGTTGATAACGTATCTGGCCGTGATACACGAGGCCGCAGGATCGAATCCCATGACTGACAATTGGTCGGTGGTTATGCATATTAGCGATTTTTATAATTAATTGGGGCATAGCCAGCCCCCCTCCGCTCAACAGAACCCCTCCAACCCCTTCAACCACACGTCACTGTTTTGTATCACCCACGGGCTGATTATTGGGGGTGTTCTGTTGAGCGTAGAAAATGGCCTCATATATGTTTGTGCCGTCCTTAATTATTTCATTCATTGTATATATTTCATTTCATTCATTCATTGCATATATTTCATTTTATACCTACTGAACTTGCTAAAACACTCGAATAGAGGTTCATGTGCCGTCCTTAATTAAGATTGTCATTCATTGTATACTTACTGAACTTGCTAAAACACTCGAATAGAGGTTCTTGGGCTCTCATAGGGGGTAGTGTTTCGTGTGCCCGTTGAACTTGGTAGAATGCGGTGGCAAGCTACGAGTTCTGGGTTGTGCCGTCCTTAGTTAAGATTGTCATTCATTCATTGCATACTTAGTGAACTTGCTAAAACACTCGAATAGAGGTTCAATCATTCATCATAGATGTTGTGCTGTGCCCCTTCCTGAACTTGCTAAACGACTCGAATAGGGGTTCACAGGGGGATATATGTATATATATATATATATATATATATATATATATATATATATATATATATATATATATATATATATATATATATATATATATATATATATATATATATATATATATATATATATATATATATATATATATATATATATATATATATATATATATATATATATATATATATATATATATATATATATATATATATATACCGTATGATAATGAACTACGAAAATATTAATGATGTAATTGTTGCTATTAAAAAATTGAAAAAAGATGGAATTAATATATGCGATGAACTAAATCCTGAAAAAATAGTTTCTGATTTTGAAATTTTACAAGAACGTAAAAACCAAGGAATACACACACTATCGTCTGAATACAAGTTCATAAAACGGATTCAGGCGGCGATGTTCCGGTCACTAGCTACTGTAGAAGATGACCAAGTGAAGGAATTCGTTCCTCTCTCTGCCGCAGTAAAAAAATTAGATTAGAGTTATCCCACGAATACGAGGCAAAGAAAACGATTAGTACTAGTATAAGACAATTAAGAAAAATTATGTTAGATCGTGAAGTAGTACAAAATAATTCTGGTGAAAATTAAAATGAAATTTTCGGTAACTGGGGTCCCTGTCAACGCTGACCACGTGTAATATTATATTTTATTTTATCATGGATCTTTGATCTTAATATTTTATTTTATCATAGATCTTTGATCTTAATATTTTATTTTTCTGAAATTGATGGGCTAGTTGGTACTCAGAATCATGAAAACCAATCAATTTCGTAATTTTGATGGGCTAATTGGTACTCAGAACTATGTAAAATGATCAAATTTTCAGAAAAAATGAAATATTCCAATATTTTTTAGTCAAACTTGTTATTTTTTTTAGTATTTAGTCGATTTGTCAAGGAAAATTGATGAATTTTCCAATATCATTCGGATGAAACCTCAAGCGGTTCTCTAATTGATTTGTCGATAAATCGTTAAAAATCAGTAAAATTACCTCAAAAAATGAGATTTTTCATGCGATTTTTGTTAATTTTTCTGGTAATTTTCGAAAAAAATCAGGATTTTTAACGTTTTATCGATAAATCAATTAGAGAACCGCTTGAAGTTTGACCTCACGAAAAACTGTAATTTGACAAATCGACTAAAAAAGCTGAAAAAAATAACAAATTTGACTAAAAGTGTTGGAATATTTCTGATAGAATAAAATGAAAATATTTGTGATAAAATAAAATAAAATATTTCTGATCAAAGATCTATGATCAAAAATCATTACGATAAAAGTATTTAAGACAGAAATCATTACGATAAAAGTCTTTAAGACGAAGATCTACGATAAAAGTATTTAAGATTTTACATGTAGATTGACAATCAGTTCCTCCCCACGCAGGTCAATTAATCGTCCTATTTGGTCTGTGAGTTTGAAATTTATTCGTGACAAATACTGATTATGTGTACGTAGATAAACAGGATTGGTTCGTACTTGCACGATCAAATCCCCAGGGGGAACTTGTGGTGTGAACGTGTATAGGATATATCCTTGTTGAGCCTGATTTGATTTTCCAAGATCTATTTGATAACTGCCTTCGATTACGTCACAAACTAGATTAACCGCGATTGTCGATGTTATATTAACGATTCCCGGAGATACATGTCTGCCGCCGCCTTAGGGATCATTATTGTATCAAAGAACAGTTGCTGGTGAGGCTATTTTTTTCCACGCATCGATTATTTTAGGAAAATATTCATCAATGACATCATTGACAGATTTTCTTAATCTATTTGGATTATAATCAGGGAACTTAAACGTTGCAATGTCAGCTTCGGGTATTTTGTATTTGGTTGCGAAAAACCTTCTATAATCGCCCGATGATTCAAAAATCAAGTTTATGATCCTATTATGAAAATATTCAATGGCATCAGCTATATGATTTAAAATTTCTATTCGTTTAATAATTTCTTTACGCGTAGATGTCAAATCAGACAAATATTCATAAAAAAGAACACGCAAATTAACTAGTTGATCTTCATGGTATGAATTTATAATATCAATGATATTATTCATATTTATATCGTAAAATGAATTATACAGGTTATTACCGTTATCAGCGTTGTGTAAAAGCCAATAGTATTCACCAGTTTTATCGACACGAAATTGATTCCGTTTATCCCATACTCGTTTTTCTATGTTCCACCAAAAACTCGTATAATTCATTTTAATATTATGCTGAAAACTTTTCGTCGATGTAAAATCAGCCGAGTTGGTTCTGGTATCTGTGCAGGTATTGGTGGTGATATTTCAGGCCAACCTAGCACGTTTCTGATTGAAGATTGATAAATATCAACGATATGATCAGGAGAGTTTATTTCGATTACAGAAGACAGTGTTGGTTCATGAACAGTATTTGATACTTTTGCTTCTTTTCCGGTTATTGATTTTATTCTACGCGCAAATTCTTCATTCATTTGTTCGATCTCATAACTACCAGTTGGTATTCCAACAACGACCCAATCAGGTGTTCCATCGGGTTTGTTTTTATTAGCAAATACAAGCGAATTATTTGCTGGTGTACCATTAAATGATCTCGATCTGATATTTGGCCGACTATGGTATGCTCGTAATTGCGCTAGTGCAATTTCATTTGCGCGAATTGCAGTTGGAAAATTGATGCTAAATTCAGGATTAATCGAGCTTACCAAGATCATCGTGGTCTTGTGCGGGGTTGTGTTTGTCACGATTGCTGAAGTAATTCCGTCATTATTAATACTCGTACCTTTAATACCAGCGCAGTTGTATATTTTAATCATATCTGAAAACTCAAAATCGGATATAATTCCATCACTGAGACTGGCTGATAACAACGAGGATAACTTCGAGTATGCGACAGTTGCTATGTGTAATTTTATCATGTAATCGGATAATTTTTCATTCGTGCAAGTACATATTTTTTTGCACTGATATTGAGCACACCTGCAATATTTGTTGTTGCAGCTGAAATACAAATAGTTACAGCTACTAGTGCCATCATTGTCATTGTTGATAATATCACACCGGTTCCAGCAACAACAGCGGATACTGAATAAACGATCACGTCGACGATAACTAGTCGTCGTCGATATTTCTTTACTTTTACTGTATAATGTTCGACTCGATCTTTCAACGCTGCCTGCCATTCACGAGCTTGATTGTACCTATAATGTTGCGATGCAACGTCGATTGAGGTACTCATTATATTTTATGCAGTAACCAGCTGAGGTGTTTCAGCTACAAATTCCAAACACCACCAGTAAGATGTTGCGGTTAATTTCATATCAGCTGCTTCCAGAATAAATATTTCTTCGTTTCCGCTATTTAATATAACAGATACAACCCCGGAAAACTTATCAGTTGAATGACGCCATGGATACGTTGTAAATATTTCAAATTTTGCAGCACTAAACACAGACAGTCTGTACACGCCAGTGACTGTTGCAGTGTATTTGATAGTTTTATTTTGCTGCGACCATGTTGCGAATCCAGATGATACTGTGTATACCACGTTGCTAATATGCCCGGGAGTAACCCCGCCGAAAATTTTAATCAAACTGGTTTTATTAACGATCTCAGGAATCCCCGATACCTTGTTTTGCTGTGTTTGTTTGATCGTGTCGATGTTCGTCTTGATGTCAACGAGTTTTACGTCAACGGTTAACGGATTACCAAAAAATTCCTCTGCGGTTTCATTAATTTTTCTAAAGTTTCTACGGAGATTTGTGAACGCGTTTGTGTGAACGTCATACTCGGCCTGCAACATGGATAATTTACCATCTACGGTGTTGTAGTTTACGTCAACGTATTTTTTTGTTGCTGCGTCTGCGTCGGATGTTGGATCTCTTAAAACTACTATCTTATTCCCGTTCATGCTGAGTTCACCTGTCATTGTGTCACCGGTATTTTTCACGGATTAACAACACTTGCTGTAATTTGATCTCTGATGGTTATAAACGATATACTTGAATCCCTGATTCTACCGCTGTCAGTAAACACAGGGATATTATCCGTAACTGCACCAAGTACTCGTCGAATTATATCATTCCATTTGATATTGCTCGTTTTTAGTTTTCCGTATCGGTCCTGAAAAATAACAACCTCATCTGGGTCAACTCCAGCAAGATTCATAATATCAGCGAGTTCATCTTTAGTCGCGTACTTCGACAGATCTATGTCATCGGACTTTTTCTTAACGCGTGAAGAAGATCTTCTTCCGTAAATATCAACCGTTAAATAAGATCTAAGATCTAAGATCTGTTTAAAACGAATTGGTTGCTTGTATAATCATTCACAATTTTATATGGCGGTTTGGATGATTTTGATATAGCGTTAAGTACATTAATTACTTCACGGCCGTATATTGGCGGATCTGTCATTGTTTGTGTGGGTAGCGTTGAATACCAAACTTGCGCGTGAAGTGGTGCAACATACTTGATAAACTCACGCGGTGGAGCTAACCCGTATGAATCAAAATAAAATATTCCACGTGGATCAACATCGTATGATACCCAATGAGTACCGGGTCCTGAATTCGAGTCAAGATTAATAATACCTGTTTCGAGTTTGTTCGGTTGTTTCGGTAATTGATCTCGCATAAAAACACCTCTGAAGTTTTTTATTTTTAATCGTTTAGCAGCATCAAGTAAATCAAAATTTGATGCTGGAGCATCTAACGAAGTGATCCTGGAAGCCTCAGACCTCTTTCCCAACGAGATCCCGGTAATCTTAGACCGCGTCCCTTTTTTATATCCCTTTCCTGTTGCTTTCTTTAGAGCCATTTCAGCAGCTGTTCCAGCAGCACCTAACGCGGCTGCTTTTGCCACTGCTGGAGCGGCAGCAGCTATTAATGCTAGAATAGCCGCGAGAAGTGGAAAAATACCACCTGTTTCAACTATGTCCTTAATCGCACCCGCAGAGAGATTAAGTCTTACCCCTGTTTTTGATTGTTTAGCGCCGTTGAAATGTTTAAGTTGGCGTTCTGATAATGATAGTTTATTTTGACCACCCGTGATCTGATCTCGCTTTAGTGATATTTTCATTCCGCAGTTTTTTGCTGAATTTGAATGAAGGTTTTTAATCTGACCAGGAGTCAGACTGACACTAACGTGATGATATGGCATTTTATGATAAATAGTTGCCACGCTACAAATAATGATTAAAGATTTTCCACTGGTGCATCAACAACTCTCATTCGACCACTACCACCTTCAAGTAACATCGCTTTATCACTGAGTATAACCGCGATTGCTCTATAGGCGGCACCACCTGACAGGTCAGTAACACGAGCTCGAAAGTGAATATCAACGACAGATTGCCTAGATAAATCAAGATGTTCCTACGAAAATTAATAAATCGGATACAGATTTATAAAATCTAACAGTGATATTTGCAGCCCAATATCCACGTTTTGATCACGTCCCATAAATGATATCAAACGATGATATGCACGCGCTACGTGATTTTGACCAAAATTTAACAATATATTTTCAGCTGGTTCTTGATGTCCATTTATCCGCAAGGAAACTTCATCAACTCCAAGTTTGTCAAATATCATATGTGAATGTTCTTGATTATCCGTCCAATTATTATTTTGCAGCGGAATAAAAATATGTCGTGGTGCAGAAACACCTTGCTGTGATGCTATATTCCATGTAAATAAGCCATTAGCATTATTTTGAGCAGCATCTGTGGTTACTGTTAACCATGATAGCAATGATTTACCGCCTTGATCCGTAAAAGAGAGTAATTTTTGTTCTTCAGCAATAGATGGAATCATTACTGGCATCCACAATGAAAACTTCGTTATATTTACTTTACCAGCATCAGCAACACCAGCACCTCGCCAGACTGCATCATTATCATCACCTTTTCTTACGAGCACAACTGTGTGTTTAGCTCCAAAGATGACCTTTCTAACATTTCTGCAAAATCCAAAGATGTGAGACAGTGGAATTGCACATGAAAAATTTCTATTATTTCCTGACAACGCTGCTCGGCGTGTTGCAAATCCTAAGTTGTAATTTGCATTAATACCTTTTATAATATCAAAAGCAGCACCTGGTCTAGCTTCATGTTCAAAATGATCTATTTGTGGATCAGATGCAGTACCTTGTGGTGTCCGTAATTTAATATATTGAACATGATCGGCGTGGTCAGCAATATCCTTAGCAAACATCATTGTTGGACCAGCTGATCTTGTGTAATCATCAGAATATCTCGCTAGACCAATTATTGCTGTAGCAACATCGACATCCTTCTGAATTGATTCAATATTTTTTCGATCAATCATGTATGTGGCGCTATCAAACAGTGCCATAATCCCGTTGCTGACAAAACCAACTCGCAAATTGGCGTCATATGGCGTATTAGCCGCAACATTCGTTACAAGTTCACCTTCTACTTCAATAAACGCCTCAGCGGGTAAAAAATATCTACTTGTATCCTGAACCTGCAATTCGATTCTCCCCTGCTGATTTGGTTGTCTTGCGTCATAGGAATAAAATTGATAATCACGTACCGATTCATCTTTGAGGACCGGTGCATCCATGTCAAATGCTGGGTCGGATACACGTTTAAACATTTTATTATAATTACCATTTTTCCAAACGGTGATCTAAATTATCATCGTCGACGAAGACCGTTTCCTGCTATTAAATTTGCTGTTATATTTCTTTCTGCTTCTTCAGATAATTCCGCTAGTTTTTGATTTGCAGCCTGATTTATTATTTTACTGACATTTGCTGGCATAACCTCAGTGCTGGCCAGTTTCATTGGTTGCTGCTGTTTTCTTCGTACTAATCGAGCTAGTCTGTCCTTGACAGTCGAGAACGCTTTACTGGCAAGATTACCAATAGCGCCAGGAATTTTATCACGAACAGCCTCAATAGCCTTCATCCGTAATTGTTTTGCAGTCGGTATTGCTTTTGGAGCCATCCTTATAAATAGACCCTGAACAATATCACCAAGTCCCTCTCCGTAAATTGCTTTGTAATTTGGCAGTCGTGAGTTTGCTACCCTGACCATGATCGGTCCACATTGAGCAGTGTGTATAATCATTTTTATATACTGATTAATTAATTGTTTAGTCGCTGTGATAATCATCAGCAATTTCATCAATAAGGGAACGATAAATGCTGCGATCCATAATACCGCCTTGAAATAATCTTCGACAAATATCAGATATTTCATTAACAATTTCGGAAGAATTGTTTTCAGCTCGTTTTCCTCCAGTTAGTATTTCTAGTCGTTGTACGTCATTGAGGATATTATCAGGACAAACAAGATTATTTTCCGGCTGTGTCAGGATATTTAGACCACTTCCAGTTGCTCCTTCTTCTTCCTCACTTATTATTCTGAGAGATTGTGATAATTTGATTTTTTTTTTACAAGATACATGTTTATTTTTCTGCGATAATCATTATATACCTCATCATTGGAATAAACTCTATCTTTATTGTAATATATACGATATATCCATTTATACCAGATTTCGGGATTACTAATACGAGTGGAACTATATTCAGGTTTTAAAAATTTTTCTTTTTATCCTTACTTTCTGCTGCAAGTTTTGATAACATATCAATATCCCTAATTTCTCTTATGAATCTGATACCCCCCTTGGTAAATTTATTGCTCAGCATAATCATTTCCTTTTATCGTATTCCTCTTCTTCTGGTTTTATTAATTCACGATCTTTCATATCACCTATCTCAGTACGAAGTTTTCCAATACCTTCAAGTATTTCTTCACCAACGGGTGGAGGCTGAGCTGTAGCTATATCAGTTGGAAGTTCTCGTAAAATCTTTTTTGTTTCTTTGGTTCTTCTTGCTATTTTTTCAGTCTGCGCTGCAGTTTGTTCTAATACTGGAAAAATACCCTTTTTCCTCTTCTCATCTTCCTCCTCAGTATCTCCCCATATAATTCTTTCAACAGCCGCTGCAGCTTTCTTAGTAGCTGCAGTGACGGGTTTAAATAGTTTTTTAGTGTTCTCTTCGTACTCAACTTGTGCTTCTTGACGTTCTTGCAATTTTTGTCTAACAGAATCACGAACAGGAAGAAATTTTTTGATTGCTTCTAATCGTTCTCGAGCTATCCTTGCAGTATGAGATTCCGGATGTACCATTTTATTATAACATAATGATTTAATTATAGCAGCAGAGGAGGCCATGACCTCAAGTTGGTTCGTTTTTTGTAATATACTCGCCATCGCGGAGAAATAACATGGACTAACCTAGGGACTCTAGGGACTTTTTGAGAGACCAGCAGCCTCTGTAGTTAGTTATTTTGATTTTTAAGGTTATTAATCCTTTTTTTTAGGAAGGCTTATTTCGGTTTTTGGACGCCTCCAAAGTCGGTCTGTTCGCCCCCTCTGTTGCTCATTTTTTGCGATTATCGAAAAAACCGGAATAAAGGGGAAAATTGATTTCAGGATCAACTGAAGAATTATATAGTTTAGTAGCTTCTTGGCGGCAATTGTTTCATTGTTTTCTGTCTCTGATGGTACTATCTATCTATCTATCTATCTATCTATCTATCTATCTATCTGTCTGTCTGTCTATCTGTCTATATATATATCTATCGATCTACCTACCTACCTACCTATCTATCTATCTATCTATCTATCTATCTATCTATATATATATATATATATATATATATATATATATATATATATATATATATATATATATATATATATATATATATATATATATATATATATATATATATATATATATATATATATATATATATATATATATATATATATATATATATATATATATACTTTGATATAAAATGGGTAATACAACCGTAAAAAGCTAGTAGAAGAACTACGAAGCAAAAAGTAAAAAGTGCCCAATTGAATCATGTAAACGGGCTTGACATGAAACGAATTATTTCGACATTGGCAACAAAATCATTTTGAATAATTGCAGAAAAGACAATCATTTCGTGCATTCTCTGCAACGAAATACCGATTAAAAACTACTCTTAGTTCATCTCCTTTCTTCCTTCCATTACGTTAATTTGAAAGTAAGAGAGGGTGGGCAAGCTGTCTTTGCTGTCTTTCTTCCATTCATGTAACCAATAGAGACGTAAAGAAAGACATCTTCCTGCTTCCGTATCTTGAGTCATTATTGACACAGCTGCCAGCATGATGTTCACAAATGATTCCACATGCTCTCAGATTAACGAACACTGAAATACAAAGATATCAATTAATGTCAAGAAGAACGCTGGTAATGTATAGATTAGCGTTACGGAATATTTTCTCAAAAGTTGTTTTGTTTAATTAAACCCAAACGAAGTGTCCACCGAAAAGCAAAACAAAATATTGCTTCGTGTGAGTATTTCCTTGTATGAAGGAACTTAAACGTATCATCACTGCGTCGCACGTTGGCTCAATACAACAGCGGTTTCCTGTCATGATGTTCACACAAGAGCAGTCAAATCCAAAACAGAGGGTTTTAACAAGGTGTTAATATATACTTTTAACCAGTGAACACACACACACACACACACACACACACACACACATATATATATATATATATATATATATATATATATATATATATATATATATATATATATATATATATATATATATATATATATATATATATATATATATATATATATATATATATATATATATATATATATATATATATATATATATATATATATATATATATATATATATATATATATATATATATATATATATATATATATTCGTGTTTATATGCTAGGGGTATGTAGTTAGGTACATACGTACATACACGCCTATGTATGCATGTTTATGAAGGAATGACTCGATTGATTAATGAATGGAGATAATGATGGGTGGATGAATTTATTGGTTCCTGCGGGTAGCCATTACCCAATAAAAAGTCCAACATTGGACTAGTCACAAAAAATCTTGGAAAACTCTATCGTTGGACAGAAAGAAATATTCAAATATACACGGAATTATGCGCCTTTCGAACCATCAATAACAAATATTTAAATAACACAGCGATTTTATTCATGTTAAAAATGCAAATTTTATGTTTAGCACCGTATCATTTAATCCTGTCATGATTATTAAGGCAATAGGCGTGTCTGTCTGACTTTCTGTCTATCTGTGTGTCTGTGTTTGTTGGGATTCACTTTATTGGAAGGGATTTCTTTGCTGCATTTAAGTTATGTTTGCAGTATAGAACAACGTTTATTTGAACTAGGTATCCGCATGCGCTGGTTCCTGTCACGCTGCGATAATCTTGTTTACGTTACCGGAGCTTGTAAGTATGAAATCTTTGATTTATTAGCACGTGGCTAGATTGATTTAAATAGTTGCCAGGTGTGCAAAAGGCCAGTGCCAGTCAAATAAAGTCTGATTATCAATCTGAATACCGAGCAAGTCGGGATTGGTTACGAAGAATCCGAATGAATTATGAAAGGGCGGAGTTCTGTAAGCAGCCTTTGATTGGACAAAGGTGTTAATAAAGCAACCAGTATAATTTGTATCAATATACTCTGCCCATGCTTTCATAAAACTCCTAGGCTTGAGTACGTATTCAACAAAAATGTTTACTCTTGGTTAAAGTTTATGTTCAGACAGATTTCAGGTCAGCATAGAAATGTTGAGTCCATAAAAACCAATTTGTTCAAAAAAACATTAGTTGAATAAAATTAATCTGTCATATTAACAAATAAACAGCAGACAAAACTTAAGCGAAGATTGTCGAGATGATTTCATGAAAATGGGACCGGATCTAAGGAAATTTAACAACTTTGAGAATTCTACGATACTATGACCACGCAAACAATATTTTGTAAATATGAACTATATTGCAGCAATTTACGATTTTTACCAATGAATCTCAGTACAATAAAATAACAAAAATAAAAAGCATCCTTTCAGAATACGGCGTGTTATTACATTGTGTTATGATGGTGAGAATTTATAAGTAAATAGCATATTTTGTATACATTTTGTCCGATCAAACAATTTACCGTTTTAACCATACAGCCACATACTTCGAACTATTGCAAAAATTAATTTGCAATCAAAACTACGTCACTTATTATGGAAATATAGTAAGGTAAAAAACTGAGGAGGTAAAAGTATTAGGTAGAAAGTATATGCATTGTCAATTACTCAATCCAAAGTACCTCAACACTAATACATTTTATTTGTTTCGCATTAATTCACATAATGTTCACTGTTAAACAATTCCGTCTCAACGGTAGATCGTTGTCACTTAATTTTCTGCGTTTGATGCGTCACGTGTCAAATGCTTTTTATTGTTGTCGGCATTGAGAAATGTAGATATAAAATAAAAGACTCAAACAACTTCCATAAAATTGCAAATCTAGTCCACCACCTACAATCAGCATATATATATATATATATATATATATATATATATATATATATATATATATATATATATATATATATATATATATATATATATGCAATGTAGCATTTGAGCAGGCTAGGATCTCATCAGTTCGTTTCGAAGTAAAACAGAAAATTTCATATATTTAAGTTTATAAAAGAGCATACAAGCAAGCTGTGACATTGTAAATTCAACTCTTGATTCCTTATTACTGATAGGTTATCGGCATAATCACGGCGAGTGATCTACGTGTGTCAAATAATTACTATGGCAACATCTTAACTTTCTGTCATCAAACATCAAAAGGGAATTTAACAACAGATGTATAATCTCGCAAACTGTTTTGAAAACATGTTTTTCACGTACGTGACTATTAGACCCATAAGAAATCTAACAGCAACCGAAAAAACGGCTATTAAAAGCATTCTCAGTTAGAGGATTATTACATATACACAGTTTATCGCACACACATGGATTAGCAAGCAGACACGGTTACCGCACACACGTGGATTTCAGCCTTATTCAAGTCGCTCTTTTGTATAATATGGTTTTTGGATGGATAAACTGGGAGGGAGTTAATCGGTGAAGTTTGGATATATAAAATTTGATGAATAGTTTTTTTTTTAATATAAAAATAGCATCATACGTAAGTAGATCCTGTGTTTGTGTTGTTTTTCCTGGTTTTTTTTTTTTTACTGGTCCAATTATCCCGCAATATTTTACGACCGGGCACGTATCTCCATCTCAGTAGACATTGAAGAGATCCCTCGATTTATAGCATTATCGGTTATTATTTGCTTTGTAACTCGTCGAAATTAATTAAAGCTGTGTAATGCAACGAACAACCGAAATATCGTCGGAAAAATGTGGTAGCTTGCATGTCTATAATTATGAAAGTCATTATTAAATAACAAAATCGTTATCAATCATGTTTTGAATGCAAAACCAATTAATTGTGGTCTTGACCTGTAAGTGGGTGTAGTTGGTAGCAAATGTATTGATTTTTATAATAGTATCATTTGCATTATATTTTTCGTCCATGACAAATTAAGACCATATTTGTATCCGGTTACAACTTAACAGCAGTGGTTTGGACAGGTATGACTAATAAATCGACTTCCTTAACGAGACATACCCAAAAATAGACAGTGTCCGTCTTGTTAGAAAGTAAATATTTCTGCTTTATTATTTTATTTGTCTACAAATAGTTTGGATCTCAGTAAATTTACAAAGCATAGTGTTTCGCTTAGAGAAACAAAAAAACCAATAAGTATATAGCTTCTGTGAAGATAAATTACACAAAACCAATATTTTCAAATATTTATTATTTATATACCTTTTATTTTTGATTATACGCTTCCCCATTGCGTTGCTACTTTAGAATTACTATCTTACAACTACCATATTCCCCACCCCCTAGAAATTATATTGTAAATGTTTAAGTATGGCAACCTGACTTTTCAAAGAAACAAAATATTATGATCAGTCCATGTACCCAACGTGAAACCCATGGTCAACAGATATGCATGTGATTAAACTACAACAATAATTTTGACTTTCATTTATTACTTTTAACAGTATTACCTATGCCGAAATTTGGGAGTAGAGCCTACTTGGGCCAGCTAGTATACATCATTCGTTGTTTAGAAAGGAGGCTTTATTCCCTATCATTTGTAGTATAGCCTAAAGTTAACTAAAATGACAAATAAGTCTCCTTACCAATATGTTTTGGGGGTTTGTTTCGTAAAAGAGAGAGAAGATAGAGAATCCTCATTGTTTATGGCTCTCATGAACGCACAAAGTGATAAAAACACTCAAAATTAAATCAGTCTGATAGTAAGTATTTTTCTGAACCTTTGGACGGGGGATGTGTGATGCTTGTCATTACAAAGCTGCCCACGACTCGTGGTTTATAATTACCCTAGTTTACGTTTAACTTATATGCCATAACTGGGCTTACCATTATTATCTCTTTAAATACCTTAATTCATTTTCCCCAATACATTTTTTAACGTCGGAAAAGAACAGCTTCTACTATTTTCAGTGGTGAGTAGGGTAAATTCCAACCTTTCAAAATCTACAAGTTAATTATTTAAATTGGACATCTGAAGAGAATATTAACTTCTTTCAGTTTAAAGTTTATGCCGCAGTTGTTTTTGTTGTGTGTGTGTGTCTTATTTGTTTCTTTTTTTGGGAGGTAGGGAGTGTCCGCAAGGCTTAATCAATCACTCAGTCCTGCTAGAATAATCAACGCATCGTGGCCTTGCAAGACTGAACATTGTCAAAATGTATAGGTCAGAATCTACTAGTAAATGGAAGAAAATTCGAAATGTCATCTCTCTCTCTCTCTCTCTCTCTTTCTCTCTCTCTCTCTCAATGGATTATCAATATTTTGTATTATATTATCAACATTTTGCATCGGATCCAAGTTCTAGCTTTATAAATTCTTATTCTTGTTTAGTCGAATCTGCTGCCGTTTAATTTTTTATGTTGTTTTTTGTTTATTTGTTTATTTGTTTATTAACATCATTATTTAGCATACACTAGGATATGATTACATTGCCCTAGTTGTCCATGTAAACCATAACATTACGTCAGTATATCTTGGTTCACTGTCGTAACGGTAAAACACAATCGATGAAACCCTCTTTCAAATAAAGCATCGCTGACAATTAAAGTTAAATCTCTATCCATACCCCCTCCCCCCCCCCAACTAGCTTATAATTGCTGAAAATGACAGTACTGCATAATGACACTTTAAACTAACAACGAGTACTTGTTTAATTGACATAGTTGTGACTATTACTACGAAAATGCCAGTGGCAACACAACTGGAAACAAATGATATTTCTTTATTGCCAACGCATTTTGTATTGTTTCCGCCATCTTGAATCTTCACCCGAATTGATACTTCTATCCGAAGCATCGTGGAGGTCAGGGTACCAGTCTATTTTTACCCCATTTATCAGATTGTGAATCATGAAAACTAAGCATTCATTTAGCACACAAAATGATGATATGGACCAACGGTTTCACTTTGATATTCTGAGCAGTTCCTAAGACCTTTTGGGTTCTGGTGACTGTCTCTGTGTTGTAATTTTGTACACGTAATTAAATGTTTGCAAGGAGACTGATCTTTTAAAAGAAAATATTTCTTGGTATGTTTAACCAAGAATTACACATGAAATACAAAAACGTTTGGCAGCAAATTAAACAGTTTTTGTGTTGTAGTAAAAACATGGGTCAAATGTAGCGCTTTCAACGCGTGAACAAGCTCCTGTCGGAATGGACAAGCTACTGTCAGTCGACAAATATGACTGAGAACCGAAATTTGTATTCATCCCAAACGACAATTCTTGTATCAATTATTCCAGAATTGCAAGCATTCTTTGAACGAATTACCTCGGTAAAACAGTTGAAACACGAACCGATGGAATACTAGATTTAGCGCTTCACTTCTTTTTTTCTTCCAATAACTGCTTGGATGGACATCAGTTTCATTATCAGTACATTGACATTTGGAAATCATCTGCATATCAGCCATTTTGTTTACAAAACAGTGCCCGTGACCATTATATTTTAAGAAATGCTAAGGTTGAAAAATGTTTGTATTGTGGTAAGGTTAGTTAAAAGCAAGACACAGGAAAAAGTCTAATGTCATTGTAGCTTTTACACATAATTATATGCGAACGTCGGAAAAAGTTAGTGCCAGGAGGCGAGGTTTGTTTTTCTTCAGATTTTTACAAATATGAACAAATAAAATTCAAAAGTGATTGGCTAATCAGATTGCTAGAAAACGTAATGAAGAATCTAATTATATACCGATATACCGAATTTACTTATAGTGTTACAAGTAAATCAAATGTGCAAAGTCGTCTTACTCTTGGCTCCTGCGTTTAACTTGTATCGGTTAGCATTTCCGAAGTTATAAATCGCAGACTCCTAAGTATAAACCCATTTATTAATGAACCGCGAATCAAATATAAGGTCGTAATGGTGTGTCTAGAATTTATAGAAAATACATACAGGCTTTAAAAGATGCTCCGGAGTGCAGTACCTAAACATTCTTGGAAAATATCAGTGATGTTACTTGCAAAACGTTATCACGACTGAAACAATTTTCTTGAGCAAAATTAAGACTACCTTAGATTTTGAGCTAAGAACGATGCTTGACGTTCACAAATAGGAAAGTTGCACGCAGATGTTAAGGATCTCAACATCTTAAGGATTCATCCCTCTTATAATTGTTTGGATGGACATAAGTTTCATTATCAGTACATTGTTCCTTATAATACCCACTCAATCGTTGATTTATTTGGATTCAGTCTGTGTTGTTCCTTATAATATTAATTCATATGTCGTTTTATTTGGATCCAAACTGTTTTATAATACTCATGCTAGTATTTTTTGTTTTTGTTTTCGTGTGGATTCAATGTGTTTTGTTCAAAACTCTCTTTATAAATGTATTGATTTCTGACAACGAGCAGGGATTTAATCCTAGTAACAGATAATGATAGAGAATTGAATACACACCCATCAACGACATTTTCTTTTTACCATATCGGATTTTGATTTTCTGTCTTTAAAAGATAAAATAAACCTAATCACACCCGCTAAATACAATTTCTAATGCATGAAAGACTACATTTAATTCAAAAGTACTCGAAGCTTGTATGTCTGAGTGACCTAAACTTGATTTCTCATTTAATATTTCGTTTATCTGTTTGTCAAGTTTATCAACTAGATAACATTTGCTTTGCCTTTCCAATTATTTTAGAGATTTTAACAAAAAGTTGTATACGGACAATAAATACGAAACTGATGGTTTATTAGGAAATTTGCACGGGTGGAAACATCGATCACATGGTTGTTTTCTTTTTTTTTAAAAAAACTGCCTTAGGTGTTATTTTTGTTGTTTTGTTTGTTTTTTGTTTGTCTTTAAAGCGTATTTTCTGGTGAAAAGGCTCACAGGACGATAATGTTACAGCTCAGAAAGCTAGCAGACATGCTGCTGCCCTCAGGCCTGACGTCGACAAATCCCTGTTATTATTCCACCCAGGGGTGGCGCTAGTAGTGACTCTGATGATAGCCCAACACGTATCCAACAGGAAGGCATCCATTAGGCAAATTCTACCATGAAATCGTTATTCTAAAAGTGTCACTGCCTATATAAGCCGACAGTAAAAAAAATTAACAGTCCGATTCGCTTGCTATTGGAAGAGTCTTTGCAAACTGTTCACAGTGTTTAATTTATCGTGTTTAATCTAAATTATTCGATCGGAACGTAGCAGAGGGGTGATGAAAGTTGTTGACTGGCTTATCGCCGTTCTATTATGTGCGTGGGTGAATCTCTTCTATATAATTATTAGATTATGTGGATTTCATTCGTACAAACACGTATCAGCGGCCTATATCTTTGTATTTATTCGGAATGCAATTTTCATCCCCTATTCGCATGTAGGAAATCTTCCATTGAGAATGTGTTTTATTTTCGTTTGATGTTTTACGGCACATCAACACAAATATATTTGTTTAGTGCAAAGAAAATTAGAGTGAATTGACTTCCCCGAGGACACACCGGGGTAGCTGATCTGGGCCAATCCAATGCTAGGATTCGAATCCGCACCGGTTAGGTCGCGAGCCTGGCAAGCTAGCCATTGTGCAACCGCGGCTATTGTCTCCATTAGTTTCTTCATATGACATGCCGGAGGGCGCATCAGGCCTCTTCAACACCTCCAACGCCCTGTGAAAAGAAAATATGTATGTCTTTCAAGCTTAGAATGCACGGGTGGTCGAATACATTTACTACTGACGGTACAGTATATATGCACTTATAAAGCGATAAGACATAACGCGATGTAAAATTTCCGTTTTCTGGGTCATTCAGACGCTTTCCTGTGTTTCTACAACGTCATTTTGTATACATTAGCAATAAGCAAAAAGTCAGTCTACCTATGATAACACCTTTTAATGAGTAATGAAGTGAGGCGGGTAATGTGTGTGGCAAAAGTGGCATACTGTCGAATGCTTATAAATGAAATAGAAGGAAAATAAGTGTGGTCTGTGGCCATGTCTCTCTATACTAGAATGCAGGAGCAAACCATCAGTTGATTGTACTCTGTTACACTGGGATGATATTGCACTACTGAACCTCACTTGATTGTATTAAATTACACTGGGCTGTTATGCCATTACTGACCCTCGGTTGATTTTGCTCTATTACACTGGTGTGATATTGCATTACTGACCCTCACTTGAGTGTATTAAATTACACTGGGTTGATATTGCACTACTGGCCCACGGTTGATTGTATTATATTACACTGGCAGTTACTGCGCTACTGGCACACAGTTACTTCACTGTCTCCAGCATGTATTTGTCATTCATGATACAGCCTTACTGTGGTTCAAGTCCTACTTGGTCAACAGGACACAAAGTGCGTCTGCAAATGGAATACACTCCAACCCAGTTAATCTATGTTGTTGTGTTCCACAGGGGTCTGTTCTTGGACCTGTTCTCTTCATTCTATACACTCAGCCGCTCTCAAGGGTCACAGATCACCATCCAGTGTCTCACCAACTGTACGCTGATGACACCCACATATACAAATCTAGCCACCCAGCTGAGGTTGATGCTACCATCCAAGGTGTAGAGAGGTGCATTTCTGATGTGAAATCATGGATGACATATAACAAGCTGCAGATGAATGATGATAAAACTGAGTCCATTCTGATCACAACACAGAGACTTTCTCATTCACATCCTTTACCTCAAACAATAAATATCAGCAACACCAACATTACATTCACACAGTCAGTAGAAACCTAGGTGTTACTCTGGACAGTACTCTCACGTTGCACCAACATGTCATGAACATATTATGCAAGGCTGCATATCTTGAGCTGAGACGAATCAGCTCCATTCGCAAATAACTTTCAGTTGATGCCACTAAAACACTTGTGTGTTCATTAGTACTTTCAAGACTGGACTATTGTAACTCAATTCTGTCTGGTTCATCTCAATATCTACTCCAGAAACTTCAAAAAGTTCAAAACTCAGCTGCTCGGATCACACTTAGAGTACCACGATCAGAGCACACCTCCCCGCTGCTTTGTACCCTACACTGGCTATCCATTCGATCCAGAATCAAACACAAAATTTGTTCTCTATGCAACGTTTCACTGACGGACTCCAGTCCAACATACCTATCCGACTTCACTCAAGTGTACACACCAACAAGATACTTACGCTCCTCTTCTGACAATCGTATACTCATTATTCCCACTATGAAAACGAAGTCATATGGACAACGTTCTTTTGCATACCAAGGCCCAGCAACGTGGAATGAATTGCCCAGTGAACTTATACACAAAGACACAGTGATCCCAATCAAGAGTGCTCTTAAAGCTCACTTATTTCGACTGCAAGAACAAACTTAAAGACCTAATAATGTTTCCTACCTTAAATATTTTCAGCATGTTTTTTTTATATTTTCTAATTGCACGGTGTTTGTTTTTTGTAATCATATCATTATATATGTTTTTTATGTTATAGGTGTTGTCTAATGTTGTAAAGCGCTTAGAGCTTCGAAAGATTAGGCGCTATACTAAGTCCTCATCATTATTATTATTATTATTATTATTATTATTATTATTATTATCATTATTATTATTATTATTATTATTATTATTATTATTATTTTACACTGGGTTGAGATGCCATTACTGGCGCTCGTTTGATTTTGTTCATTTGGCTGATATGCCACAACTGATAGCTGATGGCACACATGTTGCTATCTTAACCCTCACTGAAGATCCTCAAAAAAAATGTTATAGAAATACATGCTCTTAAAATCAAACAAAATTACCATTGAACGCTCATTTGCTGATATGTTTTGTGTTAATGTTGTTGTTTTTTTTTTGTTGTTGTTTTTGTTAGTTTGTTTTGTACTTTTGTAGTTTTGTTTTGTCTTGAGATTTTTGTTGAAAGCACAAATTGCTGACGATAAAGGATTGTTCTTTTCATCCGCTAATAGCCTCACTTGTGGCTTTTTCCAGTATTGTGATTTTAATTGATTAAATAACAAGATTATGCTATCATATGACTGCAAACAAATCATGTATGACAAGATCATTTTAAATCTTTGTGTTTGATACGCGACTAGCTTTACATGACGGCATCAAACAATGTGTAATAGGAAAATACATACTAGTTAATCTAGTTGTGTTCTGAATGAGCGGCTCATTGCTCAACTTCTATAGCCAATTAACACCGACAGAGCGGGGAAAGAGGCGCACACGAGAAAGATGTGGCGCAGGAGAAAAGAGAGATATTTATATAGAATGTGGGAGAAAAACAGTGGTAACAGTATAAATCGGTTAACCAACAATATTTCAGAGTATACCAAGTATATGGTAGGCGGGGGACCCAAAAGGTATTTATAGAGAAAAGTCTGGCGCGAACTTACCATCAATGTCTCTTCCAATACCATTCTGTCACTCCACCTTAATATCGGATATCCCAGTCGAGCATATCGTCTGACAAATATATAGACTAAGCTGCATATGCAACTATACACGTAATTTTGTGAAAGAAAAATATGAAAACCATGTAGATCCACGCCCCAGAAGATATCAATTAGCTAATTTATTATAATATTATTTATAACGATGTACATTTGCTGTAGTAAATGCTCTCGAAAATCGGGGTTATTAATCTATCAACCAAAGAAAACTGCTCGTCATTTCTCGTGTACAGGTTTACAGTATACATTTAAATTTGCACGTGTTTCCACTAATTCCAAACAACGAATTGTTATGTATATTTAATTTGTATTGTGTGGTATCTTTCCTCCATGATTATGTTGTGTATCTCTATATTGTGTGATTGACCTTTGTCAGTAATTGAGATTATGGTCTACCTGACTAATCACATCTATTTGTTTGGTAAACAACATAGTATATATATATATATATATATATATATATATATATATATATATATATATATATATATATATATATATATATATATATATATATATATATATATATATATATATATATATATATATATATATATATATATATGTGTGTGTGTGTGTGTGTGTGTGTGTGTGTGTGTGTGTGAATACAATATTTCACTACATGTACAAGGGTAATGCAGCTAGATTTTATTGAAATTTAACTAGTATCGTACATGTATATTGGTTTGAGGTTGATTTTGATGCGCCGCAACAAAGTTTTCTTGTCTTGTCATTTCATGTGAAGACATAAGATAAATTAATATCTTAAAAACAAGTTAATTGCACAACTTATGTCGTCTCCTCATTTTAAAGAACACGATTCATCGATCACTGAACATAACCTGGTGTTACATGTCAAATAACTTGTCTGTATATTCGGACTCCTACGTGTTTATTTTATTTTATTAAATTCAAATTAAAAAGTAATTTAATGTTTGATTGTATATTCCTAGAGCAGATTTCGAACTCGTACCTCTACTACAACCTAGCCCAGCGTATTAACACCTAATGTCTTTACGGACTGTGCTACCGAAACACCCCTACACTCAAGCCCAAAACCTCACCCAAACGCCTCCAGGCCCTCACCATCAACCATCGCCCCCCCCCCCCCCATTTCTCAAATGACGGCGATAAACATATCGGTTACCAAAACACGCGATGGAAATAAGTTTCATTTCAGTATTTAAATTGTATTCAGATAGTACTTTAATTATATTATATAAAAGCGACGTCACAACTTGAGCTATGCTAGCAAATCCATTTTTTTAATTTTTACTTTTCTCATAATTAAACACGAAAGTTAAGAAAAACCATGGAAATCGAATATAATGTCCTCAACTCGGGGAGATGTTCATTTGCTTTTAGGGACTAAATCTTACACCTCGCCTTTTTAGTTAAGCATGTAAACAACTTGGGTTTTCCACACTCCCAAAATAGATCTACTAATGCTCTCAAATTAACCTTTTTATCCTCAACAAAGGAACGTGCGATTTTCATTGTGGACACTTCCGTGCTCCTATGATAATAAGTATAACCTTCTTAGCCAATCATATTTCGGCGTTGACGTTAGTGCCGCATAGTTTGCCTATTTTGAAAATAAAGATGCATATATACGTTGTGTTGTGCAGTGAAGAAGACAATGTATAATTCTTGCATGGAACAGGATTACAAAAGTTGAATCGAGTTAATGGTAAGCAAAAAACTTACTTACGCACCTACCGCTGTTCTGTAATTCAAGAGCGGATGCACCATGGAGTTGAAAACATTGTCCATATCGCTCTTATCACCGGTTTTCACATGAGCACGGAAGTGTCCACAATGAAAAACTTCGCGAAAATCGCACGTTTCGGAGCCCGTAACTTCAGTTTGGTACAACACAGAAAAGTCAATGATGGCTTGATGGATAGGAAAATATCTCAGAAGTAAAACAAGCCATATATTATGGTCGTGTGCCTTTAACGACGGAAATAGCAGAAGGAAATCTAGGGTCATGGGTGGAGCGAAGTATTTGGAAGTTCCGTACCTTCTCTCTTATATATTATGATAGAGAGGGTCCGATGTCACAACGGGTCATGGGGGTAATCTAATGTATTTTTTCCTTTAGTAGATTGTTTTTTCTTTTCTTAACATCAAGCTCGCGTCGAGCACCTGTGTTTGTTATTATAGATTTAACGACATTTGTCAGCACGCGATTAGCTTTACATGACGGCATCAAACAATGTGTAATACGAAATTACATATAGTTAATCTAGTGGTGTTCTGAATGACCGGCTCATTGCTCTACTTCTATAGCCAATTAACACCGACAGGTAGTCCGTTAGGTATTACGATTCGCCTGTCGATCTCTGTGTCATGTAATTTCTTATGTATGACAGACACTCAGATGGCGATAATAAGACGGTTACCAATAAATGTCACATTCAGATAATCGAAAGGTGCAAACGCTCTTTTTTACCGTGTAACCTCTGCCTTTTTATTTAGAAATTCAAAGAGCTTGATGCCTGTTTAGGTAATGCTAAGTATGAAATAACATCCGTTCATCTTTCTTACTTGCTAGCTTTCTGGTGTGTGTGTGTGTGTGTGTGTGTGTTGGAATTTTAACGTAGTTTTAAAAAAATTTCAGCCATATCGCTACGATCTCTGCAGTGTTACAGTTTAAAGTGATGTCTACCACTGGTGCATCATGCCGCAGACGTGTAGCATGTCTCACCCAGTCACATTATCCTGACACCAGGACGACCATTCCGACACTGACCTTTTAATGCTGAGCGCCAAGCGAGGTAGCTGCTAATACACGTACCATTTTATAAGTCTTTGCTAGGACTCGGCCCTCGTCCAAGGCGGACGCTCTAACCAATAGGCAGCCGGAGCTGTCGCTTTCTGTAGAAGCTTGCTTTTAAAATAATTTGCTGATATGATCTGATGTTGTTGTTGTTGTTGTAGGTTTTAACGCCATTTTTCTGCACACGATAGGCTATACATGGCGGCTAGTATTAATGGTGGAGGAAGAACCCGGGAAAAACCTCAAAGAACCACCGACCCACGAGAAGCTACTGGCAAGCTTTCTCACATACCCACATTAGACTCGAACCCACGCAGACAGAGGTGAGATTGCAGTGATCCGTAACGGAGAGCGCGTTAGACCACTCGGCCACTCGGGGCCCCTGATATGATCTGACTGCTTTTGGATTTCCGGCCAATTTTTGGTTCAGAAAATGAGAAATTCGGTGGTTTTAATTTTGTGCTTTGAGGTTTCAGGTGATCTTAGAAATTACTTTTAAATGGAAGGTAAATTTTTAACTGGATTGAAAACGAATGGATACTTGGATTGAATGATAACGCAACACAATGTGAGGGTATAACAGTTTATGAACAAAAATACATGTTCACTACAACACATACACAAATTGAATCGTAGACCCACCCACTACGTACAATATACGACTACTATACTGAATACGTTAGAGATTCACATATTGTAAAACAAAAATATGAGTATGGTTCTCACATCCATAAAATGTACAATGAAAAGATTGTAATTTACAAAATCATACGGTACAAATGAATAAACACGAGTACAATTCACAGAATTGTATGATGTAAAATAAAATAAGTATGGTTCACACAACACAATGAAAAATAAGTGGTTCAAATAACAATATGATACAATCAAAATTAACTACGGTTCACACAACCATATGCCACAAAGTAAATTAAGCATTGTTCACACAACATGTGATCCAAAGAAAATTCAATATGGTTCACAACCATGTGTCCTTGTATACATTGCAAAACGTAATGGACCATGTTCAGGAGTTGAGAATTTACGTCATAATTCCTCCTCCTTCTTCAGAATTAGCGTTGTTCGGTTGCCATATTCAACAATTCCCATCATGAAACAAATACACTGTCGGTTGAAATTGCCTCACTGCCACACTATGGATACTAGCCCCATCATCCTGGTTCTTCTAACCGATCTATCCGTCTATCCATACATACAGCTATAAATGAATCAAGTTGGTCATAATAAAAAATAAACAAAATACAGGAGAAATCCATAATACATCTTACTAAATTGTTTTATGTCAAATAAAGCCCTTAGCGATATAACTTGTAAGAGACCGAATTTTTTTCTAGTGCATTAAACTCGCAGATTGACCGATAAAGGCAGTAAAGTGAAGGAAGGCATTTAAACTATAAAAATACGCATTCAAACTGGATTGTATACAATTTAACACTTTTTCCCATTAGCTGAATTGTAAGTAGGGGTGTTGATTCACCCTGACAAGATCCAAGCAATCACGGTGTCGCATAAAGCAATAAGCCTCGTATACATATAGAACAAAATGCACACGACCAGGGGTAAAGTACCCATGCACACCGTGCTATATAAGTTTTACGAGACTGATTGTCTCATAAACTCTTAGTCATGCTGTTTCCATGACCAGAGAGAGGGAGAGAGAGAGAGAGAGAGAGAGAGAGAGAGAGAGAGAGAGAGAGAGAGAGAAAGAAAGAAGAAGTTCAACTCTTTTGAAAGAGGTGTCACTTTGACAACGAAGATCTGGCTACATCTGGGGAATTTTGGCAAGCACGCTGTAAAGACAGAAGTCTCTTTGAGCCTCTGACGAATGAACTTTTTATTGAAATACTCAACATATAAAATTACATTCCAATATCAATCTACATTAACTTAAATTACAGATATAAGAGATACATATAAAACTACGATATTATTTCACTTACCAACGTCATACATTGTATAATGTCTGCCTTTTGAATATAATACAGATAATTAAAATATCGAATAGATTCACGATAGCTAAATAATCTAAATTTCAATATTTCAGACTAATATCGTAATTGAAATATATTTTACTGAATTTAATCTAAAATGTCAATATATTAAACTCTATTATTTAAAGAGTATTTTATTTCTAAATTAACTATTACTGAATATGAAGTTGGTAGTTGCTTTTTACTATGATCAATAATATAATTACAAGTAAATACAAGTTCTTCAAACAATTAAACTTTCCAATACATTATATTAACGAAGAGTAATGAAATATTAACTAAATCCAATGTTGCAACGTACTGATGTTAGATTAACATCTTAACACTAAAAATCCTAATAACACTAAAAATCCTTATACTATATGACAAATTTTACATAGACGCTAATCTTACCTGTAAAGACAGAAGTCTCTGAGTTTCTGGCGAAGGAACTGGCATGTCCGTGGACTGACGCTTTTTATATCAGTTTCTTAGGACACGTCCACATATGGACATACGTCTAGTTCTTGTGTACGCCAGAATATCAAAGTGAGGTTTCATAGTTTCTTACAGACTATCGTCTGGGTCTATGTACGTCATTAGACAGACAATTCTGCTAGATCAGCTCATTTATTCATCTAGAAAAATCCTTGGAATTCGTCTAGTTCATCTATCTACACAACTTACTGAGTGTAGTTTTTTGCTGTCTTATGATACAAGGGAAATGTATGTACAAGAGCGTTTTGCCTTTTTGCTCATAAGGGCGCAATCTTTATTAAATAGTACATAACTGTAATACCGAAATAAATGGATTTAATCTCAATACATTTTAATAGAAAATTACTTCCAATAAAATTTAATCAATAGATACTTATAATACAATTTAGAGAAATTTTTAATCTTATTACAAGTACTAAAAAATTCTGATCTAATATAAGTATCTCGCCGCAAGCGACCGACGTCGAGATGCATGTATTGTTCAGTTACACACACACACAAAATAAAATAATGAACCACCCTTAATAACGCTGCATGTGTTTACGAAGTTAATTAACCAAATTGTTCTTAAGGGATACCAAATTAGTTTTTTGACTTATTCCGTTATAAACTTAACGGCGTGATTTTTATCCATGGCTGAAAACTTTATTTATTTTAAAATTATATTTTGTGTAATGTGGTTGTGCATTTTAAAATATTTATGTCTGTGCTAAACAAATATATAAATATAATGAGCATTATATATGTTCAAAGTAGTGTATGTGTGTAGATGTAACATATGGAAGCCGAGTGGGCCTGAGTCTAGCGAAGATACGCAACAAGTTAATGTAAATGGGACACTTATTTATGGCATATATGTCAAAAATATGTATTTTCTAATAACATAACTGAATCAATCTCATACAAACTAATGAAAATAAATAAATACGTACAGATTGAGCCTACACATGCATACCAATATCATGATTCCAACGATTCATATAATCTTTTGTAAAAAAAAAACCTAATCTTTCTACTTGCTTTTATCTGAATTGCAATCTCTTGTTTACTGATGACTGAAAAGGAGTTAGACTGATACAGTAGGAAGGAAGTTGAAATTATAAATCTTTTGGCGCCGTGTAGAAATGAGGCGCAATTTCAGTGTTATTTACAAATTCACCATTATACTTGAACCATTTCTAGCGTCAGTCGCCAGCAGATATGATTAATGTATATATAGTTCAGCAAAAGATATGGTTAATGTATATTTCATGAATAGATACGTTAAAATGTACAGTTCCTCATGAGCGATGATGTTGCATTAGACTGTCATAAATATGACGATATTGGATTTGAGATGAAAACCCAAATGTACTGTTCATCAATAAATGCGATGCTGATATTCCATGACATTTACAGAACGTTCATGAATAACCATTCCAAGACTCATAAAAATTCACTGATGAGTGTTTCCATGTACTTCATCCTGCTAAAGGATTCCGACGGAAATCCAGTACTCTGCAGATCCCGTGGTCCATAACCTTTTGACCCTTACGCTGAGTCTACCAACATCGTCAGTCCTCCAGCGTCATCGAAGTTACCATCAAGAACCACATCATGATGAAACACAACTAACGAGTTCAACGACTCACTGAACAGCTAAAAGTACAAAGATACCCTCACATTGTGTTGCGTTATCATTCACAACGTTGCCTGTTCTAGAGAAGTATTAAAAATTATCTTAAGATGTAAACGGACCATTAGTCTATGTTAGGGCCGTAGAACGATCACGTGCCCAGGGGTAAGAAACACTCGGGCCTCTCCTAGTTCTTGTTGAAACAAAAAATTTCTTTTATAAAATTAAAAAGTGTTGTTCGGTTGCACCCCCCCCCCCCCCCCCCCCGTCAGCACTGGTCTATCTCCCCAATGCGAAGAAATGCTTAACTATTTCAAAATGTCTTCACAAGTTTGATTCGTGATATAAATATGTACACGGTTTAATTCATGGTGTAAGTATGTACACGGTTTGATTAGTGTTGTTAATATATACTCGGTTTGATTGGTGTTGTAAGTATGTACTCACTTTGATTGGTCTTGTAAGTATGTATTCGGTTTGATTGATGTTGTAAGTATGTACTCGATTTGATTGGTGTTGTAAGTATGTACTCGGCTTGATTGGTCTTGTAAGTATGTACTCGGTTTGATTGGTCTTGTAGGTATGTATTCTGTTTGATTGGTGTTGTAAGTATGTACTCGTTTTGATTGGTGTTGTAAGTATGTACTCGCTTTGATTGGTCTTGTAAGTATGTACTCGGTTTGATTGGTCTTGTAAGTATGTACTCGGTTTGATTGGTCTTGTAAGTATGCACTCGCTTTGATTGGTGTTGTAACTATGTACTCGCTTTGATTGGTGTTGTAAGTATATACTCGGTTTGATTGGTGTTGTAAGTATGTACTCGGTTTGATTGGTGTTGTATGTACTCGGTTTGATTGGTGTTGTAAGTATGTACTCGGTTTGATTGGTGTTGTATGTACTCGGTTTGATTGGTGTTGTAAGTATGTACTCGGTTTGATTGGTGTTGTAAGCATGTACTCGGTTTGATTGGTGTTGTAAGTATGTACTCGGTTTGATTGGTGTTGTAAGTATGTACTCGGTTTGATTCATCTTATAAGTATGTAATCGGTTTGATTGATACTACAAGTATATATTCGTTTTGATTGGTGTTGTATGTACTCGGTTTGATTTATGTCATAAGTATGTGCACTGTTTGATTTGTGTTACAAGTATATGCTTTGTTTGATTTATGTGATAAGTATGTACTCAGGGACGAAAAGAAGGGGGAGGGACGAACAACAACTTGTAATTTTATTATTTCAAAAATTGTTTGAATAAGAACTAGGGGAAGGCCCGGGTGTTTCTCACTTCAGGGCCCATGATCTCTCTCTCTCTCTCTCTCTCTCTCTCTGGCCCTGCATTACGTACTCTGTTTGATTTATGTCATAAGTATGTACTCTGTTAAGTTATAAGTATGTATTCGGTTTAATTTATGTTATAAGTATATACTCGGTTTTATTTATGTTATAGGTATGTATTCGGGTAGATTTATAAGTATGTACTCGGTTTGATTGGTATATTAAGTATATACTCTGTTTGATTCCTATTATACGTATTTAGTCCCTTTGATTCTTGTAATTGGATGGGGTGTTATTCTAGCCAGTTTAATTCACGATAGGAATATTTTTGATTCACAAAACGTTTACAATGAATATTTTTCTTTCTTTTTTTCTTTTCTTTAATTTTTCGATTGTTTATGTAAGTAACCAGACATATAGGGTAGAATTGTACGGTATCAATGGTCTACTATTTGTATAGTCTGTTGAACACGCATGCAGAGAACAGAAGGTTGTAAACAAGCCATTCATACAGTTAAACAGACATTCACTTGAACTGAAATCCTCTATAGAACCTCTTTTATGACAAAATTGTTTGCTTTAGTTGGACATAAGGCTTGACATTTACTGCCAATGTGTCGACCATTACGATATTTACATCGGAATTAATTTCCCCCTTTCACTACTTCTTCAACCAGATGCAACGTATTTTACCATCAGACAAGGGATGTTTGGAAATGTGCATAGAAAATGAGTGGTAGCAGGCACAAGTCTGTTAGGAGTGAATGTCATGAAAAGAGAATTATAATCAAGTTATTTATCTAATTCTTTATATTTACGTCAACTCTCTATCCCAAAAAGTGAACGTGAGATTGTTCTGCTTACTGAAATTGTTTCCTCAATTTTAGTACGTATCACCAAAACTTATATACAGATCCATATCGTATTATATTTAAGTTCCGAAGACTATACAAGTTCCTGTGTTATAGTATATTTATGCCCAGGTATAAACAGTTCTGTAACATGGTATATTTAAGCCCAGGTGTAAAGAGTTCTGTAACATGGTATATTTAAGCCCAGGAATAAAGAGTTCTGTAACATGGCATATTTAAGCCCAGGAATAAAGAGTTCTGTAACATGGTATATTTAAGCCCAGGTATAAACAGTTATGTAACATGGTATATTTAAGTCCAGGTATAAACAGTTATGTAACATGGTATATTTAAGCCCAGGTATAAAGAGGTCTGTAACATGGTATATTTAAGCACTGATGACTATGCACATATAAACAGACGGACACACATAACATATACAGATAAGAACAAACAGACTAGTCACTGTAGCCCATTTCGTTGACATCAGATATAATTAACTTGGAGTTGGAATATTCCTATACAATTAATACATATGTGTAAATTACTGATCTAGCAATGGCATCTATGTATGACTGGCGACAAAAGAAAACTGTTGTGACTGTCGTCTGATAAATTCATACTACACTGTAGAAAACCATTTTGTTTCTTCTTATTTAAAACCTAGGATTCCTTTTATCATAAATACGAAACTGGCAAATTAATCTCTGAGTGCTCCCTTTTAAAATTCTATTTACATAGCTAATGGTTGCTAGAGGTCTTGTGTTGTAATTTATTACAGAACTGCTGGTATCAAAATCTCTTTTACCTAAGAAGATAAAAATGACGTCGTACAATTTTGTGTTCATTTAAATATTTGACAGCTCCAGAGACCAAAAAGCTTATATCTTCCGGTTATATTAAACCTACAACGTACCTTTTTATCTTGATAGACAAATATTTATTTACGTATAGTTACATTTTTAACATTTGTATCTCTTTTGTCACAAATATCTATCTATCTATCTATCTGTCAGTCTGTCTGTCTGTATGTCCATCCGTCCGTCCGTCAATCTATCTATCTATCTATCTATCCCTATCCATCCATCCATCCAGCCAGTCTGCCATCCATCCATCCATCCACACAGTGTCAACGATAAATAAAAGGGAACATATTTCCAGCTAATGTGTATAACGGCTCACTACAATCACAAATCGTAGCAAAGAAATTCTCTGTCTTGGCCCCAAATTCAAAGCATTTTTGTAAAACTCCAATTGAAACAGCTCTAGGCACCACTTTAATCATGTAGATTCTTTATATTGCGATTAATTATTTTAATATTTTTTTTACATATTAAAAACTGTATTCAATCATGAGATACACAGGAGGAGGAGATTCGCCGCTAAATGGTTATCGCTATCATAGCCTATCTGTCGGTTGTGGAGATGTGGCTCCTTGGAAGTCATTGATTATCATTTATGGAGATGTGGTTCCTTGGAAGTCATGGCTTATCAACGAATTATGTTCTAGTTTTTTCAAAAAAGGAATGCCATCATGGAAGTTGTCTGCTGAAGGTATCTGTGACTTTTCAATAGCTATAAACATCCAGGTAATCCTGAGAGTTATTCCAATTGCTTTAACACTTTCGACACTTGAAGTGTTGACATACTTCGACCAAGTTGTCCTCATTTGGGATTTACCAGTCTCGATTTAGGATCTACCTTTGAAAATTATCACATTACAGGAAATGCCATAGGGTGATGATTGCATATTGTCAACACTGTCCAAATGTTATATTTTGCTATCGACCTGAGTGTGAACATTTTAAACTGAGGCAGTTGAAGCCACACAAAATTAACTGGCAGCAACCACGCGGATCACCCACGGCGGTGGCAGGTGGCAAAAGCTTACGGTTCGCACGTGCAGCCTAAAATCAGGTGCATTAAATACTAACAATCGGCATATCCTATTTTTTCCTATGTAGTTTATTACAGGAGTTTGCCTGTTCAAATTGAGAAAAATTAAACTTCCGCCGAGAGTGTGTTTTTCTAAACCATGAAAAGTGGATTAAAAGGTCTCAAGAGCGAATGGTCGCTATAAATAAGAATGAAGACTGCACACACACACACACACACACACACACACACACACACATACACACACACACACATATATATATATATATATATATATATATATATATATATATATATATATATATATATATATATATATATATATTATATATATATATATATATATAATATATATATATATAATATATATATATATATATTATATATATATATATATATATATATATATATATATATATATATATTAAAATGAGATGAGTAATTTAACACAAAATTACCGATTTGAAAAATCGTATAACTGCTGACACTAATACACTCCCAGAGCTACAGAAAGGCTGCTTTAACAGAGATATTGCATTATACATATAGCGTTTGTTAGTCATTTAGAGAGTGATTTTAATAATCAAATCTAGCAAACAATTAAGAAGCTTAAATGAAATGACTGATTTGAACGTAAAAGTTACGATTTGAAAAACTATACATACCCTGCCGGAGTCGCAGAAAAAGACTGCTTTAACACAGACAACCATATAGATAGAGTAGGACAACAGCAAACCAAATGTGTATGAAATAATGCAAGATATTACATTGACCAGACTATGTATACAGACTTGACAAGATGTTACACGCTGAAGTTCAACAGTCTAGACATAAATAATAGTTGATCAAGAACTGTTTACTAATATTATCTTTGTAGTACATGGGAGTATTCATGAAAGCAACAAGGATGAAACGAATGTAAGTAGATTTAACTGAGAGTGGATGAAAAGGCGACATCACTACTGTATGGGACATCATCATATGAACAATGAATGGAAGGGTTCTTGCAAATTTGTAAGTCTGAAACGAAATACGTTAATGTACAGTTTGGGAATTGTTTCTGCTCCATCGCTGTTCGCAGAATAAAAGTTACACACAACATATGCTTCACAGCAATACAGCATTCAGATAAAAAAGTCAATGTTCTAAACTTAGACGTTAAGGATCTTATATATGTTTGTATCACAGAACATTGTAGAAGTAAGGAACCAACTTGTTAATTACACATTATAATTTAACAACGAGGAATCTAAACTTCAGAAGTTAAAAGAAACACGTTCGTGTTATGTAGAAGACAACAATATTTTAATAAGCGGAACGAAACCGAAAAAGAAGTGCCAGGATGCAAAAATAAAAACCAGCATCAGTTTCAAAATTTGTTTACAAGTAGAATCGTGTACATCAAGAGTGTATCCTTCATTGTGTCACTGTTGGACATTTACCTTTGATACACCTTTCTTGTCAGGATAATAAAGCACTCTGTGGGATTAATTATTAGATCACCAATAGCTAACGGTCAATCATTTGAAAGAAGTAATTACCTGTTTAAATCACAATGCAACTGATGATGAAAGAATTAGACACGATAAATTAAAACATGATACAAAGAAAAACATCTGCAGAGATCAAGATCCAAAGCTCTTGACTAATGAACGAAAGACTGAGAGATTAATTATTCTTAAGGCAGTACTTAAACAACCCGGATGACGTTTTGAATTTATATGCATCTAAGCATAGTATTGAGGGTAGACATGATTTGATAGATCACGTTGGTATTGCTTAATCAAAGAGCAACGACAAACAGAAGCGAAATGGTTTCTTAGATTTATGTTGGTCAGGTGTTCCGTTTATTTGTCATGGATGCGTATGCTGCGTACAGCCTTCTTTAAAAGGGAAGTAAAACCATTTGTTACATCACAAGAAAAATGTTAATGCAACTGAGCAAATTTTGAAGAAAAATATTTCTGCACGGTACCAAAGTCAATCTTGTAGCGGTCAGCGTGACACGTAATAATTTACTTTAGCCTTCACTGTTTGGGGCATGATTGCTTTTTAGTTAGGAAGCACTTGGTTAACGGTCCGACAGATGAAGAGGCAATGCTAACTTGGTAGTTAGGTAGTTGGAAATGACAAAGTAGAGACAATCCAGAGATAAGTTGTGCCATTTGGAAATAATTGTCGAAAAGACAAGCTTTTCCAGACTAGCTATTAATATTGGCAGAATAGAGAGAAATATTCTAACGTCTGATCAATATTTGTATACATCAAAACTGACACTAGACGGTGGTTACTCATTGTTGTATAGGTCATCCTGATCGATCAGGAGAATCAATATGATAAATTGTTAATGGTTGATGGCAGTTAATGATCTGATACTTTGTTCTAATAGATGACTGGCAAGTTTTGGCTAAGTAGAAAAGGAAGGAACTAACAAAATCAACTGTCAAATGTATACATTTTGAAATATCTGTAACAGAGATCGTGCAAACGTTCGACCCTGTAATCAAAGAATTCAAAGAAAATATTAGTTTTATGATTGTTTCTATCTGTATTTTTTATTTTCATTTGCATCAAGGAAGAAAAAAGAAAACTATTCTTGAAGAAAACTCGAGATAAAATTAAAGGAGAAATCGTACAAAATCAAAGAGAAGACACAAAAACAAATTTTTTGAACTACGTATTAGTTTAGATATGCAAATACTGTATTATAAATCAGGGTAATATAGTATGCATTTGCTAGCAAAATAGTACATTTATACTGAGAACTAAAGCTTGTCGTCATAAACAAAAACTACTACTCTACTAATCTGAAAGCTATAACTCTCACGATTACATGATAAGAGTCAATTAACCCCTGGTAATTTTTCTTGTGATTAAATAAGCAATCTCTATTCCTTCACAGTTTAGGTTTGGTTGATTACACCGTTCTGGATTTCTTTACAATCCGTCTTTTCCTCCTTTTATCGTGATAATGAATAAAATATAGATCTTACCCCTCTAAACTCTTTATGTTAAAAATGAACAGAGTGTTGACTTTGACCCACATAACTATATTTATGTTGAAAATGAATAGAGTATTTGCCTTAACCCAAATAACTATTTTATGTTGAACATGAAGAGAGTATTGGTCTTAACCCAAATAACTATTTTATGTTGGAAATGAATAGAGTGTTGGCCTTAACCAACAAACCTTATTTATCTTGATAATGAATAAAACGTTGACCTTATCACAAATAGCTCTTTTAATGTTGAAAATAAATAGTGTTGACCTTAACCCACGCCCATTTATAATGTTGAAAATGAATAGTGTTGGCCTATAACTCTTTTTATATTGAAAATGAATAGAGTGTTGGCCTATAACTCTTTTTATATTGAAAATGAATAGAGTGTTGGCCTATAACTCTTTTTATATTGAAAATGAATAGAGTGTTGGCCTATAACTCTTTTTATATTGAAAATGAATAGAGTGTTGGCCTATAACTCTTTTTATATTGAAAATGAATAGAGTGTTGGCCTATACCTCTTTTTATATTGAAAATGAATAGAGTGTTGGCCTATAACTCTTTTTATATTGAAAATGAATAATGTTGGAATATAACTATTTTTCTATTGAAAATGAATAGTGTTGGCCTATAGCTCTTTTTGTATTGAAAATGAATAGTGTTGGCCTATAACTCTTTTTATATTGAAAATGAATAGTGTTGGCCTATAACTCTATTTATATTGAAAATGAATAGAGTATTGGCCTATAACTCTATTTATATTGAAAATGAATAGTGTTGGCCTTAACCCACATAACTACTTTTGTGTTGAAAACGAATAAAGTGTTGGCCTGTACATACATGACTCTTTTATGTTGAAAATGAATAGAGTGGTGACATTAACCCACAAACATTGTTCTATGTTAAAAATGAATACAACTGACCTCAGCCCACAAAATTCTTTTTATGTTGAAAATGAATAATGTTGACATTAGCCGACAAACCTGTATAATGCAATCGCCACTCATCCCTCACAAGTCCTGGAATATGTTTGTTCATTTGTGGGATACCAAATATGTTTTCCTTTATTTAGTCATTACAGTCCTAAAACAAGATGTTATGGAATGTTTTCTCTCAACATAGACAATAAACCTGTATCGGTTAGCGTTAGTCTCATTTCATCAGCGTAGTGATAATTCACCTTGCTGCGATACAAATCATGCATCGACCAGTTCTTAACTCTAACACATGAAACTGATTTGCAATTTTGAGTTTCTTTTTTTTAAAACTAACTAACACTAAGTAAATTAAATAATTATAAATCTTTCTAATCTATGTTACATTTGAAGAAAATAAAACGTATTTTCATCTTTATATATTTTATTTATGTAATTTTTATGAGCTTTCAAATTTATTTATCAGATATACTATTTTTCATACATTTTAAGAAAACTGTCTTCTGAAAATTATATGATGTTTTTGTCTCAAATTTGTATTCAGATTTTTGTTGAATTTTAACTGCTGTTATTGTATTACACCTCTATGTCAGTTTTAAACCTATCGGCACGTAATGCTTTATGCTGATGTAGCGAATGTCAAAGTTATCTTTATTTTCGATTTACAAAATATTTTGATTGAGTGTGTTTTTGTATGGTTGTATCATTTATTAAATTATCCTGCAGCTCTGTTAAATTATTTACATCTAGAATTGATAGACATGGAGCAACCAATATTCAGCCAATAACATATTCACAAGCTGCTGTACATTAACAATTGAACATGTTTTAATGTAAGAGAAGGCAATTATTATTCATAAAATATTTAGATCGTGTATGGAATACAAGAGTACAAATTATTATGATTAGTTTGAAGCTAAATTTAACGCAGTTAAAAAAAGACAATAAAATAAAATATTTTCAATTTTAGTTTTAATGACAGTGAAAACTGAAAGCCGAACGTTAATAACGAAATTATGTTTAAAATTCAGGTAAAGTTGTAAAATAATTATAAAGGTATTCACTGATAGAAAAATTAGTAACAAGGTTCCAGATATGCTAAGTGGAAGATAACAAAACACTGAAGATTATTATTATTATTATTATTATTATTATTATTATTATTATTATTGTTATTATTATTATTATTATTATTATTATTATTATTATTATTATTATTATTATTATTATTATTATTATTATTATTATTGTCATTATTATTATTATTATCAATCAATATTCTTATGCTAGGAGTTATCTGAATCTGACTGGGTTAATAATCCTCCACTGCCATTGCTATCGTATTCACATGATTACCATTATCAATAATCCTCCACTGCCATTGCTATCGTATTCACATGATTACCATTATCAATAATCCTCCACTGCCATTGCTATCGTATTCACATGATCATTACCATTATCAATAATCCTCCACTGCCATTGCTATCGTATTCACATGATCATTACCATTATCAATAATCCTCCACTGCCATTGCTATCATATTCACATGATCATTACCATTATCAATAATCCTCCACTGCCATTGCTATCGTATTCACATGATCATTACCATTAGCAATTATAATCCTCCACTGCCATTGCTATTGTATTCACATGATCATTACCAACGCAGGAAAACAATGAAAAGAAAGAAAGAAGACATGAGCTGTAATTACACACACACACACACACACACACACACACACAGAGATATATATATACCAAATATGCCAAATGGTTCAGTGTAGTAATTTTTTTAAAACCAATCACTGTCTTTTGAGTCTTTATGGGATTGCGAATTACAAGCTTAACAGAGTGCAAAACAAATAAAACGAAACACTCTTCTCCGAAAATTAAGATTTGACAACGGAAGTGCTTTAATAAACCTCGACAGTTCTACTATTCACAAAAACACATACTAACAAACTTTTCTTGTGCTTAGTTTAAACTTACTTGCAATCGATGTATTAAACTGACTTCAGGAAGTCCTGAAAATTAACAAAGTAATGGGATCGCGTGGTTGGAATTAATTTGCTGCTCTTAACCTGCTGACTTGACCTCAGAGCTGGTCAGCCTTATGGTTAATATCCACTATTCGCCAGAAATAACTTACTAAGGACGAAACAAACACGTAACATAAAAGGAGGGAAAAGAACAAGAACTATTTATGCTTGAATGACACTGGATATCTTCAGAAGAAAAGAGCTTTATCATGGCAAAAGAGAAGATCATAAGAATATATATATACATACATATATATATTCTTTTTTATATTTATATTGACGCTACATGCATAGACCCAGAACGGTTGACGAAGTTTGAATTCAATTAAAAAATGTTATAAATAAGACTTTTTCGTTTAAACCTGAAGCATATTGTTCCGCACAAAGCGCATCGAACACAGAATGTTTTGCCAGAGGCAAAATGGCATGTATAAATTTCTTTCAGATAAACGAATTTAATATTTTTTATATTCCATTTATAATAATTATCTATTGGGAACATATTTGTAAAGGTTGTCTATTAACGATATATTTGCAAAATGTATATATTGAGGACAGATTTTAAAGTTTTAAATACTTTTGTCTTAAATTTACTATTTGACTATTTGCTATTTATTATTTAAATCTGGTTCGTATATGCAGAATCTATTCGTTAAAAGCAGGAGACTAAATTTTATACATTTCCTCAAATTTTTCGGGAATAGCATTCACTCTGTGCAAAATAAAAACATTCAGTACTGTATCAATCGTAGCAAACGGGAAATATTCAATGACGATTTTCTAGATGAACATGTTTTCAAAACTGATAGAGGATTAAATTAAAAGTATACGTTGAGTAAAACTGTCACATATTTGTTCGCCGCGTTCTCTTACGGGCCACTGGCAAATTATAAACGTGGCCTATAAAACGGTATTCATTCTTATTTTATGAGATAATTAACATTTTAAATTGTTCGACGGGAGAGCTGTTGTCGGTTAATCAAACTGTAAACTACCAGCCGAGTGGACATCCGTATTCAAACGCATTAAGCAAATTACCGTTATCAATGTAGCCACCTGCTCTAATATGAACTGATGACAATGATAATCTATGTACTAGTATGAACTGATGACTATGATGATGCGTGTACTAGTATGAACTGATGACTATGATGATGCGTATCCATGTACTGGTATGAACTGATGATTATGATGATCCATGTACTGGTATGAACTGATGACTATGATAATACATCATATCATATAAAATCATATATCATATCATATATCATATCATATCGTATCGTATCGTATCATATCATATATCATACGTTATGCTATGCTATGCTATGTCATGTCATGTCATATCATATCATGTTATATCATATCATAACATGTGTCGTGTCGTGTCAAGTCATGTGATATTATGTTATGTTATGTTATGTTAAGCTATGTTATGTTATGTTATGTTACACTATAATATACTATACTTTACTATACTTTGCTATACTATACTATACTATGATATGCTATACTATACTATACTATACTATACTATACTATACTATACTATACTATACTATACTATACTATACTATACTATGCTATGCTATGCTAGGCTAGGCTAGGCTAGGGTAGGCTAGGCTATTCTAGACTATCCTAGGCTATACTATACTATACTATACTATACTATACTATACTATACTATACTATACTATACTATACTACGCTACGCTACGCTATGCTATGCTATTCTATGCTATGCTATGCTATGCTATCCTAGGCTAGGCTAGGCTAGGCTATTCTAGACTATCCTAGGCTATACTATACTCTACTATACTATACTATACTATACTATACTATGCTATACTATACTATACTATACTATACTATACTATAATATAATATACTATAATATATTATATTATATTATGTTATATTATGTTATATTATATTATATTATAGTATAGTATAGTATAGTATAGTATAGTATAGTATAGTATAGTATAGTATAGTATAGTATAGTATAGTATAGTATAGTATATATTGTGATATTGTGATAGGTCACGTCTGTACGTCAGTCAGTGTGTACGTCGTATATATTTACTTCGTTTGTGTCCGTTTATATGGAAAAACACGTTTCAGATTAAATAATGTTCTATAAGAAAATCTAGATTGGGATATATATATATATATATATATATATATATATATATATATATATATATATATATATATATATATATATATATATATATATATATATATATATATATATCGGCCATTTTAATAAATAAATAAGTTTAAAAAAGCAAAAATCTAATGTAAATGCAGATAACATAAACGTTCGTGATGATGAACTTGGATGTTTTTTATTCTTGTATTTTATTTAAATAAGAACAATAGCGTTTCGTGTAAAATGATAGATTCTTTTAAAGAAAGCGGAGCTATGAAATAAAAACTTTTCTTTGTTCGAGTTCTGCAAGAAACATGGAGGTTATTAGATGAAATATAGCGATAAAATTCTAGAAGAAAATATCTGATGTCTTGTTGAAACCAATTATTTCCCAAAATCTCTGCACAAAGTCTATTCAGATCTCATTAAAATCTTATTTTGCCTGATGCGGTCACGTGGACGAGTCTTTACGGAATAGTCCTACACACGCCGGAGAGTTTGGATATAGTTGATAACAATCAAATTGGTGATAATTAAACTTCAGCGGTATGCTCTAGCGTTACGTCGATGCTAGGGAGATACTAAATTACCGGCGAATGTTTATTAGCAGAGAAAATTGATGTCAAAAAGTGAATGCACCAACTGAAGTTGAATTTAGTGTTTCGTAACGAAGCTGGTGTCCTCGAGTCTCTATTGTCGTGCCTTTAATTTACAAAATATCATAACAACCAAGTATCAAAGAGAAGACAGTATTCTGAAAATACGACCGCGTCTTATAGAAAACCTGTAACTTGAGGTAAAACGTTAAGACGGCTTTCACTGAATGAGGCATACTACACTATGTGTTTTGATCCCTGGTCCTAAAGTAGAATGGAAATTGATTTAACGGTTTCATTAAAAACTACCTTAATAACTAAGTAGAATGGAAATTGATTTAACGGTTTCATTAAAAACTAACTTAATAACTAAAATATTCTTGATACGTCATAGTCGTTAAATTGTTGACAAGTTTTGAGTAAAGACACAGAAAAAGAACATTGTTTGCCAACATACAGTCGGTACTTGTGCATACGTAAAGATGTGAAACAAAAATCACAGCAACAAATAAGTACAATTTATGCTGGCAGAATTTAGAAATGAAAGTTGGACCATGTCAGCCTCAGTGCTTACACGAGATAAATTGCTTGCTGACATAGGAAAATACGTTTTCATGCTATGGTCTGAAATTTCGTTTAAAAAAACTGTACAGTTAAACAATATTTCAGAAATTCATTAATTGTATTTACTAAACAATTAAGTCTCCAATACTATATTGGGGGAGAGTGTCCGAAAATTGATTATGGCGCATTACTATTGGTTATCCATTCAAATGCTATATCTGATCGTTTCCTTTTGATAAAAGAGATCGAGTCTTTAAACAGAATCTAGTTTTTTTAATTTTGTATTAATGAATAAACAAGTAGCAGTGGTGAATTGGAATGTGATGAATGCATAAAAAGAAAGGGATAGCACTAGTTTAAGATGTGAAAGAATACACTTTTCAATATTTTATTGAATTTATTTGTGATTCATTCAAAGCATTCAAACTTCTTTGATACGTTCATTGCTGTTACATGAGTCCATAAACAATGAGCAAATGGCTTTGGCGTCATACTGGTAGATGGATCATCTTAGCAATCAGTTCATACTAGTAAATGGATCATCATAGTCATCAGTTTACACTAGTTCATACTAGTATAAAAAATAAACGTAGTAATCAGTTCATACCAGTACATGGATCATCATAGTCATCAGTTCATACTAGTACATGCATCATCATAGTCATCAGTTCAAACTAGTACATGGATTATCATAGTCATCAGTTCATACTTGTACATGGATCATAATAGTCATCAGTTCATACTAGTACATGCATCATGATATGATATGACATGATATAACATAACATAACATAGCACAGCATAGCATAGCATAACATAACATATATGATATGATATGATATGATAAGATGTGATGTGATGTGATATGATATATGATACGATATGATATGATATTTTATGATATTATATGATATCATATGATATATGATATTATTTGATATGATATGATATATTTTGATATATTATGCCATGCTATGGTAGCTATGCTATGCTGTACTATGATAAACTGTACAATGATGTGCTGTGCTATGATGTGCTGACAATGCTGTGCTATGCTATGCTATGCTATAATGTGCTATGCTATGCTATGCTGTACTGTACTGTGCTGTGCTGTACTGTACTGTACTGTACTATACTGTACCGTACCGTACAATACCATACAATACCATACCATACCATACCATACCATACCATATCATACCATACTATACTATACCATACTATACTATACTATACTATACTATACTATACTATACTATACTATACTATACTATACTATACTATACTATGCTATGCTATGCTATGCTATGCTATGCTATGCTATGCTATGCTATACTATACTATACTATACTATACTATACTATACTATACTATACTATACTATACTATACTATACTATACTATACTATACTATACTATACTATGCTATGCTATGCTATACTATACTTTACTATAATAACTTTGCATACATTGAAATGTGAGTAGTCCTTCGATTTGTTTACACTGTTTATTGTAAGGCGCAGATTAAATAACTTGTCTTTCTATATATTATTTGAATTATTTATTACAGTTGAGTTGTATGGCCTAAATAGCAAATCAATAGATGTTTCGTAAAGTTTCATATTCGTAAAATATTGGAGTCTCCAAATATAGTCACTCTCCGATAGGCAAAGGAAGCATAAGATGATGTCGTTCTTTTTTCGTCTGGCATCAGCGGTTGATACGGATAAGGAAAATGCATAATTTTATTTTATCAAGAAAACAATTTAAAAGAAGACATATTTAAAATGCTAACACTGTAATGCCAGAAATGAATGCTGTTGTTTGGGTTTCTTTAAATTAAAATTTATTTTTAGGAACTACAGCAGATCGAAGCGGGACTAATATCATACTGACCTGTAGGATGATAAAATTGGTTTCTTTAAAATTAAATCTGGATTTAGTCCGTTATTTGAAAACGTGCATTGTTTTGTGATTACAGTAAAGTTGGGGGTGAGGGTGAGAGTAAACAAGATGGCTAGGGTCCATGGTACAGAACTTCCTGGATATTATTGTTACACATTCAAATTGATTTGTTACATATTTAGGTTGCATTGTTACATATTTACCTATCAAAGATCATGAGTGAACGCTTAGTATCAATCACTTGCATACTTACAAACTTACATACATACATACATACATACATACATACATACATACATACATACATACATACATACATACACACATACATGCATACATACATACATGCAGGCAGGCAGGCAGGCACACACACATACATACATACATACATACATACACACACACACACACACACACACAGATATATATATATATATATATATATATATATATATATATATATATATATATATATATATATATATATATATATATATATATATATATATATATATATATATATATATATATATATATATATAGAACATAGTTGGTACAGTTTTCATGTAATATGTGTAGTTTCATAGTTTTTACATCACAACGTGATACGTATAACGTTATGTGATTCTGATTGGTCCAAATAAGCTCAGGAACATACTGTGCAGTATTCTCTTTACTGATTAGCTGCTATCGTGGGGAAAACCCTTTTTTACGTTGACTTCTGGAATGTTTCAATGAATATTTTGGCGGTCATTTTTCAAACTCGACTCGCGAAAGGAAATTGAAGAAAAATTATCTTGGCTGTCTGAATTTAGACAATTTACCCCCACCGAGGTTTGTTGTGTCATGTATGTAGAACAATATCATCATGAGAAAAGTGGCGTAAAACTCCACCAGAAGAACAAGAAGAAGAAGTAAAACTAAGGGTATAGCTCATTTGATAGCGGGTGTTTGGGTTTGCTGTGGACAGGGGCTGCATATCTGTAATATAGAATCCACCCCATATTCAGACGTGATTAATTGTTAACTTAAATAAGTAAATAAACTCACCTTTGTTTACAGGAGAATGTGGACATAAACCGGTCACCCAACTGAGAAAAACATTATCCAACTACAGCATATTTACGCAGGAAATATGTGATGCATATCCGCCTAAAAATAAATTTATTTACGTTTTCTGTACAGTCAATTTTTCCAAATTCACTATCCGGTCACAAATACACTACAGTAATGGGAATTTCGGCATACAGTAATCCTATTTTACACGAGAATCGCAACAATATAATGTTTAGTTGTGAAAGTGACATTTTAGGGTAAACATGTCCTCTAGGCCAACCGTATCAAACAATGTGATATCACGCGCATTGATCATTCTGTTTGGAGAAATTATTTTGTCATTATAAAATGCTCTGTTTATTTGAATGGACGCTTGTTCTTTGATTTATAGTTTGTAAAACGTACTATCTACTTTACTAGTTCAACTTTGTTTGGGACTATATTTTATGCACAACAAATGAAAGGTGCACCGTCTGTCAGAATGAACGAAATTAATTCTTCTTTCTATCTAAATAATTTGCACTGAAATTAAAACAAAGCTATGTGATAAAAATAATCTCAAATAGCTAATAATTTATTATTAAATTTATGTAACTCGTTGAAAAAAATTATATATATATATATATATATATATATATATATATATATATATATATATATATATATATATATATATATATATATATATATATATATATATATATATATATATATATATATATATATATATATATATATATATATATATATATATATATAAGTGGGGTAAAAGCAAAGCAATATTTCCTCTGAATTACAAACTCTATTTTAAGCACTTTACACCAAAATAAAGAGGTCCAAATTTTGCAATATATGGTCACAAATATAAATGTTTTGCTATAAAAGGATACATTCTATCAGTAATTTATTGCTAATTTCCAAACACGCCATTTCCCAGCCAGTAATACGTTTCTTTGCTTCAATGGACTGGCGGCCTGAATTGTTGGATGTAATATCTCCCCACTGATTTCTTAACACCATATTTAACAGAGACCTTTGCTACCAACCTTACCAGTAAATACAGATGTACTCCTTTATCATAACCGAACAAGAATTAAATTTATCCAGATACCTATATACAAATGAATCATTTCATCTAATACATAGATAAGTACAATACCACCTGAAATATTTCAATCTAGTACTATTATACATCGACCAACTTGTTACTAATACAGAATTCTTTCTTATCGCTTCAAAGTGCTACTACGCTGATCCTTTAGACGCTTCCTTAATTTCCATCCGTAATATAATACGCATTTGGAAGACGCAGATAAATCACAAAAGGAAAACGCAGGGCATATTTTAACATTTAAAATGAAAAATGATATAAGTATTGGATCAAGTCGACCTAACAAAGTGAAGAAGGTTTGTGTGTGTAACCACAAGAGTCTGACGTTTTATCAGTAACATTTGTGACAACATTAAATAACCTTATCTCGTTGGATTTCACACATCTTAGTCGAATTTTATTGATGAAAGGGCAGACACCTGTGGTGGAGCTACATCTCAGTTACTTTAAACATTCACCTAACATGGCATTATCTCCTCAAAACATTGTTAAGATACACCGCATGGCGCTCCATACGTGTCATATAAAATTGAATTATTATTATTACATTTGGATTTTAGGTTACTTGTTTCGAAAGACGTGCTTGTTAAAGGTTCGGTTCATCCTTGTATTCACCTGTGTACCTAATAATAATAATAATAATAATAATAATGAGGACTTTGTATGGCGCCTAATCTTTAGAAGTTCTAAGCGCTTTACAACATTAGACAACACCTATAACATAAAAAGCATATATAATGATATGATTGCAATAAACAAACACCATGAAATTAGAAAACATAAAATAACATGCTGAAATATTTAAGGTAGGAAACATTATGAGGTCTTTAAGTTTGTTCTTGCAGTCGAAATAAGTGAATTTTAAGAGTACTCTTGAATGGGATCACTGTGTCTTTTTGTCTAAGTTCAGTGGGCAATTCATTCCACGTTGCTGGACCCTGGGATGCAAAAGAACGTCGTCCATAATACACACGAACGAGTTGCAAAAAGCGTTTTTTCTTTGATGAATCCTTCTATAATAAACACGAGAATTGTTGTATGGAACTTTTCTCGCGATGGCAAAGTTGGTTGGGAAAATTGTCATTAATATACTGTGATTGACATAAATAATCTAGGAAATTGACAAACATTTCAATCGACAAGCTGTGACATAGATCAGAGTTAATGCAAAAGCAATGATATGATCTTCCTTGTATGCAAGTAATGAGCAAATCACAGCAGGGACACGTGAACAGATACGTCGTATAATTAGAAATGAATTCTTTGGCAACATGTCACTCTTTTTTTTCTTTCTATGATCTGGCAGATTTCCCGACATCAATGTAACATTTGATGGCAATATTGATGACTGTTTTGAAAACATATATATTCAACAAAAAGACTACTTAACTTCTGAGAAAAAATACTAAAGAACTTACATTAAGATAGTGAAATGCCACTGCTATAAACATCGCAGTTGTACATGAACCAAATTTGGATGTGTTGTAAATAAATCTAGTAGGATGTGATATCGAAATTATTTTGTTTTTAATTGGTTCTAAAGGTCACTTTAACTAATTAATGGTTAGTCGATGTCGGGAAAAATTTTAACTAAGTGCCTTTCCGAAGGACACGCCGAAGCAGCCTATCCGGGTTGTTCTTATCGGGTACTGAGCCCTTCACTCATGTATTAGGAATCTGATCTCTACCGGAGCACTCTAATACAGGAATAACTTTATATATAAAAAATCTTAGTGCTTGCCAGTTATAAGTTAAGGGCTCTTCACACAGGCACACAGAGGCATCCAGCCTGGGAGGGTGAGGCATCCAGCCTGGGTTGGTGCCAAACCCACGACCCTTGAATAATGCATCATACACTCTTGGAACTGAGCTTCTGCGACTCCCTGGAACCGAAACAACAAATCGACATAATGGATTTTTTATTTAATTTGAACAACTTGAAAGATAAAAAGTAACATTATTAGATGATAAAACATTGGCTTCTATTGAAACAGACAGACACACATACACAATACTATATATATTTATCTATAGCTATATATATCGAACTTTTACCTGAGTTAAACAAATTCAATCCATCAGCAGGCAATGTAAAGGTCATGAATTATTGCTAATGCTGCATCTTTTGCCACAAGACACATGATTAGTCTAAAATATACAACCCCATTGTGTCATGTTAGGTCACTGCGACATAAATTTATTGGCATGTTAGCCTTATTATACTGATAACAAATACGTACCGTGAGACCTTACAGTTCAGCACTTAGCGATAACAGCAGATAACACAGGCTTACCTGAGTTGACTACTGACACCCGATAGTCTCTCTTTCTTAATTCTCGTAATGGTCACTGGGTGACTGCGAGAGATACTATGATAACATTGACTGAAGGCGGCTCAAGCCTTATGTATGTTTTGTATGGTTGCTTTTAAGGACTTCGAAGCATTATTGCGAGCTACGCGCCTTTCCCAGGGACTCACAGAGGCAGCAGACCGGATTTGGCCATGGCAGGTGGCTAAGGGTGTGAAAGTTCGAGCAATTTGTTTTATATGCTCTTCAGACGGCGGAACGTATTGTGTTATGATGTCATCCATCCGTCTGTCTTTGATCATTTTCGTGTCCACACAATAGCTTCATTTGGTCACCATCTACAGGTATCAATTTTTGTGGATGGCCTTGCATGTGGGTAAGGAAGAACCCTATCGATTTCAGCTCAATAGCTCAAAGGCCGAGGTCATGTGACTGACCTAATGGTTGTGATAAAGCATCATCAGAACATCCCTTCCCAGTCCCACGGAAACGAGAGGACCGAAGAAACACACAATATTGAATTACCTAATAAATTTCATAGAGAACTTTTATGATTTTCTTAAAACTTCAATATGGATGAATCATAACATTAAGGTCGGAATTCTAGTGCTATGTACATGCACTGAATGACAAGGGGAATACTGGATGTAAATGATTTAGTAAATGTAAATGATTCGTGGATTTTTTTAAATGATTTTTTAAATAAGTAACATCCTAGAGTTTCAAGGCATGCTCAGAGCAATCGATTGTTTTTCTAGCAAATTTCATGTAAACATTAATTCAAATATTTATTAGAATGAAAAAAAGGTGTTAATGCAGTAAATTGTTATAGTACTATTTTTCTCCTAATTTATGTATTTTTAGGAGATTGGTAATAAGAGAAAATAATAAAAATGTTAACATAATGCAAATATTGTCAAATGAGTAAAGAAAAGATTTACTATATACAACTTGTAATGACAGATGAAGTGTGTGTGTGTGTGTGCAGTAAATGGTTACAATAAATATATTTTCTTTTTCTTTTCTTTCTTTTGCACTCCCACTCTCTCTCTCTCTCTCTCTCTCTCTCTCTCTCTCTCTCTCTCTCTCTCTCCATAAGAGAGTGTTGACACATTTGTCTTCCTTTTTCTTTTCTATAAAGTTTCCAATATTAAATCCCTTAATGGGTTTAGAATTAAAATATAATATTATGTACTAATGCTAACCAGTATTCAATGCAAAGTAACGTCCACTTATAATGAATTATGAGGTAATCAGTGGGCTGTTTTATATCCTCGACCCACTACTACCTATGTACGGTGAATAATTAACAAAAGAAGTAGTGAACACGACCCCTTTCTTGTGTATTTGCATTAATATAATATGCATAATGGCAATCTATCATATGCATGGAACATCGTCATAATTCCTAAATATAAACATCAATAATGAAGACAAAACAGTCATAAATGGTACCAGAAAGATAAAAGCACACATTAATGAAGATATTTGATTTTGATACCTTGCAAATGTTAAGGGTTACAACAACAAAGCTTAAGACTTGTTGTTTGCCATGTATTAACGTAAAAGACCAATAACGAAGCATTTAATATCAACCAATCAATTCCAAAGTACAGAAATGTTATATATAAAATGTTGGTTTAGTGACGATATATTTATTTAAAAAAGAGATTGGCAAGCTTAATAGTAAATTGTTGGATTAACCTTGAACCTGAAGGCACGAGATTTGTAAAGAAACACCCAGCTTCAAGTTATATATGTTACGCAGAAGAAATCCGCCATTATGTTATGACATTAAGACGTATAGTGTCTGTTTTCGTAACTCAAGACAGCCTATGTATGTAATAATTTTGATAGTATTTATTTACTCCAAAGCAGATTTAAACTTTGCGTTCATACTTGGCATGCACACTATAAACTTACAGAACCATCCACGTTTAGCACTGAGTCTTAATATCTAAATCAAAATTGTAAAAGAATTGATTATTTGGTGCCTTTTCTCACATTCTACGTCCACCAATTTCATGTTTATTAGCGTTTGCTATTCGATTAATAACTTTGATTTTAGCTACCCTGTAGCTAATACACTATGCATACCGAGAGGATGCCACCACCAGTGTACCTTACAAATCTGGAATTCCTTGTAAATTATGTTTAGCTTTTGCAAATGGACGATAAACAGTCAAACAGAGGCGCCATTTATCGGCAATATGAGAACTGGGGCGCTTCCACACTGGACGTACCTACAAGAGTCAAACCAAGACTGGGATAAGCCGTGGATGTGGGGGGGGGGGAGATTTGGAGAGGGCTTCGGTTTACCGCCCATGTAGAGGAGCGTTTCGTCAAGCACAGGCTGGAGCCCAGTTTCATCTCTCTCCACACGGTAAAAATGTTTTATTTCCCAACTATAAAACAATCGCATTCCCTCTTTCTGGGTGTTGTAATTTTTTTCTTTCTCCTTTACACTTTAAATTTAATGGCTCATACTATATCGGGGGGGGGGGGGAGGGGGGCTTTGGTTTACCTCCCACGTAGGGGTGTGTTCCGCTAAGCACGGGCTGGAGCCCCAGTTTTATCTCTCTCCTCATGGTTAAAATAAAGATTTTAATTATTTCCCAAATATAAAAAGGTCGCAAACTCTCTCTCTCTCTCTCTCTCTCTCTCTCTCTGGCCTTGCTGTTTTCAAACTTAAAATCTAAACAAAATTCTCATAAATCCTTTACTGACTGGACTGAACATGGATGCTTCGATTTTAAGAAATGTTGAGTTTTGTAACTATAAGACCTCAAATTATAAAATCACAATTACCTATACTGTTTTTTTTATAACTTTTCTTGATTTTTTTTAAAAAAATGTAACCAACACACAAAAATAACTATCAGGGTACTAAATTCTATTAGGAATACTAATATAATTTTTTTAAAGAACTTTTTAAAAAAAATGACAATGTATACAGTAACTTTCTTAAATTAGAGAGAATACAGGGACCTTCGTGTGGGTGAAGTAAGATGCACAGACATCGCAGGGCTACGTCACAAGGCGCCACGCGAAGTGAACGGGATTGCGAAAGAGTGTCAGAAAACCCCTTATGAAGCGCATGGACAAACAAACACAAAAATAGGAACTAATAAAAGGTTACCCATTCTAACTTTGAATGATTAACCCAAAACTTAAACCCTTTTGAAACTTTATTAGCTGATTAAGATAAATAATAAAAAGAGAAGGCCTAACTCGAAAAAGGTGAAACATAACGAAATAAAGGAAATGTGGACCCTCTACTCGGGTACAGCCTATCTCAATTATGTTAGAGCTAGTTTAACGAGGAACGACACAGAATTGAGAATACACATAAAACATTAGGTATTCTTTTATTTAAATGACTTAGTACACAGTTCTCTCGTCGAAATTCTAAATTGATAATAAAAACTAAACTGATGATAACAATAATCTTAGACTTATGAAGTCGAACACATCTATGTTAAGACAACTGGGATATATTTGATGAAGATTGCCGTCCCTACATACAGACAATATAGCGTACATACAATATAGCACTGATACACATAGCACACATGGGATATAAGAGATCTCTCGCAAAGATAGCCAAAAAAAAAAAAAAAAAAAAAACAAGGGAAGGAACTCTGATGGGGGAATCAAACCCCTTTTCGGATGAACAACTCTTTCGAACACACGAGGGACTCAAATACCCCATCACAACTGAGCTTTAAACTAACAGTTTTGATCTAAATTCTTTTTCTAAATAAAACAAGCATGCACACTTTTGGGGGTAACACTAATACATAAAAACACTATTTTTTGTCAAGTGGGGGGGGGGCATCTGTCTGGTCCCCCCCCCCAATAAGCCAGATCTCAACCATTTCCTTTTGATATGTAAATGAGGTTTTCAGTAGTGGCTCGAGCAGTAAGATCAAAGGCTCCACAGGTGTGAATTTACCTGCAGGCTAGAAATCTATCTTCTCTACTCCTGGAGGTGACAGATTGAAGTTAATTGCAACGGATCTTTGTTAGAAAGCAATTTTAATTTTCTTCCTTTCCTGTTCGAAACTGAGGTTAAATATAAGCATCAAAGAACAATTCTCATATGTATTTGTGTGTATGAGCTTGTGAGTAATTTCTGATAAACACGGACACAGATAATAGCTGCGAGATCTGCTTTCTTTTCCTCTTAGGTTAACTTTCATTTTCTCATTTTTCAAGTATCAACATTGTAAGTGAAATAAAGTATGGATTTACATTTTTATATATAGTTGTAAATTGTATTCATGGAATTGTTACTCAAATTTTGCAAAGATTTTTCACAAAATGCCACTGTGCCAATTTTATAAGCAAATTCTATCCTCATATTTAACCTCACATTTTTCCGGCAGGTTTTCTGAAATTTCCAGATAAATTAGTCAACGTAGGTCACGAAGCTTTTGGCTAGAAAAATACACTCTTATATTCTATGTTGATCATGAAATGGTGGAGCAGCGTGGTTTACGAAGTATGTGCCATGAACAAGTTTAGGCCCTTTTAGAAAATCCAGCTTAATAGGGCCGGCCTTAGGTCGATTGGACCGATTTGGCGAGGGCTCTGCGCTCACAAGGGCACCGCGTGCTATAAATTTTTAAATTTGTATCTATAGAAAAAAAAGTAATTTTAAAGCGATGGAAGAAAATTGTAAGTTTAATATCATATAAAACTTGTTTAAAAGTTTATTTCTAAATGCCATGCTCACAGGGGCCCCGCGTATAAATCCAGGAGGCCCTGCCAAAATGATCCAAATCGGGTCCCGCGTTTGCTAAGGCCGGGCCGGCAACTTGAGATCTTACAAGTCAATGGAGACCTAATTGGCGATATGTGGTGGGCTAAGTCAGAGGATTTCTACCCGCTATATGCAGCCTTTATTACCGGCGATATTGCGCGACGATCGGATCACGATAATGACTAATTGTGTGTATCAGAAACGCACATGCAAATGCATGCAGTTAGTTTGGTTAGGCTTGAATGCGTATGTGCCTCTACGGCACAATACCGCCATTTCATTCACGATAATTTTTTCTGATCACGAGAATGCTTTCTCAACGAAATCAAAATTTGAACTGAACTAAGTAAGTTGCAACTCCTTACATTTATAGTGTCGACAATGGGTTTAAAGTTCTTCTTCTATGAAGTAATGTTTGCGATAAAATATTACTCAAAGTCTTTTATTAAATGCAAATAATTTGTCATTTGGCTTATTAAAGACACCTAATTGATCATTTGGCATCTTATTACGTATCTATGGCCATAAAGTAACAGAAAGCAGCAAACTCAACAAGTTTTGAAAAGTTCCGTATAAATTTCGGAACCGGAAATAAGCCAAGAGGCTTCACACATGACTAAACATCAATGATCTTTGTCATTTAGAAGGAAAATGTACGTCATATTTCATTATACGTTAATGCACTGGCTGAAGCTGAGATCTCACAAATAATTGAAGCGCAGAATATGTCTACAAATGACGTTCTATGTAGCTTCGTTGTAATTTCAATCTGCGTCGAGTAACACGAGACAGTGTCAAAATTGCCGCATATGAACGGCGTATAGCTATATAGTCTTTTATTTAGTGTTCACTAAAACCAATGCACAACCTATGATTGCACTATCCACCACCCTAAAGATTCTTTCTTTTTAATAAAAAAAAATATTTAAAACAAATTCACAGCAAATTACTACAATAGCTCTGGATTAGGTTCGAGGCAACGCTGTGCCAACAGGGGCCGGAGTAAAGGCAACCATTCTCTTGATTTGTTAGGGTTTTCTCGACTCCTGTCGATGTATATTCTCTTACCCTCTAATAATGGCCTAACCAGTATTATAATTAGTCGCAGCTTAATTGAAAAAGCTTTGACAGGATGAATCGTTATGGCAATTTGGGGACCTGGAGCAGATGTTGCACCAGCAGAAATCGACAAAGTCGAATACTGGAATATGCACAGAAATTGACTGAACTCTTTCAATCAACGTGGACTCGGAAAACTGTACCCCATGAGTGCAATGATGTGTCCATTATCCACTTGTACAAATGGAAAAGCAGCACACAATCCTGCTACGACTATCAAGAAAAATCCTTTCTTGAATTTCGACGAATCGTCTTGTGCATCACAGTGATCAAGGGTTTCTGCTAGAGAGTCAGTGTGGTTTCAGGAAAGGATGGATCATAGAAATGGTGTTTACAGCTCATCAACTCCAGAAGAAATACCAGGAACAAAACCAAATATTTACACCACATCCATTGACCTGACAAACGCCTTTTGACATTGTCTTAGGCATTTGAAAGAACAAATTAGGTTACCCAAATAATTTTATCGGGATGGTTCACCAATGCCATGATTACATGTTTGCTCGTATTGCTGATCACGCTGAGTCACAGTCACCAGTGGAGTCACACAGGACTGTATTTGCCCTAATCCTTTTCAATATGATGTTCTCTGCTCTGTTTCTGATGCATCCAGTGACTATGGCAATGGAATCGAGATCAGACGCCATTCTGAAGGCAAGCTGTTCAATCAGAGAAAACTACAGGCAAAGACGAAGTCACCGAAGTAAGTCTTTGTGATCTATTATTTTCTGATGAATGTTCCGTGAATGTTCCGTGAATACCAATTCTCGATCTGACATTCGACACAGTATGGACTACCTCTCTTCAGCTTTTCGGTCTCACAATCAGTATAAAAATAATAGGTTATTCACCAACCTTACCAGATCTTCTACATTAAACAAAATTAGGATGGTCAGAATAAACGCTTCAAAGATTCCCTCAAGTCATTCTTGAACACTGACCCCGAACCATTAGAGGATCTCAAACAGAATCGCTTCATCTACATATTTGGAACGGACGAGAACTGCAGAGGCAATGCAGAAACTTGGGCAGCGTAAATATCAGATCATGTAAGCCCAAGCGGCATCTACTGTCAAGTATATGGCATACAATTCACTGCACAAACTGGCCTGATTAGCAACTCACATACTCCAAGAATAAAATATCAGTCGGTTGTGTACATTTTTCTTCAAAAGGGAAGGTGGACAACTGCAAACCATCTCCATAGGCAAATTTAACAAAGGATCTGATTGAATCAGTTTTTGCAGCTGCATCCAGTGGGACAGAATATGTGCAAATAATGCTTCCGTTAGCTACGTACGTCAAGGGTCGTTGTGGAAGCAAGTGGAGCGACGACCATTGCCTTGCAAAGATCTGAACTTGTATGTCTTGTGCATTTTCACACCATGTCATACAACGCGTGGGGATGCTATCATATCTATTTTTCTCAGTTTGTTTACCTTGTTCTTCTTGCCACTCATCTAAAATATTTTCGCTGATCGCAGAAAATAAAATAATGTGTATTGATTGAAGAGATATATGTTGCAGAGTTTCTGTTGAAACATTGGTACAGTTGTTCTGTTTATATGAGATCTCAGTCAATGCAGCCTGTCATCTTTCGCTTCATAATTACAATAAGAATCTCATTATTCTTCACTATCTTGAAGCATTTTATGTATTTGTAAAGAATAAAAATTATATATATGAATACAGAAAGAATGCTTCCTTCAAAAAGGCAAAATACAGTAGAAATATTCAGTAAATGCAGTAATCATTTATGCCATCCAGTGTTATCTTTTGCAGTAATCATTTATACCATCCAGTGTTATCTTTTGCAGTAATCATTTATACCATCCAGTGTTATTTTGTGCACTAATCTTACGGACGATAAATCTTATATTACATTCATAAGAAAATTCCAACAATATATCCTTGGAAAATCTAATATCCCCACCAATGGTTTGCTGATTGAAATGTATAATTGAAGCTCAGGGATAATTCTAGTCCTAATCGGGATCATCTCTCCAGAGTAGATTAAAGTGCCATACCTGTATCTCTAGGTGGAAGATGGCTATGGACGTAAAGAAAATTATTTATTTTCATGTAGAAATTATATTTAAAAAATCTTGAACGAAAGCAACTATTTTTTTAAATAATTTGATTTGTTCTAAATTGAAGTTCCAAACTAATGAAAGAGAAAAAGTCATCTTAACGGTTTTTCAGTGGAAACAATACTAAGGCTACAAAACGCTCCCAACAATCTTTGAAACCATTTTCTGTTAATATAATTTCAAACTGATTTCTTACTAACTTCCGTTTTCCCTATCTTCGTCTTTCAATTATGTTAAGTATTTTCATTGTCATCGATAACTATGTGCCTATTCTCTCAACTGGATTGCTTGCAATACAATCTAAAACCAGAAATAATGGCATTCAAGCAATTACACGGAATCTTATACATGCACAAAGATGACAGGTAAAAAAAAGAATATCGCACAGCTAAACATTATACGAGTTCTATTGACACTGTTTTGTTAAAGGACCAATTTTACAGCAAACTGTTTACTGTAATTTTAGACATTGTCTAACATTTACAAAGTCTGTTACGGGAGCAGAAATAGTTTTCTCTGCTTTCTGAACAAAATTTACCCCGTTTAATTCAGCAGCATTGAAATATAGATATTATCACAGGAAACGAGTGATTAGACTCACGTATAATGTATTGCGAAATCGACAAAAATAAATCTAACATAATATTTAGCCAAGGATTGATTAGAAGATAATCTTGAATATCATAAGGATGTAGACTGCACGATAAAGAATTCAACACAAAAGAGAATATCCTTGATATGGTGACTGCATGACCAAGGATTCAACATAGAGTTAAACTACAAAAATGAATCAAGGATCATCTCCGAGATACATTCCTACTGACAGTTTTCATATATTAAACCGCTCCGGTGGCCTAGTGGTTAGAACGTCAGCCTCGGATGCGGGAGGTCGTGGGTTCCATCCCCGGCCGATTCGTACCAAAGACTTACAAAAATGGTACTAACAGCTGTCTCGCTTGGCGCTCAGCATTAAGAGGTCAGCGTTAGGACTGGTCGGCCTGGTGTTAGGATAATGTGACTGGGTGGGCAATCATGCTTAGTGTCTGCGGCATGATGACCCAGTGCTAGACATCACTATAATCTGTCATACTGCAGACATCGTAGCAATATGACTGAAACATTGTTAAAGCTACGTTAAAAATTCAAATCACACATATACAGACTCAAATATAAGAATCAACCTGATTAATACACCTACTCACAGTTTTGCGCGGCACATTCCTAACTCATTGGTGAGAATCATAAATTCATTTCCAGATTTGCAATATGATGTTTCGAACAATATTCATTGGCAGAAAGCTTACAAGTTAAATCGGCATAGAGTTTGTGTTGAACAAACCTGCTGAGCAACCTTCGAACAATGAGTGAAACAATGCCGAACTGTCTCCAAGATTAAATCTATTTCAGAACCATGAACAAGAGCATATGTGTTTCGAAACTTATCGCGAGGAGAAGTGCAAAGAAACAAATAGTACTAAGTGACATACGACAAAATATGCACAAAAGTGAGAATAATTTGTGCAATGCGGTAAGATTCCCTTTGCACAAGATTGGAATGCGATGTACGACAAATCTGTAACGCAATGTAAGTTAATATATTGGTGATCAGTAGCTTCCACAGTTTGCTGCGTTACGGCTTGTGGACCTGAGTGCAAATATATCAATCATTCATTAATAACAACAGATATCATTATCACTTAAACTGGTATTATTTGACTTTTCAATGAATTTGAGTTGTTGGAAAAACAGAACAAGAAAATGGATTTAAGAAGAGAAAAAGAGATGAAAATGATGGTTCAACTTTAAATAAAAACAAGAGACAGGATTAAAACATGAATCATTTACACTTTTTTCGCAAACGAAAGATCAAGAAAACATACTGAGGAAGTTACAAAAGATGTATAAATAAAAAAAAGATGCTGACTGTTAGTTCTGGGCACATGATGATGGATACTTGAGAAAAAGTCCCAGATGAATACGCAGAGGAACGTGGATACCACATTGATTCTTATTAGAGGTTAACAACGAACCTGTCCCGATGGAAATCATCACATATCTTGTCAGACCCAACATCACGTGAACATGGAACCTCATGCTGATATTTTGACCAATCAGATCAAATTATTATCAAACCAGATGTCATCATCTATTGCAACAAAGAAACAGAAGTGAGTATCGACAACGGAAGGAACTTCGAAGTTTGAATATGACAGACGAAAGTTAGTCCTTGAAATATCGGAGAGAAGAGGGGATGAGAAACGTTTCTAAGACTAACAGGTTATCACTTATTTGTTTGTGAGTACAGTTCTACAATCAATGTTGTAAGCAATACGTTCAAGATCCAGTCAACTGAAGGAGTGAAGATTGTAACAACTGTTTGCTCTTAAATTAAGTATCTGAAAGAGGCGAAACGAACAAGTTGAGTACAATTATCATTTATTTCTGGAAGTTACAAAATGAAAATTTAAGAGCATCGTAAAGTATAGTGATTTAAATCACCAATAATCCTAACTGTTCTATAGCAAATCAAAATGTATAGAAATATTCCGAATGAATTCCAATACTAATTTTGCTGATGAACCAATTCTCTTAATATATCACTTTGATAAAATCCAGAATGTCTTTGAATGAATTTACAATAATACCAAAGCAGTCTTTCAATCCAAAAAGTAAATGAGGACTTCGTAATCCCGATGAATAATTTAAATAAATGATTCCTCTCAAATTACACAAACAGTAAATGCTTCCATAGACTGAACTTAAAACAGGAATGAATAATTGTTTACTAAAACCTTTTTAAATACTCTGTCAATTGATCTACGAAGCAATGGTATTTTCTAGAAAACTTTACTAATTTGTAAACAAGGTCAGGTTTTTAACTTAAATTGTAATAAACAAAAAGTCAAGCATTAGGTAGACACAACCCTCAGCCATGACAATGGTCAGGTAGACCAAAATTCTACCCTGAATCACAAAGATCAAGCGCACACTATGTTTCTTGGCACTGTTTTGAAGGCAGTCAATGCCCATTAATTAACCTCAGTGAAATAGGTTGCCTATTGGTGCACATTACAGTTCTGCAAATCAATCATACCCCTAGTACATACAGCGGTTGTGGCAGTACAAGTGCATTTAAGGGACTAGGAAATGTTAATGCAATCAAGACTCTTCAACAAGTGCCAATATTTGGGTCAGCGTTTGTGTGTTATTGTAGACTCCTGAAGATGCCAGAATGTCCCAGGACAATTTACTGAGGAACTTGCGGATTTTGATGTATGTTATGTATGATCGACCTAAATTCAGCTAAGGTGGTCACTTGCGATTGCATATGGTCAAAACGAACTGTGGTGTTTATGACAGAGTGAACCCCTCCCACAAAGTGGATATAGCCAGTAACTCGCCCTCCCCACACCATAGAAAGAATATTAGGCACAACAGAAGGAAAGTTAACTATCGGGTTGGTATATGGTAGAGAGGTCATACAGCCTTCGCATGCAGATTGACATGGTTGGACTACAAATAATGGTGACTGGTTGTGACATCTTGGCACAGAAACTATTATAATCCTTGAAGAGACTTTTAAAACGGACACTTCAGACGAGGAACACTCAGCCATGTTGGTCCAGATGATGGTGCAACTGCATATGAATTAGATGATGATTAAACAGTGACATATGGATTACATGATGATTAGACAGTGACATATGGATTACATGATGATTAGACAGTGATATATGGATTACATGATGATTAGACAGTGACATATGGATTACATGATGATTAGACAGTGACATATGGGTTACATGATGATTAGACAGTGACAACCGGGTTCATATCGTGATACATCTCAGAATATGAGAAGGGGGGAGTGATGCGAGGTCCCACTCCTTATGGTTTTTGGTTATCGTTATCTAGGACATTATCGACCCCGTTGTTACTGACCGGATCGAGCAAACAATAAAATAAAATATGAAATTAATGGATAGAATACCAGAAATACCAGAAATCTGAACAGAGATATAGAATAGAACAACACGAGACCCCGTATGTAAAATATAACAATTTAATTAATTACATATGCAAAACGCAAAATGCAATACGATTTGAATGATTCACTTCTCTTAGAAAGAGATATAAGAAATTTATGCTAAATTCAATTAGGCGTTCTGTTACGCCGACAAAACGAATGTCATCATATAATCGAGTGAATGCTTGAACTCAAATGCCGGCACATCAGCATCACCTGCTTCCGGTCTTTTCCAAATCGGCGTTGCCTTATTTATTTTCCTTCTCTATCGCTCTAGCCTCTGCGGGTCATCAACTGTCTTAGTTGTAGACTGTGCAATCAACCGTCTTGGTTGTAGGCTGTGATCTTTTCCAATTAAGCAGTACAGGTATGTAGCTACTTTCTTTGTGCCTTTCTGAGCCCTCGCTCGCTTATCATCAGAGAATTCCCTCTGTCTCTTCTCTGGTCCTGTGTCTCTCGAATTTCCAGAACACTGTCCCGTGGACAACTTATTTGACCAGAGAAAATGCTTATTAATTTTCCTCGTAGCTAAATTCTGGCTTCCGTCGAGCTTAGACTGACTAATTTCAAGAGGGAATTTCTAACATACCTAGAATCCCATCTGGGAATACGATCGTCATTTAGCTTCGCCAGTCGTTATTACTTTCTCTAACCGCCAAAATTTTAAGACTCCAATTGAAGTCAGAATAATCCTCTCTTTTTATTAATAACCATTTTGGAAAATATCATTTTATGACACTTGTTTCTAATGGTTCAAAACATCCAAAACATTTTGTCTGGTTCGTCTCAAAGCTGTAATTTTTTCGCGATTTGATATTTGACCTTACGTTAACATTGGCCTCTTACATCTGTCAGACCGTTTTCGAACGGGCTCTAAATAAAATTCAATTCCTGCCCCAAACAGAGTATATCTCATCTCTCGCAGTCAGCAGTTTATTGCGGGCCTAGCCCATACATCAATCTGAATTTTACATGTCACGCTGACCACGACAGAATGTACTGCGATATATCTACAAACGTTTGCACCATTTCATGGACATAGAACATTTTGGTTCATGAGCGTATCGATTGACTTGTATTTAGCATGGAAAATACATTTAGTGAGTGTTACTAAACAGCAGCAGCATAATAATACTCATACTTATATATAGCAGAGTAAAGCAGTTTATGGTGCATATCTACCGTAAGTACCGGCATCTGTATTGTAATTTAATTTTTGTTATTGTAGATGACTAAATAAGTATGATGCTCCATTACAAGTTATAATAAGACCTGACTTTTTTTGGAGAGGAACAATTGAATATCATCACACCAGCAATAGGCTAGAGACGCGTAATATGGCTAAAATTAATTTGAAGAGACTTTTAGTAGTCCAGTGCAAAGCAATGCAAACAAAATACCTAAATGTAGGGAACTGGAACCAAACTGGGACTTTGGATAAAAACACAAATTTGCGTCTTATGCACGTTTCCTGTGTAGTTTTAAAAACATTCATGTGACCAAATGGGTTGAAATATTTGGATGCTGTTTGTTATTATGGACAGAGAAAATGTCTAGCTACATTGCCCATGTGTAGGAGAGCTACCGTCTTCAACACTAACGTGTACCAATTAGGGACAATATCATCGCACCCTGCAGCAATCTAAGTGTGTACCCCAAATATGGCGCTTGGAGTTCCCTTACATATTCATCTAGACGAGCAAGTGCATCACAACATTTGCATGGATTACTTCCCTTGCCCTCTAAGTATATTTTATTTCATACACTCCTCCAGAGATTTCAGGACTGTTCTGTAACATGGTATTATCGGGAAATTGTTCGGTATCTGTATGGTAAGACTTTATTTCGCCTATCCTTGTTGATGATACAAAACAATGTTATCAGATCTTAGAAGTCAACACTTTCACGGAACACCATAAAAAAACCGAAACCAACAACAACAAAACAAACAATGAAACACGAACGTGAACATACATCATTCAACATCATATATACATGTATCATGTTGACTGATTCTAGTTCACGGTTCTTATTACTTTTTTGCTGCATGTTCCATGAAATTGTTCACTATATTACATAAATAAAAAAACTGAAAAATTGTTAAAACTACGTTAAAAATCCAAATCACATCACACATCACATAAATAAAGAAAGGATAAAATTAGAAACAATTGAAAGGAAAACGTGATTGAATAATATACACGAACTAACCATACTTACTGGGGAAAAGAAATGTAGAGAAAAAGATGTCATCCATTCGCATGGAAATAATTAAAAAATAACTTCTACTGTGAAGTGTGTGCCCACGAAAGACGTATTATATGTTACCATTTTGTTTTCGTGTGACTGCCACGCCTCGGATTCTTACTTTGGTATTGATTAAGAACTAACCATAGGCACGTGATTCACTGCTGTTCTCTCTGCTTCTAGGTGACAAGAGTGTAAAGAAAGACATCTACTAGCTTCCGTAACATGAGTCGTTATCGACACATCTGTTAACAATGTCGAAGGATAATTTGCCATGTTTTCAAAGGAACATAAAGTTAAAATTAGTGACATCAATTAATTTACAACAGAAAGCTTGAAATATTGAAGACGTTATCGCCTGGTGTTTTTCTGAAACACTGATGACGGAAACTTCCGCTATCCAATTATCGGGGGATATTTGCGTCAAAAGTGACCGTCTGTTTGGAATTTTCTCTAATAATCTCAAATAATCTGTGATCAAATAGACAAATATATAACTTCCCCAGTGCATCTTTTTGCGTCATATGACATTCATTATTTTGTGTGATGACATGAATTTAAAAAAAAAATTAGGCACGTTTCCTAAACATGCTAATAATGGGAGCGGGTATAAAATTTGTCTAACGAGACAAAGAGTAAAACCTTATGCCAGTTTCTCATCTCTGCCTCTGCTTTCTGAGTATCATATAAGTGTTTCGGGTACAATGATTGGATGCTGACGTAATGTGTTCTCATGAGTGAAATACATTTGAAGTGATGAATTATAATTGTATCACACATATGTATTGTTTATGCCTATTTGATGTTTTCGGTGGTATGTGTTGGTTGTTTTGATGGAAACATTTGAGTCGGTATGAGTTTATCTTTGCCTGATAATATATTGTATGTGTTGATTGGTACTTTTGTGCAGTACGATGTGAGTTGGTATGACCGTGTCTTTGCTTGATAACATATTGATACAGAAAAGTCATTATACACTATGATGTTCTAGTGCAATTCAAATTAACAAGTCCTATACAACGCACCCTTCGGCCAGCTCTGACATATACGCCAATATGTTTTGCTTGAATTATGCAATTGCTTCTTGATTCTCTTTCTAGAATAAATCCGACATTTTCTGTTTTAAGTATAAAACCGTTTACTTTAACTAAATACATCATATAACATTTACAACACGTGAAGTAAGCACCTGCCACCACTGTTGAACAAAACTGGTAGTACAAGTATCATAGGGGGCCCCGGGGGTTTAGTGGCTTTTGCCGAGCACTGCCCTCTCACCTGTTCGCGTGTGTTCTAGTGTCGGGCTCAGGGTATGTGAGAAATTTTGCGAGTAACTTCCAGTGGGTCGGTGGTTCTTAACGGGGTTTTCCCGGTTTCTTATCGCACCAGTTATACTTGCGCTCTGAAATTTCATTAAAAAAGCAACAACAAAAAACAACAAACAAATACTCTCTCTCGCTATATATATATATATATATATATATATATATATATATATATATATATATATATATATATATATATATATATATATATATATATATATTATATACTCAAATACTCACTGCATGTAAGCTATATCTCGGACACACTCAAATACTCGCTGCATGCAAGCGATATCTCGGATACACACCAATACTCATTGCCATAAAACGAAAACAGCTTTGTCTATTCTGCATTATGCTCCACTTTCGTCAAATGCAATATTTTTGAAGAGCGTGTATTACCTACTAAGGGAACTGCACCCTCATCCTTTTCGCATCTCTATTTCAAATGTATCTGTATGTAACGAACATGTCTTTAACCCTTCTCAATGCTGTAAATATATCTCATGGAATGCTTCGTATACATATTGTAAATAAGACTTTTGCCGATCTAAGGTTCTTTCCCAAACATTAGTTGAACTGTTTTTATTACGAAATTATTTACCGCAGTTATATGCTACATATGACATTTAGAGCGTGTTCTGTGCTTACCGCTCTCTTTAAAATAAAAATAATTTCCCATTTTGCTTTGCCTGTTCACAGAGATGCAAACTATTTTCCCATCAGACAGGGGATGTTTGGGAACGTGTTCACTGAACTGGTAGTAACAGGCACAGGTTTGTTAGGAAGTAAATGTCAGCGAAAGTGAGTTAACTTAAAGATGCTAACCCGACTATAAATATTTATTTCGCATCTGTATCTAGAGTGTTGCATAGACCGATGCCTCAAGTGAACTTGTATTCTCTGTGAAAGTACTGTACAAAGAAAGTCGAATACAATTAAAAGTGTCATACAAACAATGAAATATTCTTAAGATTCAAAACAAAACTATTCTTAGTATAGCGAACAGCCATGTATTTGATGAGTTGACGACGTTATTGCAGTTTTATTTTCGCAGTTGTACTAAAGAGAATGTAAAATGTCTATTTGTGACAGAGAAACCATGATAAAGGCCTTGAAATCTTCACATAGAAACCGTGCTTCCCACTTTAACACTGTATGAAATATTAGTCGAAAAATAACAACTATGTCATTTTCCATGGCGAAAGGCAGCAAACCAAACCAAGCCCTCTCTTCGACTATGTTTCATACTTAATGGGGATGAGCGCATCTCGTTATGGAGCTGATGGGCGATAGTTAAAACAATAGGTGCAGTCATTCGATTTACCATTGATTCATGCGTGAAACAAACAATAATTATGCAACCTGCTTGATATATGACAAAAACTGACAAACAACAGTGCGAAAATGTTGCGAAATCAGCCTAAACTGGTACTTATTTATAGCAAATATTATGTACACTTTGTATAGTACTCCCGTTTTCCTGGGGGTGGAGTGGGGGTGGGGTTGTGTTTTGCTATGCATTCGTTTTTGTAATTGTTCTTTAGTGTCTTTGTGCCCTTGATAACGGAATTATTAGATTCCGAAAGCGCTTGGGCTGGTTTCGCACCAGTGTTGCATTGTTGCACACATATCACACAGAGAGAGAGAGACACACACACAGAAACACACATACACACACACACGTACACACACACCTATACACACATATACACATACGCACGTATAAACACACACACGTATACAAACACATACACATGTATTATGGATCTCATGATGAGTCAATTTACCATAATAGAAACATTTCCGAAGACAAAAGTAAGAAAATAAAAAAAAATCATATTGTTTAATGTGGAGAGTGAATGATACATTGTACTTTCAAATGTAAGTCATATTTAGAAATCTTCGAGACTAGATTATGAAACACTTTATACGTTCATTTTAGTGTTTTTTGCTTTTCGCGTCTGAAAACACACAGTGTACCAATCAAAATAAGAAGCTTGAGACTGAAAGGAAATACTTTTGGAAAGAAAAACAATAATGTTTTAATATTTTTATTTTGTTTTTTTGTTTTTAACAGACGACAAAAGCAACACTCATTCACTCACAGTTTTCACTTCCGGATCGGCGTCAATGCCTCGTTATTTGATCTGAACTATCGCGATAACAGCAACACCGTAATGATCATATTCTAAAGATTAAAATCTTGCCTATAGCAAAATATCAAGAGTGCCTACATCTGACCCTTGTATTACCATCAATATCCAGAGTGCCTACATCTGACTCTTGTATCACCATCAATATCAAGAGTGCCTACATCTGACTCTTGTATCACCATCAGTATCAAGAGTGCCTACATATGACTCTTGTATCACCATCACTATCACGAGTGCCTACATCTGACTCTTGTATCACCATCAATATCAAAAGTGCCCACATCTGACTCTTGCATCACCATCAATATCAAAAGTACCTACATTTGACTCTTGTATCACCATCAATATCAAGAGTGCCTACATCTGACTCTTGTATCACCATCAATATAAAGAGTGCCTACATCTGACTCTTGTATCACCATCAATATCAAGAGTGCCTACATCTGATTTATGTATCACCACCAAAACGAGAGGATAAATGCTTTACAGATTGGTCGTTCAAAGTTGTAATGGTTAGAAAGTTGGACTCTGAATCCTGCCATCCTACTTAACCACAAGGAATAACCGTGATTTGAGACCAAAAAGTACCATGCACACTTCTTGATAAGTATGAAATGTTGATAAGTGCCACCAATGTCTTCTTGACACAGGACATGCACAATTCGTATTTATCATTATACGAAACACTTTTGACATCGACAGTTTCTTTGTGGACAGATAAAATTTTGACTGTCATTTCTCTTCATCTACTAATCATTAATTTGATACAAGGAATCTGTTGACAAGCAAAATCCAAGAAATGAAGTTACTGTCACACACAACACGTAGTCCATGCTGTAAAGGAACCATGCGTATCAAGGAATTACCTCGACGGCATTGCCATATTAGCCGTTTGGGACCGGACGATTGATATTCCTTATAGGCGCCCAACTTTTGTGAGGACAACTACATTTCTCTAGACAACATTTTGCTATTACACCAATTATATATATATATATATATATATATATATATATATATATATATATATATATATATATATATATATATATATATATATATATATATATATATATATATATATATATATATATATATATATATATATATATATATATATATATATATATATATATATATATATATATATATATATATATATATATATATATATATATCTATATATATATCTATATATCTATATATATATATATATCTTATATATATATATATATATATATATATATATATATATATATATATATATATATATATATATATATCTATCTATATATATATCTATATATCTATATATATATATATATCTTATATATATATATATATATATATATATATATATATATCTATATATATATATATATCTATATATCTATATCTATATATATATATATATCTATATATATATCTATATATATATATATATATATATATATATATATATATATATATATATATATATATATATATATATATATATATATATATATATATATATATATATATATATATATATATATATATATATATATATATATCTATATATATATATATCTATATATCTATATATATAGATATATATATAGATATATATATATATATATATATATATATATATATATATATATATATATATATATATATATATATATATATATATATATATATAGAGAGAGAGAGAGAGAGAGAGAGAGAGAGAGAGAGAGAGAGAGAGAAGCAGTTGTATTAATATTTGTATTATGTAGAACGGTCATTTAAAAAAAACCACACAAAAAATAGTATATCATATCTTGATATATTATTGACGACTGTTCAATATTTCATCAGATTTCTATTTATATAATAAAAGATATGGTGAGCATACTACTTATAATCAAATATTTTATAACTAATTAATCATAATATATTGAGAATTAATTTTAAAATGCCCTTTTATTTTAAAGAATTAGTAAACTTAGTTTAATGATATTAATTTATACTTTCACTTGTTAAGCTATTCTGTAAATTAGAATAATATAAAAATATTCTTAAGTAATTGTAAAATGGGGACATAATTCCACAAAATTATTGATTAATGAATGTCATATAGTGTTTTGGAAATCAGACCTTGTGTATATACTATAATAAGATGGTGAATCCAAAAGGTCTCCTTTAGCATACGTTCCATCTCATAATCAGCTATAACAATAGCTTGAAAGGAGAAATCTTACAAAGTACTGGAACTCTTGTTAAATATGGTAACTTGAGATGAAAATGATTGATCGATATAAAAAATTCTTTTTTGTATCTCATCTATGTTGGTTCATACGATTAGATTTGTTGACTGGTTTGTCCACTATATGGGATGCCACATTTTTTGCACGTGATCAAGCAATAAAGCGAAACCTGTCACATATTCTACGTGTTGGTGTTGTTTATTATATATATTCGCTTTCTAATTCTTCGACTGCTGTGTTTTGTCTTCTTCGTACATCATTTGTACCAGCTGATACTATCTCCGATATAAAAAAAAAAAAAAACATTTCTGCAAGGTATTCGGTTATTGCCATGTAAATGAATATATAATATTGTTGTCTTCAAGAAGTTCGGTTAGTCAGAAACATGTTGACACTATTCGTCATTAGTTGCAAGATATTTGTATTGTTGTCTTAAATCGCATGTTAGTAAATACAGAACGGTGTCATATTTTGAATATATATTTTTCTAACATGTAAAACCTGCAATTCAAGAAGTTCAACCTCCTTATTGGGATCATTCATTGTAAGGTGGATTGGATGTATCTTATTGGGATCATTCATTGTAAGGTGGATTGGATGTATCTTATTGGGATCATTCATTGTAAGGTGGATGGGATGTATCTTATTGGGATCATTCATTGTAAGGTGGATGGAATGTATCTTATTGGGATCATTCATTGTAAGGTGGATGGGATGTATCTTATTGGGATCATTCATTGTAAGGTGGATGGGATGTATCTTATTGGGATCATTCATTGTAAGGTGGATGGAATGTATCTTATTGGGATCATTCATTGTAAGGTTGATGGAATGTATCTTATTGGGATCATTCATTGTAAGGTGGATGGGATGTATCTTATTGGGATCATTCATTGTAAGGTGGATGGGATGTATCTTATTGGGATCATTCATTGTAAGGTGGATGGGGTGTATCTTTTTGGGATCATTCATTGTAAGGTGGATGGGATGTATCTTATTGGGATCATTCATTGTAAGGTGGATGGGATGTATCTTATTGGGATCATCCATTGTAAGGTGGATGGGATGTATCTTATTGGGATGATCCATTGTAAGGTGGATCTGATGTATCATTTTGGAATCATTCATTGTAAGGTGGATGGGATGTATCTTATTGGGGTCATTCATTGTAAGGTGGATAGGATGTATCTTCTCTTTTCTAGCTCCTTGATTAATAAACTGTATACAATCATTTTCAATAACGACAGTTAAGATGGTAGAATAGTATTCCATCTCTGTATGCTTCTGATATCACGGTTCCATGGTGTAATGGTTAGCACTCTGGACTTTGAATCCAGCAATCCGAGTTCAAATCTCGGTGTGACCTGTTTTTTTTTTTTTTTTTAGTTTTCTTATTTTTTTCGCTACGCATGCATTTGTTTGTAGGCTATTAATAGTTTCAGTCAAAGATACATTTAAGTGCAGTTGACATACAGACACACGCACACACAAACGTATACTCATACATATCTTTTTCTAGAGTCTAAGCTACTTTAGATCTAAAGATCTTTAGCGATATTCCGGTGGCTCTCAAAATCGATAGCGAAATATTATGGACACGCTTTTAAGTGATTAAATTGTAACATTCCAGCGAACCATTATCCTAATCTTAATGGGATATATGATAGACTCGATGATCAGGTAAATTATATGGATAGATTTACAATTTCCCTGATAAACTTAGTCCTAAATTACGCCCAATACTTATTTCGTTTTAAATACGTCAATTCAAATTAAACGAATTCAACAAAAATATGAATGTAATGCAACACTGGTTGCCAGATAATAAACAAAACATTGAAGGATATTAAAATAAGGAGCTAACCTTGGCGGAAAACGATAAGAGGCGTAAAATATGTATTAGAGTAAAAGGAAGGTAAAGTGAAATAGACTAGGGGTCTGTTCGACGGAAATCCTTGAAAGGGAACTACGAACTAAGCCTTTGAAAGTTCCTGCATTTTATGTGTTTCAAGGGCATAATTCTAACTACCTAACTAGATCCGTCCTTGGAAAAGAAGCCAGATGTTAACACCATCGTCTATTTCAGCCTCGCAGATCCGATTGCACATTCCAAAACGAGAGCTAAACCGATTGCTCCATGACAGGCAACCGTCTTATCTGTTTCTTTACTTTCCTTTTTTCTTCCTTTATTCATTAGTTGTGTTTCAAAACAGACCCATTCTAGTTATATACGGCACAAAACGCATCACTCGTGCATTGGTTATGATTCAAAAAGTACTTGAAACTTCGCCCTGGTAATCCACCCGATATGTCCATTGTTTCAGCCTACAAGCCGTAGTCCATGATGGTCATTTAACAGCAAAAGTACTTAACACTTTCAGTAGTGCATTATACTATTCGTCAATGCATAGTCGGGCTTTTCCATTGTACTTACATTGTATGCACACATAAAATATCGTGTCGTACTTTGGTTGTATGTTAATTCTAGCTTAGACAAATATATATACAAACCAATCTTTGATGTGAAAATAATTAGTATGAAAGTGGTTCTGGTAGAGGCTGCACATAAATGTTGTGTAGGAAGGTATAAACTGAAAGCAGTTTATTCCTTCTCACGATAAACATCGAGGCTTTGGAAGTCACATAAATCTGACATATTTACTTTTGTTGGTGTGTATAAGCGTCAAGAGATATTCGGACTCTATAACTTTGTTGATAATCTTTTATCACGTGAAACAGTGAATGCGTTTGAAACATACCAGAAGAAGAGAAAAACGTACTTCAAAGAGAATTTCGACTAACTTTTAATTTCCGACAGAAAATCTATAGATTCGTATGTCTTCACTGTATATTCTAAATAAATATATTAGTTTGAGATCTGTTGAGCGAGTGGGTGGGAGACACAGAAAAATATCACGCAAATTTCTTCAGCCATATTGAAGATAAATTAACCCTGAAAACTGAGTAAATAAGATTATTAACTAAAACTTAGTAAATAAGATTAGTAACTAAAACTGAGTAAATAAGATTAGTAACTAAAACTGAGTAAATAAGATTAGTAACTTAAATCCGACGCTGCCAGATTGTCCACTAATGCTTTTACAATGAATTGCTCAAATTATAGCAAGAATCCAGACAAAGATGTAATATTTTTTATCAATCCATCTTATTTATTCTTATTTACGTTAGTCAATCAGTTTGCGAGACAATAGTCCGAATTGTCCTTATGTTTTTTTACGGTCGGTAATATAGCCAGCACTTTGGGAGTAAAATTAACGTATTAAATTTCTTTTAATTGAATTTTAAAAAAAAGTATTGAAAAGAAGAGAACCGGAATTTGCGAAATATTGCTGGTAATTTGCAAAATTTACATTCAGTGGCTTACAATGTACGAAAAGGAAACAATGTAAGTATCTATGTATAAAAGGGGCATATCGTTATCAGGTTTAGATGATGACACTCTAAATAGCAAAGCAATGTTTGGTTGGCACAGAAAGTGTCAATCAGAGAGGCATGTCACGTGTATTCAAAACAAGGCTTTGCAACTGAGTACTTAAGGAAGTACATGTTAAGGAACAAGTCCTCCAAAAGGTCTGTAGGTTTTATAGTTTTACTCTAGCTATAAATTATTCCGAAATGCCTGTAATGATGCTAGAGGGAAATGATGAACTTTGCGTTGAAATGGAGGGTGTTTGCGGATTATAAATCATTTTGTTACATTTTGCTCAATAGTCAAAACTACCTTTGATGCATCAAAGGAAATGACTTTTTGATCGGGGAATAAGTTGAGATTACTGATATAAATATTTTTATTTTATGCTCATTGTTTCTCCATTATCTTTACATTGTTAGACCGCTCCAGTGGCCTAGAGGTTAGAGCGCCCACCTCAGATGCGAGAGGTCGTGGGTTCGAACCCTGGCCGAGTCACACCGAAGACTTTTTAGTGTTAGGACTGGTTGGCCTGGTGTCAGGATAATGCTATATGTCTGTGGCATGATGCCCCAGTGATAAACATCACTGTAAACTACCACACTGCAGACATCGTAGCGATATGACTGAACAATTGGGTAAAAATCCAAGAGCACACACACTCACACACTTACATAGTCAGAATCGTGCAGTAGTTTTCCATACTAAACGGCTTTATAGAGCACGACACGAGTGCCTAAATATAGTACCGTGTATTATAAACTACACTTATGTAGTAGACGATTTAGGGTTTGGTTGTTTAGATTTGTTTGTTAATGAACTACACAAGCTGTTTCTCCCATTTGAATGTAGTGATCATAAAGTTAACGATGTGGACGAATTAACTGAGTCATAAACGAAACTTTCAAACAAGCAAACGAATAATGTGATACTCGCAATGTCATCAACAAACGTGAGAGACGCAGTAATTGAAATACCCTTCTGATCATTGAAACAGTTACTTAGGAGAAATATTCGTAACCTTTCGCAAATAGAATGGTTCAGACTATGACCAGTGCTCTCAGACGTACATTTTACAAGTCATCCAAACACTAAATTTCAGAAACCAAATGCAACTGAAGGTTTTGGTAGAGAACTAAGAGCACAGAGCTGCTTTGCAAATTTCCCCGTTTAACTATTTTGATACAATATTAGGCTAGCGATAGAAGACACACACTTTATGATACAGGTCAAAGTTGGGGTCCCTCCAACAGCGATCATGCAAGTGACACTGAATAAACATGTCTTCTTTAGGTAATAAATATACTTACATTTAGGCATCTTGCATTTCCACAAAATGTACTTTCTTAGTTGGTTCTACAAATCCAAATGACATTACCCATGCCTTGGAAAATCTGATACACAACGAATTTTTGGTGTACTTTGGACTACATTTCCAACCTTCTCCTTACTGCACCAATAAATCCAAGCCATGATAAGCAGAAAAACAGAATTGAGCTGGAGCAACAGAAAAAGAAACTTCACCCAATCCAGACCAACTGGGAAAGTTATTTCAATGCATATTCGTTCAAAATATGACTCTTAATTTCAGTTTTAAGTTGACCAAAACGAGAATTTGTTTAAAAAACTAATGTCGAGAGTGCGACTAAGTTCAAATGTCGCCAGGCGGTGCCATGTGCTCATTAATATTGTTACTGTGTATTGATGAATCTACGGTTGTGTATTTATTTTGAACCACAACATAATTTCAATTAATTTGTTTCTTTTAGTGTATTCCTTTATTATGAAGCCATAGGTAGGAAAACGAAATTATATATAATGAGTATATAATAAAAAGGTTACTGCATTTGTATGGGAAAATATGAACGAGTTTCTTTTTTCGGACTAATACTGAATTCCCAAGGTCGTTTAGCATTATTCAGGAAGAAAAACTCGATCATATTATCCCACACAAATGAAACAACCTATAAGTACTTCATGTACTAATAAAAACCTGACTGATTGACTGAAATGGCATTAGCAACATGTGCGGTCATTCGACCATGTAGGTCAAAATAAATAAATAGCATCAAACGTACTATATATAGTAGTACTAAAATTCCGAAACTCAGGACTATAGTTTAGGATGAACAAAATTTATGCTAACATTTCTAGACTAATTCGGAGTTTTGCGGAGATTAAAAATCAATTTCCATAAAAAAATTTATAAACGATAAAAGAATAAATTTTAAAAATTGTTTAAAAAATTTAACGATGAGAAATTTTCAAATGTCTATTTTTTTAGAAAATGAAAAAAATATACAGATTGTACGGAATTGTACACTTGGATCAGGCATGAGCAAGTCCCACGTGATCAAGTCCTGCACAGGGAGATTTTTATCAAATAAAAGTTACTCCCACAAAGCTACCAAAACTATTTTATCTGAGTTCTGCGGGAGGGGACACTTATTCTACTGGCACAATTAAATAATAAGAATAAAATATCCTTATTACGTGCTATTATTTCTCTATTAATGACTAGATATACTGTATGTTGTGGCCGGTCACCATGGACAGTTAAACACTTTATAGCTATTAATGGACAGTCAATATAGATGGACAATGGACAAGATTTTGTATGTGCTTTTCTGTAAGGATAATCAAGGTAATTACACATTCCTGTATGTAGTTGTGATGTCTCTTGCACAAGGGTAGACGCCCTCAGAAGTCGAGAGCTTGAGGCCTCTAGTCCATGGTTATACTGAAATTTGGAAATGAATCGAATGCCAAAACAAGGGCATTTAATTTTGTTTGTAAGTATTTAAATGACAACTAAGTGCGCTACGAAGTATATTTATTATTTTCGGAAATGTTTATTTAAATAATGCTTTTCGAGGATACTTAGAGACTGAGGCCCTGATCGTATCCATCACCCACCCACCCTCATTGGGCCTGCTCAAGGGTTATCAATGACTGTTAGTTCAGCGAATGCATTTGGTTTATGAAAGTGTAAATGGTTAGTACAGCTTGCAAGCCATATTGACTAATAATGCACTCTCGAGTTACTGTTGTCATAGTATCGCACTTTAACTTTAAAGGATGTTAAAGAATGTCCGTTTATATTGCTTGGTGACCTGTATGTCCTTGTCGCATATCACTTAATCATCAATTTTAGACTTTGTCGTCTATTATGTGTACTTTTTTCCTTTTCGCTTTTAAGCTATGACCAGTCCCTCGTCAGTTTAACGCTCAGTAATTAATTAATGTCAGTTAAATATCACTCGAACGGTGGTCTATAAAGTTTGCAAACAAGAGTGCTTTATGCTTAGGAATTTGCAACTTTGACCTAATGTATGGAAGTTTATATGCCAATGAAATTTTACCCGCTGGAGAAGCAAAAGCTGGGAACATACGTAATCTGTGTACGAGATCTATAACACTACACCTGTCTAATCGTACAGGTGTCCATAAGAACGGTGTGGGAAAGTGAGAATTTGGAAGGAATCCATTAAACAGCATTCAACCCAGAAAACTTTTGACAACGAAAAGTTACGAACGTGCCCAAAATATCGAGACAAGATACCATCAGTGACGTCGAATTTATCGGGATATTCCACTGAATTAAATTGCTTGCTTCTTTACGTCAAAAGTAATCTAGCGCATATATTTCATGAAGGTTTTCCTTTTGCGGGCAAAAATAGAAAATTAAGATACATGATTTTAATAAATAATAATAATAATAATAATAATAATAATAATAATAATAATAATAATAATAATAATAATAACCCAAGATTCTTTGATGTTACGTACAATTTGTTTTAGTTTTTCCTAAGCAAAATTTACAACACAGATATTTTCCCCGAAGTAAAAATATGTTTGTCCATTTCACGTTGGAATCCTAAGCATTCTACACAATGTCAGATATACTTCGTTAAAAAATGCTAAAAGGATTTCACCTATGATCTATTCGGGGTCGAGTCAAATTGCCAGTCTTATTTTTATATTTTTTATTCTTTTGGAAAGATTTCAACCGTTTTTAGTTTTTATTTCTTTTTCTTTCTGGCACCCAGATATTCATCCTTTTTGTACAACTTGTAAAAAGGTATATCCCTAATAAGCAAGCAAATACACTGACTTGAACGAAAAAGTCAAAGGGATTAAGAATGATTTGAATAAGTGCTTATTTCCTGTCCTAAACGATGACTGATTTTAAGAAATGTGTTTGGATATAACTGGTCAAAAATGACTTAAGAAATAGCTAAATATATTGTTATTGCCACCGTTCACAAATTACACTAAAATGACTAAAAATTAGCAACATTTTGTCAAGGGGATTATACGCAATAGCTTACGCGGTTTGATATACGAACTGCTTCCAAAGAAAGGCATTTCCATGCGGTTGAACATAGCTTCTGGTGACGTACAAATACCAGATACTAGTCAGACACTTCTAATTCAGTATTAATTCATGCTGTGTTACCCAACCATCGGGATTTTGCTGGCTGATTTTTAGGTTAGAATCTTGGTCAGAAAGTGGAACTACTAGTCAGAAAGGTTTACTCTTAATAGAAACACGCTATTTGCTTACTCTTAATAGAAACACGCTATTTCCTTAACGTTCAATTAAACAATATACCGGTTTGCACCTAATTTTGGTTTTAGCTAGTCGTGATTTTGACCAATGGATACCGTCAGTCTGCATGGTATTGTAAAAAATCTCTTTGTAATAACTTAAGCAATACACGTATACTGCGATTATTTTTTTTTTAAAAACATTTATTGTGTTGAAAGCATCAAAACCCACGGGAATTTAATTTGATAGAAACTATCACTGATATTATTATTATTCATCTGCAACAAATATCACTGGAATTATAAATATCATTGCAACAAATATCACTGGAATTATAAATATCATTGCAACAAATATTACTGGAATTATAAATCTCTGTTTGCAATAAATATCGCTGCCATTATTAATTATTGTTTGTAATAAATATCAATGGAATTAATTTATCATTGTTTGTGTAAAAAATTATCACTGGAATTATTTTTCATTGTTTGTAACAAATATTACTGGAATTATTTATTTTTGCTTGTAATAAATATCATTGGAATTAGTTATCTTTGCTTGTAATAAATATCACTGGAATTATTTATCATTTTTTGCAAAAAATATTACTGAAATTACTAATCACTTTGTGTAACAAATATCATTGGAATTATTACCCTTTGTTTTGTAACAAATAACACTGGAATTGTTAATCATTGTGCAAACTTTTGTAGGTGTAATTTCATCATACATTCTGTTGTGGTCAGCGTGACATGTAAATATTAAGTGTGACCTATGGGCTAAACTCGCAATAAATTGCTGTCTGCAAGGGATGGGATCTGCACTATTTGTGGCATGAGTTGAACTTTAAAGTCGGTTTGATAACGGTCCGACAGACATGTCATTGTAAGGTCAATAACGGAGATTGGCGGAGCTGATACAAATCAGAGCAAAACATTTGGGAAATTTTGGGCAGTTTGAGACAGGCATGATAAAATTATATTTTCCAGAAAATTTATTAATCAAAGCGAACTAGAGAGGATTATTATGACTTCGATGGAAATGTTTTTTAAAATAATGGCGGCTAGAGAACGTAATTCTGATTGGCTTACCTCAAAGAGGTTGTTTGTTCCTAGACGGAATTCGAGGTTTTAAGTAAATCTACCTCGCTAAATTAGACAGTCTAAGTTTCTAAGGCCATCCAGAATTTAGCTCCAGGAAATAACAAGTATTTCGTTAGATTGTCCAAGGGACGTGAATCGGAAAGTTGAGGACGAGACAGCACGAGATTCAGCTGAATATTAAGAATGAGTCTCAAGAAGCACAAAGTTGTCTCATTTGCATACAATATGTTCATTGATTAAGTTTGTAATTTTTGTTGAATTTATTCATTTTATGTTTAGACATCATTTCCCGTGCTTTCAGAAGGTAAGGGTTTGTATGTATTTTGTCTAAAATGTTATAGGACTCACATATTAGATGAATGAGTTTGGATTTAGTGACCTATACGTATCAGAAATCATAAAGGAATTTCATGTATTTCTTCTGATAAGAATTGTGAGAAGTAAATTATCTGTCTTAATTGATTTGTATCATGTATGCTAAGAATTAATTTTTATATGTATGTAAATATATGTCAATGGATCACTAATTAGCAAAGTAACGTAGTTAAGACCTGAAGTGGAGTCCATCAATTTATTTGTGTAATTAAATTGTGAATTCTTTTCAACCGAGAATCGATGGTGTTAGCATCATGGTTCAATTCATGGAATGCGAGTATCTGCTAAAAAGATATTAAATTTATAATGGTAGGAGTGTGTATTATTATTAGGTTGCGGTCTGAAAATAGCGTATTTCTCCTGAATTACGATAGACGATATCTGACGTAAAAAGAGTGTGAATATTGTTTGATCCCAAGAAATGAAAAAACTTGACATTCATTTTGGATAGTGCAACGGGATAGTGAAACAATGTAGCCGAAGCCTCTCCCATGTGTTCACATTGTGCGATAAATATAAGAAAACTCAGACCAGCACCTACTTTTATAAGGATTGCGCACAGAACATCCGAACACACAAGCTAATAAATAGTCAAAAAGTGAACCTCCCTGCGGATCTTTTTTGATCGACAAAATGTCAGATGAACCGCCAAATAATCCGCTGCATTTCTTGTCAGAATATAGGAAGTAACTAAAGCACGAGATACATTAAGCACACACTTTTCAAAGTCAAAAGCAGACTTGTGAATGCAAGGTTTAACTACCTATGAACTGGCGGTTCGTGGTCAGTCTTTTCCTGATTGTGATCTTATGTGGTTGCACCATACTCTGAGGAAGAAAGGTAAATCACCTAAACCGCAAGAAGAGTGGACTGGACTTAGACGTATTGTTAAGAAGGTAACTGATGACACGTATATCATCCACAGGACATGTCCGTTGATGATTTCAATTATTTATGTCATTCAACTGAATGCATGCATGGCATGAGCAAAAAGTGAACATGAATCTTCCGACCGTAACAAGAATCGTACCACTGGGAGGGTGAGACGGTGGAGGAAACCCTTGAATCCATGAGACGAAAGCACAAACGTGTCTTTTACACATGAAAGATGGCTGCATCATTCCTGTATTTTATCTCTGGTTCCGTGTTATAACTTACTAGAACTGACATTTTTTTAGATTAATAACTCTTCCCGCCATTATTTAATAATGGCTCAATCCACCAGTTGAAGCTTGTCAAAACTACTCCTTTAAGTACAATATAAAATTCAAAATAATAAGGAATTATATGTTTTGTGACTTAACACAAATCTGTCGTTCAGTTAAGCAGCGCTTATTCCTACATAAATAAGACTAAATCATTCTTATGTAGATGTGATCTTGTAGAGACGCGCAACACGTTTTCTTTTCTTGTGTGTAATACCGCGAGCAATGCATTAAATGTTTTGAACTGGCTCTGTACAGTTACTCTAGCTCTCTGTCCTGAACGTGCAGGCAAAATTGTCATATAATAGAGTCTATACTCGCTTATAAGTCGAGTGAAAGCTGCACAGACCCAGATCTCTCGTCGCATATTGCTAAGGCAGATCTGGGTCTGTGCAGTATGTTAGGAATAATTAGTAGAACAAACAACGTAGGACCTGATCTGCTGGTGCAATATATACGATAGATCAGAATCTCTGCTGTTTGCAATTTGAAAAAGCGAGTGCAGACGGTAAATTTGTTTCGTGCACGAAGCCACGAAGCACACGCTTTATGAAACTTTATAATATAGTAACTTGTTTCGATTAATCGTCATAATTCGTGTGGTAGAAATAAAGGGAAGAACAAATACAACTGATGTGCAATAAAATGGAATTCGTCTTCAATTCATTTAATCTGCTTCATCGCTATTGCGTACGGCTTGTATCTGGTTAGCCTACATTTGATACACACAGTAAGTCTGTTTGATTCCACCTTCGACAGATGTATATACAAGCCAGCTTTTGATATGAAAATAATTAGTATTTAAGGAGTTCTGGTTGAATCTGCACGGGTATGTTGTACAGAAATGTATAAACTTAAGACAATTTATTTATAGGCAAAATAAGCATCGATTTATATCGTCAAGTAAAGAAGGCTTTGAAAGACAAGTAAATTTAACAAGCTTACGTCTGGATGATGTGCTGAAGCGTCAACAGGATATCCTTAACGGATAAAACGACCGACACTATACAGTTAAGCCTAGAATCTTGTATCACTTAGAAGAGTGAAAATAACACACATAAAAGATAATCTTGTGGACGATGCACAGAAATGTTGTGAAGGAAGGTATAAACTTAAACCTTTTCCGTTTTAATGTTGCACAGTAGATTGTATCGCTCCTGATAAAGGCCTGGAAATCATGAACTGTTTTCGTTCACTCTTTTCTTGTGATTGAAGCTGTGAAAGTTTCTTTTCCATGTTGTTTAATATTTGTGAACTACGAAGATTGGTTACAAGAAAGACATAACTGTCAGATTGCATCCCATCTTTTATATCCTCAGTGTGTGGGAGAGATACAAGCCAATTTACTGAATGATTAATTAGGCTATCTGTACCCAAAACGCTCCTTTAACATTTTATGCTACAACATTATTTTTTCTCCACCTCCAGGGAGAGTAAATGATATAATTTATGTCATATGCTTTCTTTTTAATTTTAAAAGGACCATACAATTTAGTCAAAGAAGATTTTGAGATATGAGCCAGAACTATATCACCAAGCGTAAAACTGCTTTCATTTATATTTCTGTGATACATTAATTTCATTTCTAAGTTGAGTGGAGATTATTTCTTTTTACTTCGTAAGCCTTCTACACCTTATGTTTGAAATCAGAGATATAGTCATGAAGATTAATAATGGAATTTTCGTTTAAAAGAAGTTTCACTTTTGATAATCGCAAGGGCCAAACCTAATCATTCTTATACTGATTCTCTAGCAGCAAACAACAGCAAATGATAATCCTCATCCAAATCGTTTCCCTTACCAAAGATATACGATCGATTTATATTCATTCAAGTGTTATGAAATCTTTCCAAAGCTCCTTGGTTTTCAGGGTGATAGGACGAAGATTAAAGTGTTGAATGCCAGCTTCGTGCATAACTTTATTCGAAAATTCCATACATAACATTTTACCATTGATCAGACCGGAATGATTTGGAAAGTCAAACAAGTGTAAAAACAGACTGTGATCAAAAGTGAGCTGATTTGATCTTAAGTAAGGAACCACTCGGTTTACTGTTATTCTGCTAAATAGTAGCTTGCAGAGCTTATGGTTGTATTTTCTACCATTTTATATGCATGGCTAGATCTACAGTATTTACAAATATCACGTTTAATGTTAGGCCAATAAAAATATTTTAATATCTTGTGACAATCGTTATTAACACTAAAATGAACAGGCAAGGGAGTTTCATGGGCCAGACTAAGAATATAATGTTTTTATGGCTTCAGACAGCTCACTGACCACTCGTCACCAGCGGCTACCTCAGATGGTCTTCGATTTCTCTCAATAATTCCATTTTCACAAAATAACAAACTGGAACTTGCGTGGTTTCAAACAATTTGTAAATAGCTTTATGAAACAAAAAGGGGACCTTAGAATCTTGTTCCTGTTCGCCAACACGTGTTTTGTCACCCAGATTAGAACAGATAGAATCAGTAGCAAAAATAGAATCTCTGTGATCAATATTTATGAAATGATCAATATAAGGAGCAAAGGTGACCCATCAAAATGTGTTAGCTAAAGGAATAATTTCCTAAACAACGTCATTCTCAAGACCTCGTTTTGTCATATCTCTGGTAACTGCACAAGCAGGATGTAGATCAGGGATTTCATTTCAACAGGATCGACGTTTTGATTCAGATAAGGTTTGTCAGGTACCACAACTTTATCTCCGGCTAGGTCATTGTCTAGTAATAAATAAATACCCTCAAAAAGATGTCACTGCTCAAACAATCACGGGTCCTTACGTTAAGTCTGACACATTGGAGAGGAACATTAACAATGCCGCACTCTACTACCTAAAGATGAACACGTTCAGTAGGAGACTTGCAGACAATGGCAATGTATCTGAAACCAATACTCCGAGAAGCACTGTTCTCGTAATAATTTAATAATCGCCAATATGTGAAAGTATTATAATTCTCCACAATATAATTATACTGTGGTTTGTTTGTCCGAACCATTGTGTTGCTTTCATTACATGATCGTGACCTTGACCTCTTTGAAATAAGAACATTTGTAATAGCTATGCCTCTGCTCTGTTACTTTCCACCATGCGGCAATTGGAAATGACACCCCTTTCGTTTTACAATCAGTGCCTTTAGGAAGAAATAAGGATTTCTGTTCTGTCTTAAGTTTGATTTCTAAACGTTGTGACAAATCGAGATTTGGTAATACTCATCTGAGACTAGATGATATTTTACTGAACAACTCCTGAGAAGAAGATTTATTGAGGTAAGAAAAATTGTGAGTCAGGACAAGGCATCAGCTGTTAAAGCACCATTTTCCAAAGTTTCTACCTTTATCTCATCAAGATAGGTATGACATCAATACGGATGCAATTCTTAAACTCTTCAATTAACTTGAGCTGTCGAAGGTTAACGTAATTGTGATCCATCTTCTTGGCACCGCCTATCAAATATTTGATATTTTTCCCTTGCACATTCGACATGTGTTTGTCTAGTTTCTTTTCTGTAATTCCTAAATCTTTGTCGATATGCCTCATATACGAAGTCTTTACATTTCAAGATACATTCCTTAATTACATCGTATTCAGCACATTTGTACCGAAAGCACGAGCTTTGCCAATAATTATACTTTGTAATAACAAAGTCCACTACTCTTTTGGCCATTTCAAGCTATAAGCAATTTTGTCAAAGTGAGGAAAGTATTTGTCTACTTCATTTTGTTATAATCGGTACTAGTCTAACATTTCTGGTAACATAAAAAAACCTGAACTTGTATGTAAAGGGAGGGGTGCCAGTTCAAAATCTTTCAATCCAAAGTGCATTTCACTTTCGTATCGTTGTATCTATTATCTCTCGTTATCTCTTATTTTTCTCTCAGCCTCTCCAAATACTCGCTCTTTGCATTTGTATTTCTCTTTCGTTTTTCTCTCTGTTTTTGTATTTCTCTTAGTTCTCTCTCCCCCTCTCTTTGCATTTGCATTTGTCTCTCCTTTGCATCTCTCTGCATTTACATTGTCTCTCCTGTTTCTCTTTCTGATTTACATTGTATCATTTCTTTCTGAAGCTGAAGTTTTGCTTATTCCCATTCCATCTGAAGTTTTAACTAATTACTTTAATACGTACTTTTATTTCATGTAAAAATCCAGACATACTAATTAAACCCAAAGCACTACCATCCATAATGTAATTTCCCACCAAATACTGACCAAAATAAATATTCTTTATCTCTTATTGTGTCAGAGAGTATTCAGAACGATCACAATGCCTGACAAGTACAATGCCTGACAAGTAAAATATGCCTGACAAGTACAATGCCTGACAAGTACAATATGCCTGACAAGTACAATGCCTGACAAGTACAAGTAACGCGTCCATTTTCAAAGATTCTAACCCTTAGATGACATTGCGAAAGCTTGTTGGTTTCACTAAAGATTTCTAAATTGTGTGATTCAGTTCCCGGCCGAGCCTACAATTTATGTTCTGACTCTATTGTCTTAAACTAAGTTACAGAAAGAATTTAATTTTACAAGCTTATTAAAAGTAACAATAATTTTTTTTCTCAAAGTTACAAAGTGAAAATATAAGACGAACTAACAATAACGTTAATTAAATCCCAAATTTGTTATTTTGTATTCACTTTAAAATAGTATGGTCCCTCCAAATTAGATTTCCTTTTCTCCCTCTGGTTGTGAAAAGGCAAATTTGCATAACATGAATGTTTTACCACCTTCATCTGTTACTATGTTTTTCATATATGTTATGTCCTTGACACTCGTATTCAACATATGTCCTTGACACTCGTATTCCACATCTGACATTTTTTAAAACTCGTGTTATTGAAACTCTCAAATTTGTCATGCTCCTTAATACTGCTATTTATGTTTAGTACAAGCTTTCTCGTTCTCCAGTGATGGTACAATATTTTCATCTCGTTTCCAGTTGTTAAATGAATCATCGTATTCTTTCAATTTAACAAGTAAATACTGTTACTGTTTATTTTTTTGGTCTTCAAAATCATTTTAGCTGTGTCGGTGTTATTCTGTTGTCGAATATATGTAACTCTTTTGTAAAAATGCCTCCCATATCCTCTTCCTTCAAATCGTCCAATTTGTAAACAAATGGATCATAACAAGCCTGATTTGAATTATTTCCTCGTTAAAGCTAAGAAGGTAGACCTTTGTAAAGATAGCTTTGTATGTTGAATTCCGATTGACCAATGTTAAACGTAGGTGTTCTAAGTGAGTCAGTCAACAGGCAGCCATACTGTTCGCTTCGAGTGGACTTGTCTATTAATGTATTAAGAGTGATAATGTAGCTTTGGTAAAACGTCAAAACATTTTGTTTTAATTTTGAGCAAAATACTTGCACGTCGTGGTCTGTTGGGTTCTGTTGAACCTTCCCATTTCATACACTTCTTTCTGTCTGAGAAAGTAAAAGAAGAACATTTTCTAAAGCGAATCCGAAACATTTTTGCAGTGAAAATATAGTTCCTTCTTCGAACTGTATGTTTAAATGCTTTATGTCTTTGTATGTTTCCACAAATGCTCTGGGCATGCTGTAATCCTTTCTCATTTTCAAATAATACATGTATTTGAGAAAATATATATCACTATTAAACTATTTCATGCAACATTGTCACTTTTAATCTGCCTACCATGTCATCCATGTAACTTTCATAAAACGTTTTTAGTGAATATTTTGTCGATTGCATGTACGTCTGTCTTTCAATTCAGTGTCGTTTTATTTTGTTTTATTCTCGTTTAATTTGACACCAACCTTGAGTTGTGTGTGTTTGTGTATGTGTGCATGCGTGTGTGTGTGTGTGTGTCTGTGTGTGTGTCTGTGTGTGTGATTTGGATTTTTAACGCAGTTTTAACAATTTTTTAGTCAGATCGCTACGATGTATGCTTTGTGGCAGTTTATAGTCATGTCTAACACTGGGTCATAATGCCACAGACATGTAGCATGATGTCCCACCCAGTCACATTATCCTGACACCAGGCCGACCAGTCCTAACACTAACCTCTTAATGACGAGTACAAAGTGAGGCAGCTGCTAGTACCATTTTTATTGGTCTGTATTATGATTCGGCCTGGGTTACAATGCCTAGATAATGTTCTTGCCGCCCATTAAAACAAAAGTATATACAACATACTGTATGCCTGATAAATTGTCTTTGGGAATTATCACAAAGTCAATAGGACATCCATCTGAACAGGAACGTCAATACTTTAAACGTGTCTGTGATTGAATATTTATGTCAATATTTTAAAACGTATCAATGATTTAATATTTATGTCAATATTTTAAAACGTATCAAGGATTTAATATTTATGTCAATACTTTACGTGTATAAATGATTTAATATTTATGTCAAGGTTTACCATTCAAAGGAATGAATGTTACATATACTGAATCACAGCGTACTGTTTGAAAACGAACTTTGTTTCCGTAATTCCTTTTTTATATTCGTTTTTTAATTTAATTGTAATATTTCTGAGATTTTCAACTTGTACCTTATACATAATCGAATACAAATCTGTGTATTTATACACACTAAATACCTAATCTACTGAACTTCTATAACCATCTTGCTATCTGTGTTTATGTTGCTCATTTTAATGCTATTCTCAGTAAATACAATCTGTAAGTATGTATTTTCCTAAATGTTAAAATGTATCTTAGCCATGTTTGAAATTACAAAAAAATTGCTGTTTATTTATTGAATGTTAAAAAAAAAACACAACCAACTTTACCCATAGTTTAATCACGTCCAAATATGTATTCTAATAAGCATTACCATATATACTCGCGTATAAGTCGAATCAAACTGCAAACAACAAAGATCCTGGTCGGCCGTAGCATAATTCTCCTGTGGATCAGGATCTATGTTGTTTGTTCTACTGATTACTCTACATCTGTCGAAGCATGGATCTGCGCAGTTTGCAGCTGAGCTAGTCTTATAAGCGTATATACACGGTACTTTATGGGCTAATCTTATAAGCGTATCTACACGGTACTTTATGGGCTAGTCTTATAAGCGTATATACACTGTACTTTATGTGTTAGTCTTATAAGCGTATATACACGGTTGCTCGACATACTAACAACGTTGGTTAACTCGTGAAATTGTTCAATTAGATTTGTGAAAACTTGTGAATTCAACACAAGGTAGCTATGTGACGTTATTTATGATGCATACACATTTAAATTTGTCTTCATATACTGGCTCCTCCAGTAACTTTTGATTTAGGAAATAATGTCCTCGGGTCTGATAGATCCAGTGATTGTAAGGTTATAGGAAAACCAGCTGTACTGGAATTAGAATTCTGGAAATATATTGATGCCTTCATTTATGTGTGAAAGGGCAAATCCTAAGAATATAGAGATCGTATTATTTTCAGTTTACTATGGTGGAGCATCATCAAATTAACCACTTCTTTATCTTATTATTGGCATCGCAAACATGACATCAGCCAGTCATTAAATTCCTCCTGTAAGTTAAGGAACTCTTTGACACAGCTGTAATGTGGTGGTGTACTAATGAGCTGGTTCCTTTCTTGTTTTGTGCTAGACACTTTCAAACAGACGTCACTTAATGCACCGAAAACTGCTGCCAAAGTTGATATATGTACATGTACTACAAAACATTTTCTAACAACACCGATAATAGTAATGTTCTGAAATTCTATTATCAGGGGAAGTGTCCATCAACTTGGATTGTCAGCTGATTCCTTTTTGGATTGTCCTCTATTGGTTTGCGACCATATCAATGAAAACATTGCTTCCTGATCGTGTCTTCATGTCTCCCTGGACATGTTCCAGCTACATTATTAGGAACATTTAATCAACACAATGCCTGCTTCCAAATATACTGCATCCGTGAAAGAAGTCTCAAATTATTATTTGAGATCTTTGCATCGGTTCATTTTTGCTGACTAGGTACGTCTCAGTTTAGCTTGAATCTATGAATAATTGACACCTAATTCGCTGGTAAAGAACAAAATAAAAACGATATGTCATTTTTGCACAAAAGCTTTATTCGTATGGACGGTTATGAATAAATACATACGTGCCTACTTACCTATATGCATTACGTACGTACGTACGTGCGTGCGTGCGTGCATGCATGCATGCATGCATGCATACATACATACATACATACATACATACACACATACATCATAGGTATGCAAAACATTTAATGTTCATATCGTAGGAAAATAATAATAAATCTTGAAAAAGGAAGAGCAAGACTGAAGATTATAAAACACCGTTTGGACAACATATGATGGTCACGTTTGCTTATTAACAGTTTGCTGAGATTAAATAGATACAAGCAATCGGGTAGAAAGAATGTCACTGACCGTCTTACAAATCACGTAACCTTTTTGCAATGAAACACTTTCAAAAAATGATAATCAAGTATAATATGGAAAGCATTTCAGGCGATAATGTGAAAATATCAGTTTCTAGAATTATTTAAAAGTGCACGATATCAGTAGTGTCAGGAGCGCTTTGTACAGGAATCATTTCCACAAACTTCAACCCCAGTGTCACGACCCCACCCCCACCCCACCCCCCAACCACCACTACATACAGGAAACATCTCAGGCGTTCACCAAGACCTAATCATTTTATCAACGTTTTTCCTCTAATTTTACTAAAGATTAAGTCATAGTTTAGTCGAAATGAGGGCTGTGAAGCAGGTGCAACAGATGTGACTAACTTCCAATTACTGTCAGTAGGGGACCAAGCCAGGAAACAAGTCATCCCTATGATAATGACGTATTGCCCTAACGTCAAGGTTTTGTAATATTTGTTTATTGTTTGGTCTGGGTGGGTTGTTTATTTGTTTTTCGAACCGTTGTGGTTTTTCACAGCTATTATATAATAGTTTAAGTGACTGTACGATGCCAGAGAAAATTATATCGAAGTACGACAAAACTAGTGTGTTATTGGAACTTATTTGCAATCCAAATAAATTGTGCTGAGACTCTTGAAGAACAGCAAGAAAAAATAAATCAAATGAATAACGAGAGCTAATAATCTGCAATGCAATCCTAGGCAAACAAGGAAAAAAGTAGGATCAACAGAAAAATCGAAATCATACACATTGTTTACAAACAGAATGTTCGTTTAAAGTAACAGTTTCTATTTACACGAAAGAAATTAAAGGAAAACAGGAATAAACAGGTATATAACTAATTGCTCTATAAAACCAAAATAAAAAACTGATAGCGATTCTTAAGCGTTTTATAAATTTTAAAGCTGATAATCCAGATTCAAATGTTTTTAAATAATCTATTTTTATCTATACGAGCACTTTGCTTACCTTTACTCATTCAGTTATTCACTGGTACCCCAAAAGCGTGCTTCAAATGTATTCATTAAACAATATAAGTAAACCTAATTTATTCCACGGGTGTTTCACTGCATACTCCAATGCCCCACCCAATCCCATCCTGATAAACAACACACACACACACACACACACACACACACACACACACCTGCAAAGTTCACACTCCAATGCAACTTCAGACAACAACACAGGTATCAAACTATATTATATCATATCCGCCACATATATTGATTTCCTTCCTGCTATTATAATAGCCGCTAAAGTGTTCCGACAATTAGGAATAATATCTGATGGTACCGTTTCTTTACGAGTCTTGAAATCAACTCTAATATTGCTGTTGTTGTTGTTGTGGGGTTTAACGCCATTTTTCAGCACGATGGGCTATACATGGCGGCCAGTATTAATGGTGGAGGAAGAACCCGGAAAACCCCGGAAAGAACCACCGACCCACGAGAAGCTACTGGCAAGCTTTCTCACATGCCCACATTGGAACTCTAATATTGCAGTGAAACGCGTATGAGATATATTTAAGAACTAAATTTGTGATATGGTATCATTCGAAAAAACCTCGCGATCTCGGACATAAAGCAGTCCTAATCGTATTTTCAAACAATCACACCCCAAGATGTCATGGCGATTTAAATCCTTTCAAACATGTATGTGAATATATTCGTTTTTTTTTTTTTCTGTAAAAACAATGCGGGACATAAATACACTACAGATGTGATGCGTATTGGTGTCAACCAGTGTTAATGTTTCCATTGCAAGCGCAGTGTGTTTGGAATATTAGGCAATATTAATCCTATCATAAGCAAGCTGGAGATTAATCCGTAATTTGTTTGCTAACTTCTATATCCAGTAGTGAAAATATTGGATTTATTAGCACGAAGTAAGAAAATTTACTCAAGCAGAAGGTGTGAATGAGATCTGGAACCATTCTAATAATATCCGATTATTATCCGATTACTATCAGTCGCACTATGATTGGAAGCAACACCTCACAATCTTTATAAAAGGGTGGGGTTTTGTGCTGGCTGCTTGTTATTTGACCCCAGGGGTTGTACAAGACAACAATAATGGCTGCAATATTCCTATATCTTTTTTATATCAACATATAAACATATGTATCCCTTGTAAACAGTCGTTTAAAGACCATATTTACACATTGGGGCAACCGTACATGTAAAATCCGTTATAAATTTCGGCAACAAGGGTGGAACCCTCAATGGTTACCAGTTAATATTGTTTGGAGCTAGCGAGGGCCCACATATACAAATATTTACACATGTCCTTACGGTAAATATATGATAATTTGGTTGGGCGGTTTTCTGAGTAAATTTTGTGAAGACATACTTCTGAAATTGTGTAGTTTGTACCTATACAGGTATGATGTTAGGCCAAGCTATAAAAAAGACAATCAAACAGGCAATTCACCAATCAGATACACACTAAGAGGCCTATTGCATCACTGAATTTATCATTCTTTTATAGCCTAGCTATGTCTTTGAGATGCAGTGTATTCCAATATGAGACTTTACGTACTCGTTTCCTAAAAAAGTGTATCTGAAATTCGTTTTGTTATTAAAATGGTATGCATTCTGATTAAAATGAGAACTCCACAGTCCTACGCAGTGGTCAAGTGCGTAAATAAAGATGTGAGATAACGCAATAAAGGAGTGTGAGAAAGCAAACAGTAAAGGAGCGCCGTTTCCACGCGTTTTGATAACCACATATAACTTTTTAATATTGAAGTTAAATTTGTTGAGGAAATTAATAGTTTCCCTGCAAAATTCTGCAAGATAGAATCCAAAGGACACGACCCAACAAATGGAAGCAAATACTACATGTAGTATTATATTCATGGCCGGATGATGGTGTGTGGGTTTTTGGGCCTATCTTCCCCAAAACGTACACACACAAATGTGCAGTCAATTGTCACTTGAAATTTGACCATCGTTTAAATTATTACTCACGTTTACTGGGTATTGCGCACACTTTGAGTAAAAACACGCAGAGGCTTTTGCTTTGGTACCCCTTCAAGTAAAGTAAGGGCCCTTTTTAAATTTTACAACCCCCCCCCCAATTCAACCCCCCCCCCAACAATTTACCTGATCCTGTCCTGCTATTAGACAATAACACAATTTCGTGATTAAAATGTATATGGTGGATGTTTTGTTATTTTAAATCACATAATGCTCTATAATTAGGCGAAAAAGAAAAGAAACACAATTGGACATAATTAACAAATAATTCGGACAAAAGCTAATCTTTGTTTCTCTCTTCACATATCTAAGTGACCGTACCGTTGGAATGAATAAGATGACTGGATTAAGCAACCTCGTTTCAAGGACGAACACATTTTTTGCAGACTGAATACACGTGCCATAATCATCCACTCAAACCTGGACTATTATTATTTTGTGTATTTAAAATCCCTAACACATCTGACTTTAAAAGATACAGTGGTAGGTATAACATCGATATAATGCTAAAATTCGTGCACGAGTTCGAATTGATACTAGGTTTGCTTAATTTTAGTTCATCTCTTTGTGTTAGCTTTGAAACTTTAGTGTATTTGCCTAAAAATGGTTTGCACTTGGACTTTATCTTGAAAGAAGAATAAAAGCATAATAATTTGTTTTTATTTTCGATCTCTTTCATGTTTGATTTAAACCAAATCTATCCACTTTTTCCATGATTAGAGTCCAGACCACATCTGAAAGGTACAACCTGTCGTTTCAAAACGTACGGGATTTCATATTCTAAAGACAAACACTTTTTTCTCGGTCGATTCCTCTATTTTGTACGAAAATAAATATAGTTTTAATATAACACTAGATACGTATGTCTCGAAATTGTCATTACTGTCGATAGTTTTGAACATTGCTTGTAAAAATTGGTTGTTGCTGTTGTTGGGTTTAACGCCATTTTTCAGCACACGATAGGCTATGCATGGCGGCCAGTATTTAATGGTGGAGGAAGAACCCGGGAAAACCCCGGGAAGAACCACCGACCCACGAGAAGCTACTGGCAAGCTTTCTCACATACCCACACTGGCCGAATCCTAGACACGAACCCACGCAGACATATGTGAGATGGCAGTGATCCGCAACAGAGAGCGCTTTAGACCACTCGGTCACTAGGGACCCCGCTGTCAAAAATTGGAATTTTCAAATAAAAAGCATTAGCAACTGTGATACCTGTGTCATTCATATCAATGTTCTGAATGTAGGCAGAGGAATGAAAGCAAAACAAACATAAAAGTTGCAAACAATGTGCTATATCAGTCTCTCGTATTATAAACACTTGGGTAATGAAAGTATCTAATTCTGCGACTAGTGCCTTATTTGTGTCTGTAGAGGTTTTTGACAGTCATAATGTTGTCTCTAGGGAAACAGCTACAGAAGTAGTTAAGGGGGCTATCTGAAGTACAGTGGGATTCTCATTGGTCGAATGGACATTCAACCTTATGTCATCAACACCGACGAGATCATAAATAAAGTTCCTAGTACGTCAATTCGAAATGACAAGAGCGTCCACCTCGGATACAGGAGGTCGCGGGTTCGAACCCCGACCTAGACATACCGAAGATTTATAAAAATGGTACTAACAGCTGCCTCGCTTAAGAGGTTAGTGTTAGGAATGGTCGAGGAATGGTCGACCTGTTGTCAGGATAATGTGAATGGGTGGGACATGATGTCACATGGCTGCGGCATGATGCCTCAGTGCTAGACATCACTATAAACTGCCACACTGCAGACATCGTAGCGACATGACTGAAGAATGGTTTAAGCAACGTTGAAAATCTAAATCACACACATACAAACACACACACACACACACACATATACACACACAGACACACACAGAGACACACAGACACACACACACACACACGAGACAGTCATCAACCAGGAAACCACTGGGTGGCCGTCTACTTCTTCAACGATCTCAGAGTGGACTATTTTGATTCCTATGGATCATTGACTTTATGAGAAGAAATGCAAAGATGACTGGATTCAATAATGTCAGATTCCATGGTGTGTGGACAATATTGTGTGTATTTTCTTCATCAAAGCAGTCTTGAATATCCCTTAGAACATTTGGTGACTCTCTTGATAGAGAGTATGCACGAAACGATGAAAAAGTAGAAATATGGTTTTGTGAACACTATAATTATCTTTTGTCTTTAGCTAGGAAACGCAATGTATATCGATGACAAAATGATCTAGATCAATGGAAGTCGAGTTTGACTCCACAGCGTTGTAAATCTTGTAAATATGTTCCTGTCTGAAAAATTGTTGACATGCCATTTGTATTTGAGAAGTTTCTCGTTAAAATAAAAATGTTGAATTTTGAAACTGGTGTATGTTGTTTTTATTGACACTGTATGATTATATGCTATTTCACCTCACTGTACCCTTCGCGTCATGTTTCATTGGCATTCCAACAAAACCGAAGGCATATTTGGCGAGGTACTCGCCAGTCTGGCCATCGTTGTCTCATCAACCAGTAACATGCCTTCCAATTTATCGAAGCTGAATGAGGCTCACGTGCATTTGCAGCGTGTCAGGCAAAACCTGACTGGGAAACCTGAGGAACATGAGACTGTAAGAATGTAAAAGGTAGCATAATACCTCGTAGAAGAGGTCTTTAGAAAATAAATGAAGCAATGAAGAGGCAATTGGACAGAGAATCATAGGCTGCAGAAACAGCAGTAGCAAGAAGAGAGATTTGTTGATTGTCGAGTGGACACCATGGACATCTCCTCCTTCCTTAGAAGCAGACAATATCCCGTTGGAAAGCCTGTAGCGAGAAGTGGCAATCCTCGCCATCGTTAAGAGATTGCCCAAACCAAACCAAACATCCTTTTTCTGTTTGTGATTGTGTGTATTTGTAATTTGTTCCTAACAAAAAGCCCTCTCCATACTCTAGTGTGTGTTTGTATGTCAGGGTTTAGTGGTGTGTTTTTAAGCACTTATTACCATTGTTTCCATGTTAGCGTCTTGTGTGTGAGATGTGTTTTGTAGCTTTTGGGAGTGGTGTTTTCATTAATGTCCGTGCTTCAGGAAAGTAAAGCGGAGCGTTCGTTAGCCTGACAAATAGAATTCATGTGGATACCATCCAACATTAACATTCAAGGAAATGAGTTAGCTGACCAAATAGAGAAACAAAAACTAAATGAACCAACTCACATAACCATTAATTACAGTGTCAGAGAACTCCTAAGCATAACCAAAAACTTTATTGATAGCAAATGGCAGGATTACTGGAACCAAAACACCAAAGGCAGGAAACTATACTCTATTCTAAAGGATATCAACAGGAATAAGAAACCACCTAAAATCAACAACAATGATCAAAAAACCATAACTAGGATCTATACCGGAAAAAAAAAACACAAACTGACCAGCAGCTTTGGGAAATACACAGGACCCCAACCCCACAACCCAAACTGCTACACTGCCGGGTTCCAGAAGACCTAACACATATATTCAACACCTGCCACAAATTCCAAAAAAAAAAAGAAAGAACCAAACTAAAAATGGAGCAAAGTTAGATTTGATCTCCGGAAATATACCCAGGATTTTTAATGAATAGCAACCGTAAACCTCAATCTCACCTATATAAATAGAATTAACTTTATACATGAATCTGGTTTACAAAACAAAATATAAAACCGAAATGACATAATTCAATTATTTACAACTAGGAGACAGGCCAACAAACCAAACGTAAGGACCAATAAGATCAGATGTCAATAAGATCAGATGTCTTTGACATGTCTTAGCGACCCGAGTATTCGGCAAAGAAATATATCTTATCCAAATAGTTTTAGCCAGAAAATAACATCACACAACTAGTAGAGGCTAACAAACTTAAGCATAGGGAACAAATAAGATCAGATGTCTTTGACACGTCTTAGCGACCGAATAGACATAGCCTAGTAATAAACATCACATAACTAGTATTCAGGCTAAGAAACTCAAATTTATGGGAAAAATAAGATCAGATGTCAGAAACTGAACAAGTGCACCTGTCAGAATGTGGATGTATCTATCCAAAGTCTCGCACTGAAAAAAGGCACTTGAATACGCTACAGCATGAATGCGGACTGCTTGATAACAAATTATTTTCGACTCATTTAAAACCTAAGTAATACAAGAGAAACATAAACATCAAGTTCAAAGAACCTCTTCAATAACTGCCCATCACGAGGTCAGTCACGTCATAACGTACTTGTTTAACATAAAAACCCATATACTTTGCTGGTGACACAGACATTAAAAAAAAATCTTATTTTCACACATTAGAATCACTGTTAATTTGTTTATTTGCTAGATTTAGGAGTTGTCAATCCTTACTCTACTCCTGCTGTTAGAAGTGCCAACGAACATTAAACATGTCGATTCAGGTAACACACAGAGTGAAAATATATGTGGAAATTATATCAAAATTATTTTACGAAAATATCTTAAAACTTTTGTCTGTGATATCGAGCAACTTACTATGATATAAACAACGAAATCAAAATAATATAAAAATATTAAGACTTATGCGATAACATATTAAATAGAAGCTAATTTTTGTACAAAAAATAATATTTAACTGTTAGCAAAACTCTTTAAATTACGTTCAACAGAATGTTTATAGCAAGTAGTCTGCTTTAAGACATTTAAAAAAAATCAGTTATCGATATAATTTCTCCAACAATATTCAATTCCGTGTTGAGCGATTTTTTTAGAATGTTATTTGCACTGATTCTTAGTTTTCTCGAAAACAAAATTAGGTATGGTACAGGGTCTCAATTATTGCATTGCTTGAATGACATGACTTGAAAGTTTATCACAGCTTTAAACAATGCATTGTACATTTTTTTTTTGGCATATACTTAGAATTTAAAATTGTTAAAATGTTACACATGAGATAATTTGTTATATGAAGCCATCGTCTTACTAATAAAGGGATCCTCTTCTCCAATGAAACTTATCTTGTATCTTATGGATATTTAATTTGCATTGTTTGATACTTAGCGTTTTATTTTATAATATATTAATGATAATGTCAACATTGTATTTTGGACTTTACCTTGTCCAAAATCAAGTTAATTTTCTACCTGACCTGAATTGTTGCTTTTGGTTTCGTAAACATGTTTATTTCCATTTGAGTCTAGAACTTTGGAAATTCCCCATGATTTGCCAGTTGTGCCTGTTGTTTACTATATTTTGTATCATAATTTTAGTAATAGACTTCTAATTATAACTAAGATTTTATTTTGTAAATATATTGTAAACCTTCCAGAATGAAATTTTCTATTAGATAATAACTTTTATTAGAAAGTCTTATTTGTGACATGAGATCAGGTAGAGGACTAAATAATCTTTTTACTAAAATTCTGTTTGTTCGTGCTTTAAGATCTCAGTAGAAATTCTATTATTGTTGTGTCCATAAGTTCTTTGAGGCTGGAATTTATTTATTCAATGATGTATTCACTGGAAATACAGGGTGCTTATCAAAAATAACATTCTTGGTAATAGAGACTTAAATTTATAGTGAAATTTCAAATAAGGATTTAATACCCGGATTTATGTTATTGTGATCCAACAAAAGACTTGGCACATCGCTACTATACCTGCCACCACAGGTACATGAGCACCTTCAACGTTGGATTTACTTTTGGATTGCCACTAAATTTTATTCACAACTTTAATCATTAGGACTTGTGTTTGTAATTTTAGGAATATTTGGGATTTATTTCGCAATACTATAAGTTCTTGTTTTACATTTTCACTTTGTATCCGGAAATACATTATTTGTTGAACTGCACAAGGCTTGTTGCTTCTCACTCTTTTATACTACTTATGTTAAGACAATAAAGTCGTAATATGTCAAAAATGTCCATTCTCGACATTCTATGCATTATTGTGTCTCTCTAATTTGAGGTGGCCTCTCGTTCATTTATGTCGATTAGGCTTCAAATCTTTCACATAACGTGGATGAACAAGCCTTTAACATCTCAGGGTTACGCTCAATTAGACACCCGACAAACTAAACATGTATGACCATCACAAAGAATGTTCTTTTTCTTCTCTATTTGACGGACACTTGGTAGATCAATATAAATATCCAGTCTACAAAAAAGCTTTTACAAAACTTTTATTAAAGATTCGATAGATGAATTATGGGCGCAAGTTATGAAGAAAGAAAGAGATAAGCAAGAACGAATGAATATTCTTTTGTGAAATCTACACTGGTGTCATAATGGGAGATATAACACCTATGTCTAGGTAAATTGCTAGCAGTTTTAAATTATATAAGTGTCCAATTACTGTAATATCCCTAATGAGAGTTCTTGGTCAGCATGACCAACAATCAAGACATTGTTGTGTTGAAACTAGTAGCCCTTAATTTCTTCTGCGCAGTTTCAGCATGCAGAGTGCAAAACAGTGGTTTCGGTCCTTTGATACGAGTGATGAAAGGTAGTATCAGGACCGTTAGTCAAGAATTAAACCGTGGGGAGTGTCACCAGCAATCTAGTTATCGGCCTGTATCATCTTGTAGATACAGGTACATCCACAGTAGGCAATGAGACATCCCAGTTAGTCACACAATGGGTTCAAATAGTCGTTTATATATCAGTGGGTTATTTATAAGAAAGGGGAGTTTTTCGCATGTTTTGAGCAATAATTTAGAAAAGTCCACCTCGTATAGTCGGATAATTTGAAAAGAATTGCTTTGTGTGTGTGTTGTTTTAAAGAAAAGACTCGATCTCCCCCTCCCCAAGCATCCATAACTATCTCTTGCATTCGTTTTAGCACCACAGGTATAAAATACACATTGTTAAAATATGATACAAAAGCACTGTAATAAGCCAAAGGGGTTTCTTTACCGAGCGAATTCAACCCTGGCATGAATCCCGCTAGAAGTCACTTGTAGTCCCGATCTTCCAAGGACTTACATACAACTACTGTTGTAACCTGGAAATTCCAACGCGCCAGGACTATACATAATTTTCTCTAATTAACGCATGACCACAAATATCAAAACTAGTTAGATCACAACTTCGTACTTGCCTGTCAACCTCACAACTTCGTGGTGTTTTCCTCATTAAGTTTCCTAAAAGTAGCGCCAATATTTCTCTCCGTGAAAATATACAACGTGACCACCAAATACAGGGAACTATTTTCCATACGCTACCCGAGGTCAGTCAAATTATAATTTTAAGAGCCATTTCACCTATAACTCTACAAAATATTTACCATCATATCAACAATAAAAGGCGTCTCCAGATAACGGAACAGACCCTTCTGAATCTTTCCATTACTTATGCGGCTCTGACGACCTGAACTCAATAAAACGAAACCATGCCATCATGAAATCTCAACAACGCTTGTTCTTAGTTATTGGCTAATTATTCGGGCTACTGACGATTTCCCCAGAACCGACTTCCCATAATCAAACAAGTAGTTACAAAATTGTAAGAAATCCTTCAAATGGAGAGCAATATACAAATGCGCATACTCCATTTTATTACCGTACTTGCATTGTTTGCCACGTTGAAACACTAGATCTCAAGGACAAATGTCGAAAGTTCTTGGAGATAGCTCTTTGAAAGAGACGGATCCAGGAATATCGTTCAAGTGCGTGTGGATGGCGTACACAAGCAGGCAAGAGGTCGGTGGAATGGAACCCTGGTAGGTGCCGGAGGGGCGAAGCTCATGTAGTCTCTTGTCTATGACGTGTTTCAACGGCATAGTTATATCAATTTACTTGTAATGAAACCTTATTCTTGAAAATGTTCCGCTTGGAAAATGCAACAGCGCAAGTGACCTTATATATGAATTTAGCTCATTATCATTGTGGAAAACATCGCAAATTACACGGACAGAGCTCAACGCGATTCATTGCTTACAACAGTAGTGACGCAGAAAATATCTGCATTGTAAGTATGGAATTTGCACTGTTCAAAACAACAGAGATTGCATTAGAACAACATACGAATGGTCGCTACCTTCAGATGAAGTTATAAATTACTTTTACGAAAATGAAAAATGAGACTTTTACAAACGTAATGGGAAGAAATAATGCATCGAAGATGAGCTGAAGTAATTTTTCAAAGTCACAATTATGGAATTTGGCTGACATTTCATCGCCATTAGTAATAATAAATACAGAATATCGCAAAAATCCACAAAAACGAAAACAAAATCATATTCATAACGTGAATCATTTGTCACCACTCTTAAGATAATTTATTAGTTCCTAAAGGTACCATTTCTTCGAAATTATAATTTAAACGTTTCCTCGAAATTCTAATTTAAACTTTACCTCGAAATTCTAATTTAAACATTTCCTCAATATTCTAACTTAAACGTTTCCTCGAAATTCTAATTTAAACGTTTCCTCGATATTCTAAGTTAAACGTTTTCTCGATATTCTAATTTAAACGTTTCTTTTACCACGAAAGAATAAAGATAGCTTCCACACGAGTAGGATCTCCGACTCGAAATGTTTGAAAATATTTCTTTCGTAATATAATCCCATTTTGGAAAATAGGATGAGAATATAATAGTTTGTCGAAGTATACGAATGTTATTAGATATAATAGATAATGATTTTTACAAAGACTGTTTACATTCACGATGCAAACCTTATAGACTATTTTTGTTTAAATAAAAAATCATAAATACCACTATATTTATAGAGTAAGATAGCTCACACCCAAGCTAACTTATACTTACAGGTTGTTCATAGGTTTCAGAAGGGATGAATGTTCGTATATTTAACTTTTTACATTTTGAGTGTGGACCTAATGTTCAAATACCACGTACACGTAGTATATGCGCAAACGCAGTTCTAACGTGACCTTTTTGAACAATCTACACATCTCATTACAAGCGAACATAATCCTTTCATAAACATTAGCGAACCCTGTAATTGGCTGCAATTGCTCAAACAAGGTGACATTAACTATTGCAAGAAAGAGAATCTGTTCGAATAATACATTATTTGTAAATCTCTTACTAGATAGCATACACTGTAGCAAACCGAGGAGTAATGGTGAAGAGGCAAGAATAAATCAGATAAGATGAAAGAAGAAAATGTCTGACATTACTTATGCGATGGCGACATAGGAAGAGACATGTTTGCATAACTTTTGTATGACATTCATCTGAGTGGTTTCAGATGGTAGATAGTCATTAGCGATGTTCTTCAGAAATGAATACTAGCTAATAGTGATTATATTAAAGCAACTCACGACTTAGTCATATGTGTTACAGCATGTTATGACAGCTCATTCAAAGTCATACATGTTGCAGCAAGTTATGACAGCTCATTCAAAGTCATACATGTTACAGCATGTCATGGCAGCTCACTCAAAGTCATACATGGTACAGCATGTTATGACAGCTCATTCAAAGTCATACATGTTACAACATGTCATGGCAGCTCATTCAAAGTCATACATGTTACAGCATGTTATGACAGCTCATTCAAAGTCATACATATTACAGTATGTTATGACAGCTCATTGATAGTCATAGATGCTACAACGTGTTGTGATAGTTCATTCATAGTCATACATGGTACAGCATGCTATGACAGCTCATTCATATTCATACATGTTACATCATGTTATGTCAACTCGTTGATAGTCATATATATTACAGCATATTATGTCAACTCATTACCTAGTCATATATGTTGCAGCATGTTATGTCAGCTTATTGTCTAGTCATTGATGTTACAGCATGTTATACCAGCTCACTGACAGTCATATGTTACAGCACGTTAAGTCAACTCATTGCCGAGTCATTTATGTTACAGCATGTCATGCCAACTCACTGATAGTCACACATGTCACAGCATGTTATGTCAACTCATTACCTAGTCATTGATATTACAGCATGTTATGTCAACTCATTACCTAGTCATTGATATTGCAGCATGTTATGTCAACTCAATGTCTAGTCATTTATGTCCCAGCATGTTATGCCAACTCATTACCTAGTCACATATATTACAACATCTTTAAGTCAGCTCATTGGCTGGTCATATCTGTTACAACATGTTATATCAAAATAACTTAGAGTATCATCATAAAAGACGCAATTTCTTTCAATATCGACCGCTCCGGTGGCCTATGTGGTTAGAGTATATTCCTCGGATGCGGGATATCGCTGGTTAGAACCTCGATTGAGTCGTTGTTGTTCTTGTTGTACGGTTTAACGCCATTTTTCACCACAAGATAGGCTATACATGGCGGCCAGTATAAATGGTGGAGAAAGAACCAGGAAAACCCCCAGAAAAAACCACCGACCCACGAGAAGCTACTGGCAAGCTTTCTCAAATACCTACATGGGCCGAACTTGAGACTCGAACCCATGCAGACAGAGGTGAGATGACAATGATCCGTAACGGTGAGCTCTTTAGACCACTCAGCCACACGGGGCCCCCGACCGAGTTGTACTAAAGACTTATAAAAATGGTTTACCTCGCTTGGCGGTCAGCATTAAGAGGTTAGTGTTGCGATTAGTTTTCGTGGTGTCCGGATAATATGATGATACACGTCTACGGCATGATGCCCCATACATCATCAAAGACTGCCACACTACAACTATATGACTGAAATTTTTTTAAAGATACGGTAACAGTCTAAATCACACACACACACACACACACATACATACATAGATACATATATACATATATACATAGATACATACATACGTTCATACATACATACATACATACATCTATACATACATACATACATACATACATACATACGTACGTACGTATGTACGTACACACACACACACATACATACATCCATACATACATACATACATACAGTAGTCTTAGAAAGGGGGAGTTCTGGCCCCAAACCGTATTTTGAACTTGACGACAACATGACTCTTCCCCCCCCCCTCCATGGCCCCCTCAATTTAGTCTAAATAACTACGAAAACAACTTTGCTGAGGCAACAGCGTCCATTTCATAATCGTTTACTCGTCGAGGACATGTAATTGAATCGTCGCTGTCGTCAAACAAAATGAGGGGTTTGATCTAGTAGCAACCCCTTATATCAGACTACTGATACCTTTCACACAAAATTGCTGGAGATTTCTCGAGATAGCTTTTGCAATGATATAGCTCTCATTGTCATGACAAAACAAGTACAAATTATTTTCACCGCTGAATAGAGAGTCAGGTTCTAACATTTTGATAAAGTTGCCATGACAAACTATTGTTTTATTAACGTAACATTTTTTAGCTTATCATCAACTGTAATTCTTGTGTATTTATTTTTCGATATTGGATTATAAAGATTGTCAATAGTTTTAACGAGCTCTTTTGTGATCATAGCAAGTTTATCAAAATATTCTGAATGATCGTTACAAACCAGAGACAACTTTATCTTGTTTCTTTTTTTGAAGTACGTGCTATACTTCTTGTTGTTAAGCACAATCGTTATATGCTTACGCTGGAAGAGAATTTTCTTCATCTTTAGGCGTGCTAACTTCCACTGTAATGTCTTCTATATTTCATATTTCACATAACATTTACTGCGTATTGTTTTTGGTATTTCGCAACTCGGTTCGGTATAATATCAACAAATCGTCTTTGATTCGTAGCTCTTGTATCATATCTAGCATAATAAACTTTTCACCTATGAGATAAGCTTGGAGTTGATTCAATAATTTATTATAAGTCGTGTTGCTATCTTACAAGACGCGTTTTTTTGTTCTCATATTTTTATTTTTTATTTTTTTGATCGCTGATAACGCAATACCTGCTCCTTACACTATCAGCAGTAATGAATTTGCCGTTCCTCCTGCTAATGCTATTCCTGCTGTTGTTAATGCAACAAGAATATAGTTTAACACGCTTATGATTCTGCTGCAGTATTTTCTGGCAAGTCTAATACAACAAAGTTTTTTTATGATAGCATCTGTAGTACATGATCAGCTCGTTACTGTCGTTGTCTGAAAGACTGGATGATATATGATTGAAGTCGATTACATCTTTTTTTTTTTGTCATTATCAAACATTGCTAACAAATTTTACTGCGCACAAGTAAACGTTTTCTCAGTAGCACCTTTATCAACCAGATCACTAAACTTAATATTAACAGGATCAGCAAGAAATGTTTTATATTAATCATATATCTGAGATGATGTATCGTATACCTAACATCGTCAAAAAATGTTCTATGGATCACAGTAAGTGGAGGATCTAAACTTGTTGATATTTCGGTGACATCCTTCGCGTTATTTTGGTAAAATCTTTTTCATAATTCATATAACCTATTACATTCGTTAGATCTTTAAATTTGATATTACTACGTACCATATGTTGTGTAAGAATTGCAAATGCTGTTGCATCAGATAAAAGTCCCTGTTTATTGTCCAAGTTGATGCCATCTGTGGGAGAGTTTAGATACCGAGCAATCAAATCTTTTACATTTTTAGATTTTAATTCTGTCAGCAGCTTTCCACCTTCCTTTTCATAGTCTTTTAATGGCGTTTTTATGGTCAAGATCACAATCAAATATATCACAATCATCAGGTTTAATAGTATTACTAATACATGTTATGTCATCGAGTATTTGATAAAATAGATCTCGTACAGCATCGCTGTAAGACTCAATATTTGACTGAACAGTATTTACTGCTCTCAGTGCCACATTTATTTCTTCAGAAGAATATTTTTTGTGGTTGCAGTTTGCCAACGAGTCAACCAATATCAGATATGCAGTCGCTAACGGATTGGCGTCATCATGATTATCTGCTACCTCGAATAACGTTTCTATATCAGTATAGTCATTAACTAGCTCACGAAATACTCTGCGTTTAGCAAAACTATCTATTGTCCTGCGATTTTTTGTGAGTCGATTTTTTAGTTCTGCTTGTTCGTCGAGTTCATCGTTAACTTTTTTATTCGATCTTGTTTCTTACCACCATGAGATTTTGCTTTTATAATGTCAGATCTGTTGATTGTCATAGTATTGTCCTTGTTAATCTCAAGCAGTGTATTTGTCAACAACTCGTAATTGATGTTCCTCGCAATCGTTTGGATGACATTAATTGCTAATAATATCAAAATCTCGGATAACTTATTTTAGCTGCGGATCTCGCATTCCAGTAACTCTAAACTTTAACAAAATTGTCTTCGTTTTCTGCTTAAGTTTCTCTAGCGCTTTTGGGGTCTAACTGATCAACGTCAGCTATTTCTATTTTTGTTTCAGAATCAAATATGTTGTTGTAAAAGTTTTTTGCGACTCTGATCGACGGAGGATCAACATACATTTATAAATCATTTCACTTTATAGTGGATCGCAAATAGCGATCTATATTTAACACACTAAATCACAACGATCTATGCTAGGTCGTCGATAACGTACAATTGAAACATTGTCAAACCCGGGTAAGAACTTTCTTCGTTGAAAACATATATCCGAAAGTAAATGTATTTGTTAAAGATGTTAGCAGCAGCGAAAATAAACTGTTGACTTGTTGAGATATAAACACCTGTTGCGCTGTAAAAATTTATCAATGTGGTATTATCTGTCGATTGCTCAGTTGTGTAAGGGGCCGACACCAGCATTCAATAAAACTTCCAAATTTCAACAGCATCAGGGCACTGAATTTTGATCCAAAAATTGCTTGTTTCTCCATATGTTATCCACTCGTGACCTCCAGATATGACGATGTTAAACGAAAAAGCAAACTTGATTATTTCTAGGATATTATGTTGACGCCGTTGCAACAAAACCCCCAACGATTATCTGTCGAATCAACCAGATGTGGAATGTAACCAACATTACTGTGAGCTCGTTGTGTGGTGCCAACAACATTGTCAACATAACGTTTGTTTACAATATCAGATACGGCAACAGGAAGGTATGTTCACGTTGTTGTTTTATATTGTTGCTACCATGTCGATGGCTCCTGTGATTGTACCTCCTGTTCGGTTAACGTAAAGAGCATCAGCTGATGTACCTGCAACGTCGACGTAAGATTTATTTGTCAGATCAATTGGAGATACTGGATAATATGTTGTTGTATTTATTTAATTCCATATTTACCATGCCATTAATTTTTTCGCTTGATTTTGCTACACTTAATTTGGTATAACCAGTGATCATATCTTCGACGTATTTCTTGTTTGTCCGATCTGATTTTGTTGTTGAAAACGCAGTTGATGTTATCTTATTGACTCCCATGTCAAGATTACCTGTCATTGTGTCGCCAGATTTTATAACAAAAGTGTGTCTAACAACTGTTACCTTTGCTATCCAGCTGTCATTGGACAACGGAGTATTGTCAAGCTGAGGGTTGTATATCACTTTACCTCCCATGTCAATGGATCCTGTCATTGATCATACGGCAAGTTTTAAGTACGCAGTCAATGACCCTTTCAACTGATCATCAGATATTGAATTGATTCTCCACTCGTAGGAAAGTCTGTTGGTTGTCCTTTTATCTTACCACCGTTGATAAATGAAATAGTACCAGATTTATTTACTTGTAAATTTGCCACTGTATTTAGTTGATTATAACTTACCGCCTGAGTGATATCAGCCTCGTTTAACGGATATGATGTGCTGATATTTGTTGTCTTATTACTGCTCATGTTCATGTTGCCGGTCATTGTTCTGCCAGCAAGTGAAAGTTTTTCAGATACAGCTGTGGTTAGTTGATTATAACTAACCGCTTGTGTGTTATTGACGTTGATAGGAGGATAGGTTGTTTCTACATCTATCACTCGTTGTCCTGACATGATACGGTTGCCGGTCATTGTATCCCCATATTTCTTGAGATAATGTGTTAGATCAACATCTGTTGTAGTTACTGTTGTTTCATCAGATGAACCACTTACTAACATACGAAATTTTGAGTAGTACCTCATGTTTATTGTATGTTGCTGATAAAATTATTAGGATAAAATTTTGTGCACATGTTGTATGATGAGCATAGTAAACTTTGACACAGAACGAGTAATATAAAATAAACACAATTTTGAGCTATCAGATTGTTATTACCTGATAGTTGGACGTACTGGATCTGGCAAAACAAACTTGTTAATGAACTTGTTAATCAACGACATATTAAACCACAATTGGGTGTATATTTATACGATAAATCCACAGCATGACAAATGATTTGCTAAACGAGTACAATGAAAAACTAAAAAATGAACTTTGTGCTGGTGAAGATATAATTGTTATAAGAACACCTGAAGATGATGTTCTTGTTGCCGATCTAGACTCGCACGATCATAAGATTATCGTTTTGATGACATCCCGTTCAGCAATGCTGAATGGGAAAAGATCAATCCTTACTTTACATTGTTAGGAAACCGAAGATGTAATGCAATTCATCTTGTCCAATGTCTTTATAATGTTGATTATTTTATCAGAAGAAATACTGGTTGTTTTATACTGTTTAACGGATTTGACAACATTGACGTGCAAAACATTGCACAAGAACAATGCAGTGATGTTTCCAGGGACAAATGTTTGAGCTTTATCACGAGGCAGCTCAACGTAATCACAGTTTTGTTCGTATTCAATAAGCTTACCAGAGATACCAAACACATGTTTCGACGAGGAATTGACAAGTTGTTAGATTGTAAAGAAGTATAAAATTAATGTGTGTCAATATCATTTAATGAACAAGGCGAGGATTTATCTTCTGATGAAATATTTTGCTACAATAACTATGTTTAAGAAAAAAGTTGAACACGAACGTATTGGACAACAACAAATCGCAGTTGAAACCGACTCTTCAAACCTATCACCGAGTCTGTACTTGGCAAACAACCCGGCATCGACAAAGTATCACCGGGAGATATAGAAAAATTAAAACAAAAAGGTTTGCGAGGACTGCTTGAATAAGAAAAACGAAAAATTGCCGCCGACATTGTTGAGCGAAATGGTTATCCTGAAGAAGTAGAAAGGAGAATTGATGAAATAAGGTTACGTCAAGAAGAAATTGCAACAAAAAAAAAAATTATTTCCGAAGCTTTTAGTTTAGGACCTGGACATTCAAAATAAGAAGAAAACAATTCTTAAAAAGCAAAGGAAAAAATATTAGATGAAGAACTTAAAGTATTTTTTAAATAGATAATGTTGAGTAAAAACATCGAAATTTTAACAACGATCGCTCATGGGAACGTGGTGAATATGAACAATTTAAAGATAAAATGTAAAAAATTGATGAATATGGTAAAAATGCTGAAATTTGTTTTCCAAAGTAAAAGACGAAAAAGAAATTATGGGATTTTTTTTACAGCAATGCGTGAAGGAATTATTGCTAATCTTATGATTATAACAGCTGAAGATTTTAGGACAAGAGCACAATCATACGACAAATTATGGAATTTTGCTTGATTGTTAAAATATTGTGACAAAAGCCGTGAGAAACATATATTATCTGGTAAAGGATTAAAGATCTTTAAATCAGCATCTGATATCGTTGATCGACTGATCTGTTAATCTCATGGAAGGAAGCTGGAAACACTAGCACAGAAATAGACAATGAAATAGTTGAAATACTTGATCATCTTTAACAACTGATGATTAGTAAGTGTTACACAGCGATCTGATTCGCTAATGCAAAACACGATATTACGTTGTTTTATTATGCGAATAAGAAATGAAAATGTCGTCGATGACACTGTTACTGGACTCATCTCAGACAACATTCAACAGCACAAACTTTTAGTTTTTATAATCCTAATATTAAACTTGATTCCAGGTCCCGAAAACAGTATGAGATCGGATTAGGATCAGCTACTGTTTTGCACTCTATGGCAAAGATTAAAACTAACGTCAATGACGATTTTACGTTCGGGTTGATTCCACGAGTTGTCGTATCCGTCTCAAAATTAATAGAGCTTGAGACAATGTTAGCCGCGTATAGCAGGTAAATATATTTCGAAAAGCACAAGGTCTATCAAACAGCTATACAAATTCAGCTGATAACATATGGCGGATAACAACAGCGCCCAGCGAACAGTTACCGCGTTCGATAACATTGACGTAAGACGAATATTTGTTAGAATCGATTCAATGCAAAATCCTAAACAAGCGATCGAATGTAATTTTGCTGACAATGCTATCAACATTTATCTCGTGTTTATATGTACCTGATGGAGGCTATGCGAAAATATCAGGACACTGCCAGTGAATCTCAGATATCAGTGGAAGAATTTCGATTTGTTTACCAGATATTTCATTTTGATGTTAGTAAGCACAGCGAAAGAGCTATTGGATCAACAGCTGACAGCAAAGTAACATGGATGGTAGGAGAGGCTCCAGGAGCTGTACCAGCTAATCAGCATTACGCTTACGCACTTGTAACATCTGACAGATATATAACACTTGTCGCTGTACGAGGTAGAATGACTGTCCAAGTGTAATGTGCAAACGCGTGGATCACATAGCAATGAAGTGTAAAGCACTATAATATTATCTGACAAAATCAATAATGAAATATATTTTTGGCATGATATTAATCTATCACAAGGACAAATATAAAAACTAGCACGAACTATAGCTAAGCGAAAAGCGGTTTCAATAAAATTAGATCTCAAAACGCGTCCCAACAAAATTACTTCTGACGCAATGACGAAAAACAAAATATTAAAATGTAAGCCTTTTATACTTGCTTTGTCAGTGGTACAAGTAACAGCATTTGCCAGATCGAAAACGACACTTGGCGGATCAATCGGAACAACGATTACTACTTTAGCACGAACATTATTGCCAATAATATTACCTGTGCTAGGAACATTAGGATTAATTAGCTGCAGCATCTGGTGCAATATCAGGAGTGACAAAAAAAATTGTATCCGGAGACGGAGTTAACAGTAAAGTTTTCAGTAGTTCATGTTACAAGGACCGCTATAAAATCTAAATTTTATCTGATCGATAATTATAAGCAATACCGACAACACGAGCACGAAAAACTCATATGACAAAAAATTTACCACAAAAATAAACCACAACGCGGTCAGGATCAGGTTTATAGGCCCGCTGCTAGCTGGGATAGCAGGAAGTTTATTACCAAACTTATTTGGGATAGGACGCGGAATCATGGTATACCCAATGCGAAGACGGATTAGTGGAAGTCGTGACCGAGGACTGATGCTACCGGGAACAAGAAGATGAAACCGTCAGCGTTAAACAACTTTGCAATTGCTGATAAACTTAAACATATAAGCGGGAATTTTCGGAGTATTTCCAAAAGATGATATAGCAAATAGATCACCAGAAACTAATCAAAGCTGTGTCATCAATATACAAAATTTCAAAGACGGATCTGGAACGCATTGGGTAGCTCTTTGCAACAACAACTACTTCGACTCGTTTGGTCTTCCTCCGAGTGATGTTAGTATACAGTACATCCTTAAAAAATATATAACACTAAATCATAACGCAAACCAGCTTTAGCCTGTTGAAACTTCAGCTTGTGGTTATTATTGCATTATGTTTATCAAACAAATATCTGGATGCGATAGCGGATCTAAACACAACAATTTCCTAATGTTTATCTTGCAATTTGACCCGTTTCCTTACGTCAGCAATGATCGTAAAGCGGTACTGGGATTGTAAACGATCTTAAAATCAATTGTATCCGGCATCAGGTATAAAATGACAACATACTGTCTCAAATGCAAAACCAAGATCAATAACATCAGTGAAACAACAGAAACAACCGCTAATAACAGAAAAATGCTGAAAAGTATATCTGACGTCTGTGGTAAGAGAAAGAGTATGTTCCTTAAACAAGATAAATCTGGCGATACAATCACTGGTGGTTGTGCGATGCCAACGCATCGTGCTAGCACTCCAACAATAAGGTCAGACGAAAAAGTTATTTTAGTAAGCGACTCTGGTGATATTTACAAAGAAGTTTTATGATTTTATGAACACCGGGATCTGTTTGATCTTTCTAATTATCCTACAGACAGCGGATATCACTGCGATGACAATCAAAAAGTAATAGGAAAGTTTAAAGATAACGTTTCTATGAAAATTATAACGGAGTTTATTGGATTACGTAGTAAAGTGTATTACTTAAAACTGTCTGATAATAGGGTCAAGAAACGAGTCAAGAAAATAAATGTAAATGTTGTCAGTAAAGTAATAGGATTTGATATTGATAAGTCGGCGTTAGACGGGTTTAGTGGTCATTTTGAATGATGGCAATGAAATCAATTTGTCATACAATTTAGACCGATGTGGTCTTTGCAATTTCGATGATACTGTTCTGATGGAATTAATACATTTGCATTGGGATATAAAATGTCTAATAGTGTTGATTTTATCAAGGTGAATTCTTTAGACTGGTTATTACAGTAAATTGCCAGCGATTTCATTTTTTAATAAAAGATAGGAAATATAAATCACACTACGAGCCACCATACTGTAAAAAAAGGGGGGCAAAGGGAGTTCCTGACGAACTGGTTGAATGACGTTGGATATCTCTTGGAGAGTTTGCAATAAAACACACCCCTTTGCTAACCCCGGGCGCATTGAGGTTCAAAGGTGCCACGCGAGTTGCACCTGAATTTAGTTTTTTATAATTTCAGAACTACCCGTTTAAATATATCACGTATATTTCAATGCTCGCAGGCGCTTCCCAGTTATTATAGCTTCTTTCGCGGAACGCAAGACAATGTGTCTATCGTATTTTTCTGGACTCGAACACACAAACTCGTTTCCACAAGTCAATTCCAACGTTTATCGGTACGCCTTAACCACACGGCTACCGAGTTCTTACTGATATACCGATGAAATTTAGTTATATAACTGTATGAAGCAGACACTAAACTCTTTAGAGCGTTGTGTGTAAATCGATTTTTTTGTAAAATCTCTGCAAGTTATTATTTGAGCATTCATTTTATCAGTCGTTTGACCTGCAAGTTACAGCGAGTTTTTAATAGCGGACTGGAATTTTGTGTGAATATTAGATATAGTAGAGTGTAAGGCTCAAACTGCTAGCAGTTCAATTTTGTGTGAAATAGCAGATATAACAATTGCTAGCGATTTTGTGTGAAATATATGAGTAGTCTTATATAATGGGTTTTTCTGGATCAAACCTTATTTTGCTTGACGACGGCGACGGCGACGATTTAAATAGTAGGTCCTTGACAGGTAATTAAGAAATGAAATTGACGCTGTTGCCTCATCAAAGTTGTTTTCGTGGTTGTTTAGACTAACTTGAGGGGACCGTGGAGGGGGAAAAATCATGTCGTCAAGTTCAAAATAGGGTTTTGGGCCAGAATACACCATTATAAGACTACTCATCATATGCATTTTGAATATCTTAACTAGCTTGAAAAATTAGATCAATAATAATACATGAATTGAATTGAACATCAGTGGCTTATATTTTTCTCCCATGACAATGGCATTACAATGATAAAATAAAACAGTTGGTTTAAAAAGTCTACAGTTTTGTACGAAGATGAACAATTTTAGTACGCCTAGTTGTACAGTTACGTGAAGGCAGCTATGGTAAAGCTTCAGCCCCACGGTTCTTGATGGGACAATTTTCTTTGACATTTGCGATTATAACATAAATATTTTCTGTTGGTAATAGGATTGGCTTTACAATATTTTCCCATACATTTTGTTAGTTAATGACATTTAACGCTTAAGTATGGAACAAACTATGTCTGCTTTAGCATCATATCATTTCAGAAACAATTGTTTCCAGTCCATTAAATTACAGTTTTTGTTCCATTTCAATATTACCACAACAATCATGATGCTGGCGATTCACATTTAATGACCTTTTAGTTGAAGGGGAAACGAAGAACTAGTGCCGCGTGTTTTGTCCAAAATCTACAACCACACAATCATTTCCATAAAGGTTTAATATTTTTAATAGAAAAATATCACCTTTCGACATTTTTATGCAATAGTCTTCAGCTCTCAACCTCATTTCTTTATATTTTGTCATCCAAAACAATGAGTTCTGAGCTCTTGATTTTTCTCACCTACGCATATCTTAACCGATTTCCACAATTGTGTTTTTTTCCATCTTAATACTGATGCAGTGATTAAATATTCTGATTTAAATGTATTACTCATTAATTTGATTCTCCCTAATATAAGAGATTTTTCTCTCATAAACTATTTCCCACTCTGTTCTTTCGTGTCAAAGAATCGATTTCTTAATAAACCTCTCATAATTATCAATACAAATGATAATATTCGGCATTCGTACTTTGAAATATATAGGTATATATCTTGACACACAAAAACATCAACCTAACCATATACATAAGGTGTTAGCTTCATAATGTTAATGATATATTTAGTTATTATGTGATTCGAAACACTATATTACATACACTGATTATAGGAACGGCATCATGGATAAAAGCACAGATAAGAGGCAAAGGGGCATATTAGGAAAACAAAGTATTTGCTTTTTAGATATGATTAAATTCATACCATTGGAAATTTGTCACAATGTAAAATTTGGTAACATACTTTGCATTTCCAATGTTATCAATGCAGTCATCGATTTTTGGTAATGGAAATAAGTATGTTTGAGTCACACTGTTCACCTTCCTATATTCAGTACACATACGGAAAGTTTTATCTGGTTTCGGAACAAGTATACATGGTGAACTTTAGTAATTTTTACTGGGCTCTATGAAATCATTCTCCAACAAATACTGAATTTATTTTTAAGTATTCCTGTTCGGGAGGGTTCATATTGTACGGGTGTTGTTTCACAGGTTTGGAATTTACGATTTAAACGTCATGAATATTTTGATATTTTTTTTCTTGTAGGAATATTTTGGAAACACGTGCTCATATTCAAGTAATAACTTTTTAAGGCCATTCCTTTCTTGCTGTTGCAAATGTGAAAGTTTCTGGTCCCGATTATTCATATGTTCTGAACTCCGAAGATTTGTTACTCCAAAATCAGTAGAGTCCGATTGCATTCGTTTGCTTTAATCCTCGCTGAGTGCAACTAAATTAATTGCATGATTAACCTGGCTATCTCTCTCATTATACGGGTACTCCTTTAATTTATTTACATCCCAGGAGTACTATAGTTATAATTTAATTAATTCATTTTCTTCTTAACTTTTTAAGGGCCTTAATACCTAATCTGAAGAAAAATTTGAAGAATGAGCAAGAGAGACAGAACTGTTACCAAATTCAAAAGTTCTCTTCATTGAAGCTCTGTCGAACCATGATTTCTGACTTGAATTGCTGAATGCCAAATTCAAGCATAGTTAGCTGGAAAATTCCAGACCTAAAATTTGACCCTTGATCGGATTGGGAAGGCCAATGGAGCAAATACTTTATCAAAGCTTTTACTATGGTTTTAATTTTAATATTCCTCAAAGGAATTGCCTCTGGGAATCTTGTTGACGTACACATTATGGTCATCAAGTATTGGTTACCTGACTTGGTCTTAGGTAGGGGACCAACACTATCTACCATTATTCTGCTAAATGGTTCTTCAAATGCAGGAATAGGTTGCAGATGAACCTTATGTATGTTCTGATTGGGGTTTTCCTACCATTTGACAAGTATGACAAGATCTACAGTATTTACACACATCACTTATAATTTTTGGCCAATAGACGTTATTCAAGATCTTGTGATAAGTCCTATTAATCCCTAGATGACCAGCCAAAAAAGTTTCATGGGCCAGACTAAGTATTTCCTGTCTGTAAGGTTGTGAAACTACAATTTGATAGTTCACTGACCACTCGTCATCAGCAGGTACCTCGGGAAGTCTCCATTGTCTCCTTAGAAATCCATTTTTAATGAAATAACAAACAGGTACTTCAGTGGCTTCATTGTCACTAATGGCCATTTGAAACAAACAGGATATATCATGCTCTTTTTCCTGTTTGACGACAAGTGATTGTCGTTTGTCACCCTGATTAGAATAAAGAGAATGGGTAATTAAATGAGGATCACTGTGGTCAAAACCTTCTGATTGAACAAAACAAGGAGTTAAAGTGACCTCATCAAAAACCTGATGAATACATGTGGTAGCTAAAGGAATACTTTCCTTATCAACATCATTCTCTTTGTCATAGCTCTGGTAACTGCACAAGCTGGGAATAAATCGGGGAATTCTTTTTTACTTGGATCAACTTTCTGATCCAAACAAGGCTTGTCAGTTACAGGTGGATTAACCACAACCTTGTCTCCAGCTAGGTCGTTGCCTAGCAATAAATGAATGCCCTCAACGGGGAAAAAATACACTGTTCCGACTGTCACAGGTCCAGAGACTAAGTATGATGATAAATTTGCACAATGGAGAGGAACATTAACAAAGCCGCACTCTACTCCTTGAATACGAACACTCTCATTATAAAAAGACTTTTCAGAAAAAGGCAAAGTACCTGACAATAAAAGACTCTGAGAAGCTCCTGTGTCCCTTAAACTTTTGATAGGGATAGGATTGGCCGAATCACCCAATGTGATATAGAACCCATCGATATGAATGGTTCATAGTTCTCCATAATAAAATCAGACTGGGGTTTATTAGACCCACGAAATGTATTGCTTTCAATACTTGAGCGTTACCTTGACCTCTTAGAAATAGCATCATTTGATAATAGGTCTGTATTGATTCTGTTACTTACTTTTCAATTTGTAGCAATCACGAATAACGTGTCCTTTCTTTCTTGCAATGGGTAGACGTAGGAAGAGACAATGATCTTGGGTCAAGCTTATATGAAGCTTGATTTTTAGAAGTTTAGCCAATCTGAGATTTAGAAGGGCTTGTAATAGGCTGAAATATTTTTCTGCCAGAAGACTGATGAGTGGAAGTCTTATTTACAAAAGGAACTTTATGAGTTAAAGAATGCTCATCAGCATGAAAAGCATTCTCCAAGATTTCGATATTACGCTCGTCAAGATAAGTATTAATATCACTATGACACAGTTCTTGATCTCTTGATCTCTGTTTGAGACTTTCATAATCTTGTTCAACTTTCTTGCCTATACACCATATATCAAATAACTGCTCTTTTTCTCTACCGAATTCGACATGAGCTTGTTCAGATTATTGTTTTAAGTTTTCTGAAATATTTAGCCAAAATTCAAATATTCAAGGACAAGCTCCCAATTTCTTATGTTACGTGTTTAAGCTCGAATAAACAGTAACAAAAGAAAGAGTGAAAACAACAAGCTTCGAAAAATTTAGCAAATAATTTATTTCCCTTGAAAAACTGTAAAAATGAATAAATAAGAACTTACGGTTTTAAGAATCAATCCAAAATAATCCAAGAATAATCCACATATTAAATTTTAGAAGTCCTAGTAATGAAATGTTCTAATGAATTCAAATTCGAATTCCGCCGTAAATTCCAAAATGGAAGGCGATGACATATACTGTAGTCAGTAAAGCTCTAATGTGTTTACAGTTCTTTGTGAACCACATAAAAATATTCCGGTGTTTGAATTTCGAATAAAATTTAAAGAAAAAATCTTTGTCCAATAATTCTGTATGAGCACTTCAGTATTCCCAGAGAAACAAATTATTCTTTCAGAACCCAAATAGTTTAAAGAAATTTAAAATAAAACTCCAAAATGGTCACAAACAAACACCTTCCAGTGTAAAAAATAAAAGCCCAAACTGAGAAATATCTCTCTAAACATCACTATTAAATCTAACTACTGCGCAATTTAGGAAAACCCAGAATTGCTAAATAGAGGCTGTTTACATATATAAAATCACATACTGCCAGTATGACCTTGATAAAAACCAATCATTTTATTCTGAGAATAAAAAAAAATAGAAAGTTATTTACTTGCCTCTGTGATTTCTGAATCAAGGTCGGGAACTAAGTCAAAAAAGAAATAATATTTCTATTATTACGTATTTATGAAAAGAGTCAGGTCAAACTGAATTATCGGAAGAAAAAAATGCCAAATCAAGTAAACAAGATTAATTACTTTCACATGTAATAATATTTTTAAAAATGTCAAACTTACAAACAGACAATTAAATTAAATCAAATATAAACTAAATCAAATATACATAACAATCTATCTATCTATTTACCTATTAATCTATCTATCTATCTATTTACCTATTAATCTATCTATCTATGTAAATATCTATCTATATATCTATTTATCTGTCTGTCTGTCTTTCTGTCTATCAATCTCTCTATCAAAAACAATATTTTAATTGTTTTATTATTTTTGGACTCGTGCTCTCCCCCACCCCCACCTCTCTCTCTCTCTCTCTCTCTCTCTCTCTCAGTCGATCGATCGATCAAGACAGTTCTAATGCTCTTCAACTTTGAAAACAAAGGAAAAGAAAATCATTCAATTGTCGAAAAATACTTTATTGTTAAATGGTTACATGGTTTGAGAAATTATCCGTTTTATTTGGATCGTTATTGTTGTTTAATCTACCTTACATCAACAACCTGACCCTTGATAATAATGTCAAATTCTATCGTAATGATAGTGTTTATAATATTGTCACTTTGAAAATAATGAATCGTTACATAATTGGTAAAGATGTGCAGTTTGTTGCTAGTAATCCCGCATATGTGCTGAGTACCGCACATGTGGTCGGTCCTCTGAAAATAACGTCACAAAACTACTGTCTAAAAAATATAACAAGTTCATTGGTATGATTTCCATAGGACATGTGGAAGGAATTCAACAATTTCATCCTTTGTCTCCAATTACGTAACAGAAAGAAGGCACATAAAATAGATAAAATAAATGCCAAACGACAGCATGGGACATAATAGAACACGTGTGACTCTGAGCATCAATAGGGGATCTAGTCAGCAAACAGTCACCATATAGAAGATAAGGAAAGTCACGCATTAACTAAAGTAAATGCGACTTAGTTTTTACAAAAACTATCAATATTATGTTTTGATGGCTTTTAAGAATAATTTTAGTGACTGAAATAAGAGCAAGATACCACCGACTTAAATATAATTCAGACTCAACATAACATTTAAAATTGTACAATATATGTTCGTTCAAATATTCATTAAGCAATATATTGCATCATTTTATCAGACGATGTTCTTTTCCGAATATTGACTAATAAATAAATAAAGAAACAAAAAAAGAAAGAAACGAAAAGAAAAGAAAAAGAAACAGAAATTAAAGAATAATTTAAAAAATAAAACAAAAATTCGGTGTAACTTATAATAACAGCTTAATGCTAGCTGTCCACGTGAATCGTACGAATTTGTATGAGGAGATTATTGATTCGGAATTTGAACAGACCAACATGGTATTTATTTTAGGCAAGGCACTTTAGTGCAATGCGTCGACCCAATATAACCTTTAATGTACTGATGCGCTGTTGCAATCAACCAGTCAAGTAAACAAATAACATTGAAGTCGTTCGTTTATTTTAGCAAAAGAAAATTGTCTTTGAAGGCCACAGCTATTTGATACAACAGCCTTTTCGATTACACCAATGAATACATCAAATAATTTCTTAATTAATTACAAATATAAATAAATAGATAACGTTTAGAAAAGTAAAATATATTACTAACATGATTTTGTTTTTTTGTTTTTTCATTTAAAGCTCTTAAATCAGCCTACCAGGTTTCTAAGATCTCACTGTGTAAATTAAGCAAACAAAACAACAACAAAACATATAGGAATGAACACATTCGATATTAAATATGGTGAATTATCTGTCAATATAATTTATACTTGAAAAATAACACAGTGTTTGTCCGTTTACGTCGAATCTCTGCATAAGATACATATTTAGAATTTATCAAACATTTTCTAGAATGGGTGGTTCGTTTAGAATCTCTTATAATACAATATTTTATATATTGAAAGGCCGAGGACATGGGAACTAAGTTCCTTTCACAATGACACGCTGAAGCAGCCAACACTTACTGACCTAAACAGGGACTGAACCGGCGACCCTTGAATTACGAATTACACTTTAAGGCGACAAAGTGAAAAGAGAAAGAAGATGAGACGGAGCAGGAGAAGAAGACATGAAGTACTTATTCGTAGTATGACAAGTGTTTACAAATGAATAGTTTCATTATGAATAAACTTTTTATCGAGTTACTATCCAAATCATTTGTAAAATTTAATATTTTTTCAAACAGTATATCGCTTACACTTGCCCAGCTTGGGTATCCTTGCTTTTCAACAGGTACACAACCATTAAAACAACTATAATTAGATACAATATAACGCAAAAAATATGTAAATTTTCATATCTATTTTTTCTGTTTGTTATTTTAATACACATTTTAAACGCGACTAATTAGGTTCCAATTTAATTTTTTCCTATCAGTTATTACAATGCATATAATACATATTATGCAGTCTCCAAAATTAGATGGAAGGAAGGATGGGTGGATTGATTGATTGATTGATTGATTGATTGATTGATTTATTGATCAACACATCAGCGCATAATGTAGGATTAATGCCATGATAAAATATTATTTAAGTGGAATACTAATCATATACATCTCGGGAGGAGTAAGAAAAAGTATAACTAGATTAAGATTAAAGATTAAATTTGTATAATGTTAAATTGTCAAGGTGTAGAAGTGCAAGAGGCATGGGGGTGTACAACATTATATACTAAGAATAAACATAAATGTATTAAGTACAAGATCAACATTTATAACTTTATATATAAACTTTTAAGTAAATCAGAAATCTACGGGTCGAATTGTTTATCTACCCAATGGCCTTTTAGGTATTTCTGTCTCATGGGTTGAAAATCAACACAATAAATAAGGATGTGGCTTATTGTGATTGGACAGTGACAGGTATCAAACTTTGGTAGGTGTTCATCCTTCAATAGGTAAAAATGAGTCAGGTGAGTGATTAACATATCACCGTATGTCATTCAAATCCTTACACGTGCCAATACCTATGGACCACGTGCCAATGCAATGACAGACATCATGTGATTTACTGACAGCTTGTCGGGCATTTGGGCTTAATGAACAGCAATAAAACATACAATATTAAATAAAAAACATACAAATTTAAATAAAAAACTTATTCAAATGTAAATCAAAAGCATATACAAATTTAAATCAAAAACATATACAAATTTAAATAAAAAACACAGAAAAATTTAAATAAAAGCATACACATTTAAACCAAAATCATACAAATTTAAATAAAAAACAAATACAAATTTAAATAAAATATACATACAAATTTAAATAAAAAAACACATTTAAATATAAAAAACACAAATTTAAATCAAAACATACAAATTCAAATAAAAAACAAATACAAATTTAAATAAAATATACATACAAATTTAAATAAAAAACATTTAAATATAAAAAACACAAATTTAAATCAAAACATACAAATTCAAATAAAAAAACAAATACAAATTTAAATAAAATATATATACAAATTTAAATTAAAAAATGCAAATTTAAATAAAAAAACATGCAAATTTAAATCATCACTACCTAAATATATTTAAATAATTATTCATACCATTTTTATTTTAAAAAATGATACTAATGAAAATGACATGGTTATCTTTTTCTCTGGCGAGGGGTCATTTGGACTGTGTCAGGCAACATATTATGGTTATTAGTTACCTTTAAAAAAGAAAGTCAAGTGGGTGTATTCTGTGCATGGCGGATACGGTACAGGACACACGATATTAGTTATATGGAAAAATGGGAACCAGACTGGAAATGGGTAAGCATAAAATAGCGTATATATGGGTTTGGCTGGCCAGGATTGGTTAATAATGTATGGTTTTTTTTCTTCTTCGGAATAAAGGATCTGTTGAGATCTTATCCTAGTTGTAAATGAAAAAAAATAGGGACATTGTTTTATTGGTGGAATTTCAGTCCTTTAACAGTTTTGAGTTTGGAAAACTCGTTACTGAAATTAGCACATAACCCTTTGATGTGGAATTGAAAGCACATGTTTCAAATACATTATGTCCAGAAAATGACGCGGCTCATATCCTTTTCTTACACAGAAGCTGTCATCGAGGATACATCTATACCGATAAATTTAGGTTTGATTATGAGCACTCAGAAATTATAAGTTATTGAATTTTTAATATCATGGTGTTTACATAGGTTTACTATGGGAACTGCCAATCACCCAGCATTGGTTAAATGTCCCGAATCTTATTAGCATTTGTTCGTTCCAGTCGGTTTGCCAGGCTTTGGTGATATGTTTATTTATGTAGAATTTAAAGTCGGAGTATGGCATTTTCCAATTAGAAATGGATAAGCAAACTAACGTAACAATCGTTTGTCTGTATTTACACTAACGTTCACGGTATGCTCAATCAAGGCATGAGTATGAGTTCAACTCCAAGACTATTTTCACTTCGTTGGTGAGGAAACATATATAGGTGCCAAATTTCTAATTAGATAATTTACATAAATATTTCCATTTCAGTTAAAATGGTCCAGTTAGTTTGACCGGTATCAGTGTCAGTATATTTGTTTATTTAGACGTCAGTATGAGAGGAGACCCCAACACGACCGGTTACATTAACAACACTGTGTAAACACCTGTTTTTGCACAGTTAAGAGACCCTGTAACCTCAGACCCAACTAGCAATCACTGGCTAATAAGAACATAAACTGTTCGTAACAGTGGCGAGCTCTGATGAATTCTTCAAATGAATTTAAAGTTGTGTAGAAATATGACAAAAGCAATCCAGAGCCGATTAAAGTTACATTTTAATAAATCTTACTTGAGGAGTAAATTAGTCTGAACATTTTAAAAATATTTTTTCTACACTAAACTGTAAGCAAATATTTCTTCTCGTCTAAAAATACATGTTCATTATTTAAATTGTATGGTATTCCTAATAATATTGTTTGCATTAGGCAATTAAACGGTTCCCTAATAATCTTGCTTGCATTATGCATTTGTACGGTACCACTAACACTATTGTTGGCTATGCGTAATTTGCATGGTATCACTAAAGATATTGCCGAATTACGTAATTACAATGTACAAATACTGTAATAAATATAAGGTTTGTGCTATTTCTATCTGCGTCTGCGTTTACAGGTTTGTTAGATTTGAGTGTTTATTTGTTGATTATTGGGTTGGTGTTGGGAAGGTGTTTCCCAATCCGATCAATTAACCAGTTTATAGGAGCAGACGTCATAATGTAGAAAATTATTTTAGTTGACAACAAATGTTGTTCTGAGGTCCTTTGAAATAAGAGATAAAATGGACTTCAAATCATAACCACCCAGAAGTTGTTTTATTCGCTCGGTAGCTAGACGTCTTGCGTATAACAATACTATTGTCTGCATTAGGTTTTGGTTCTAAAACAGAAAAACGTTTGCCTGATAACTTTGATTTTAAGTATACAGCAGAATCGACGGAAACTCATATACTAATTGGGTAAATGTTACGCCATAAATGGATAGATCAAAACTTCATATACAAGTCAGTAGGAAGTAAGTTGAACAAACAATGGCTACTGCATGACACCCACAGATGCTTTGAGAAGAAACGGGGTATACATTATATTGAAGGAAATCAAATTTTTTTCCATTTTTTTCCCCTCACATTTTGCTTAATCTTCACAATTGTGGAAAAAGTATTCTTCAAGTAGCAGGATAGAGCTGAGTGTGGTGTCTCAAGAAGTACGAATTTTTTTCTTCTATTTTTTTTGTCCCCAATGTCCTAATGCATTCGAAACGGTAGAGCTCGACAGCAAGACACAACACAACACAAATTGTCCATGTAGATCCGCTTATTGAAGTGACTCGCGCTTGAAAAAAAAAATTCACCTAGCGACTGTATAATAAATATTTTGTAGTATTAACCAATCGGTCTACAATGCTGCGTACAAAAACGAGTTGGAAGCTTGGGAAAAAAGATAATTTATATCAACGATTCTGATCATGCCAATAAAAACATAAAGGATATTTTTGGCTTTTTAAAAAGATATAAAGGAAATATTACTCGAGTGAAGTGGAGACATTGTATCGTCACAAATAGCAAAGTCAATCGTGACAATACAAAATGGTCCTACTTCACTATTAAAAAAGTATGTTTACTTAAATAAAACGTGGTCTTTGGTTTCAGAATATGTTCTTAAAGGCAACCAAAAAAAGACGTTTACTTGCACGTACATTTTTTGGCAGTAGAAAATAATTTGCTTTGCTACAATGAAACAAATTTGCACATGTTGCAAAAATGTATCGCAATGATAAATTTCTCTCATACATATAACGTTTCAAACTGGTTCTTTTTTGTGTGTGGCCAAATTAAGTTTTCATACAGAAGGTGAAACGATTTGTTTTAGTTAACTTATTTCTCCCGCAGGATGATAGAGCGAGTAATTTTGAGGGGGTGGAGATATCATCATCAGAAGTGTCAGATTTAATAGTCTCCAAAGCGTTAATTTCTACATGTAAACGTGTATTATATGGCTTTTCAAGATTGCAGCCAAGTAATGGAAGCTGCACCCATATATTGATTTTAACTTAATATCGCGATGCAATCAACACTCACCTAACCCCGTACTTACGCATTGCAATTAACTCAACTACCCTTGTTTTCTGCATCGTTTTCAGGCATGCATGATTGTGAGTGTGATTAGAGTTAATATCGTGACCTTTACTGTATAATATCTGATCCAGAGTTGGCATGAAAACGTTAACTATTTATCGTAGAATGTAACATGTATTAATGCTACTGTATCAATATTATAAGTTTAGTCTATGCCAACTTGCGTGATTCATGTATAAAACTGTTTTAAGTAATCTCCAAACTTACTTCGCTTTTTGGGGGTGGGGTGGCGTTGTGTTGTACATGCAGTGTGTTTTCAAATTATTTTTATGGTCTGGTTTGTGTGTGGAAGCGTCAACATAGCTATGGTGCAGACGAATTTTGTGATTTTATTTTATCTCAGACTCGTATTAAACATGATAATATACTTTTTAAGTAATTTAAAGAGATTTTTATTTAAGTTGGCATATTTACACCACCCCTAAAGGTCTGCAATTTTTGGTTTCTTAACAAACGGATCATAAATAAAGTTTGCTTAGTCTTAGTCTAGCATGGCTCAGTTCCCTTTTCCAAAAAGTTTTCTTTTTACCTGATTTCTCCTATGAATTCTCCCATTGTTATTTATTTGTCTTAAATGAATTCTCCCTTTGTCACGTGTCTAAATGGAGTCGAATCTGGTATTAAGAAGAAAGGGCAATAGCATTCCATCAATCGTTTGAATAAGTATTTCCTTAAAACACGATCATCGTGTCCTTGGCAGGGAAGATTAAGACCGAGCTCTTGGACGATGCAATCCTTTTGCCCTGCATCCGTACCATGATGCGTCATGGATGCCTCCCATGATTGTTTTCCAGCTGTAAGGTCTCCGGCTTAATAAAAGTGTGCTGTTTATATAAAACAATGAAAAATGACTTTGAAATTTACCCCTTTTGCCCTTGTCTTTCTTTGTGTGCGTTTTTAAATACATCATCGAAATGTATTTTTATTAACAAAGAATAAACAAATGAACTTTAGTACATTTATTGTGAAAGTTAAGCTTATATAAAACAATGAATATATATACATATATATATATATATATATATATATATATATATATATATATATATATATATATATATATATATATATATATATATATATATATATATATATATATATATATATATATATATATATATATATATATATATATATATATATATATATATATATATATATATATATATATATATGGTCCAATTAGTACGGGCTTCATACCAAGCTCCATGCCATGGTCCAATTAGTACGGGCTTCATACCAAGCTCCATGTCATGGCCCAATAAAAAGTGTTGCAGGATAATATTACACTTAAAATTACCAAGATATAAGCAATAATAAAATATTTTTTGGCTTAGTCAGACAGTAAGTGATCTGATATACAACACTCTCTAAGTGTCGAAAGGAATGCAATCACGTGACAACTCGATATCAGTTTCCTGGCAGACTAAGTCATGTTCATTTCAATGCGATACACTCGAATTATTAGCGAAAAACAAGCAAACATTTGTTCTCAGTCTTCTCATCTCTACTAATTTTCCAGCAATTTGTGTAGCCTGTAATTTCAGACTGGGTCTTCTTAATTTGCCTCGATGAGACTGACAAAGCAGGCCATAACCGATAGTTTTTTTTTCAGGATGGCATGCAAGTGAGCTCCAAGTAAATCAAAACCTTTAATATCGACAAAATGGGTATGGTAGCTATGTTACTTCATTACAACTAAGGGACACGCTTTTTGGGGGTGACATTTGTAATCACTGGAAAAGCATACTCCGATGGAAAACATGGAAACATCTGCCGTGCTTGTGCCCGTAGTATTTCGTCTAAAATGGTAAATTTCTCTCCTTTGCTCATTTGTAGACATACTTACGTATCTTGAAACTTCGATTTACACTTATGTTTGTGTCCATCCGTCCGTCCGTTCGTCCGTCCGTCCATTCGTCCGTCCATCCATCCGTCTGTCCATCCATCCATCCATCCCTCTATCTATCTATCTATCTCTCACTTTGTCTGTCTGTCTCTTTGTCTGTCTGTCTATGTCAGGAAAGAATTCAGGAATAAATTTAATATAGAAAAATGAAAGGAGAAAGGATAAATATATTTTGTAAAACTGGCCAGCTTAAATTCTTAATTCAAAATGCACGGTCATTTGCTTGCAAATTCCAATCAGTGGTAAGCGTGCAGGACTCACGACCAAAAGGGTGCCGGTTCGAATCCTACCATTTCACCAGTCAGGGTCAGCCACAGTTAAAAGTACCATGGGAAGGCACTCTACTCCAATTACCTCGGTTGTAAATAACCTACATATGTTGTTGTGCCGTAAAGCCCCAAATGAAATAAATATAGAACCTAATTTCTCCTCCCGAATCCAGGTACCGTATTGTTAACAGAGGACATGAGATAATAGTCCTATTGAATAAAATCGTTTCATAATTCAATAATTTGAAGACTCTCTTTTTTAAGTGTGGTGAATATTTTTTACTGTAGTTACGTGCAATGGATTGACACCAAGGAACATATTTGGCTTGAGTGTTATGTATATTTATGTTGTATTTTTTATTGGCTTTTCTTAATGAGTATATGTTATATATATTTGTATTTTGTACTTGACCTTGACTAAGATCAAGTTTATTGTGTATCTGACCAGGAACATTTATTTTGTAAACAGCAGAATACAAAGCTACAATTTGCTATATGAGTGTGGATTAAATATTTAGATCATTATTAATGTAAATATGTTTATAGTCTGGAGTTTTACCTTTGAAACTACTAGAACGGAAATTTCCATTAAGGGACAGAGTATTTTCAGAAAATATTAACTGCTACCTAGATCAAGTACAAGGGTTTATAATGTTGTTTACTTGAGAAATTACTCATTCTTGCCTTAATATTTTGAAGTAGAACCAGTTATATTGTTATGCTCAGTTTTGTTATCGAATGGAATTATTTTTTCAACGTATTTTTTTTACAGGAAATGCAAAGTGCTCATCAATAATATTCTTTCGACTGGAAAATTAATTTAGAATTATACAAAATTCAGTCAAGAACATTTCTGGATAATATTATTGTGATATATAAAAACACTCTTAGCACCTCATCACACTCCAGGCCATTGGCACATTATCACGCTCAAGACTACAGGTACATCAACATATTCGATATTGGAACATATTTAGAATACCACAAGAATTCAGTTGAAACTTTATACATTTGGACTTGTGATAGAACTGTTAGGACTATTTGGGATTTAATTCACAATATACTCATACGGTTTATTATCGCGGCAAACGGGATTTTCCGATTAATTTTGGATACGCGCTGTCTGTTGGTTGTTTACAGATGTAAAGTTGTAGCTAGTAAGGACGCAAGTATTTTATTGCGCAATTTTCTCTAAAATGTCAACTTTTTTATAAGTTTACAATGAAAAATAATAAAGTGTATGCAATTACGTTGATCATCATATACAAAACTCCGGTCGAACTTGCTATACCTACATTGGCTTTGATTACGAAATATATTCAGTGTATCGTCTGATGTTTGATGATTATAAGTCATATACTGATAGTGACATACATGTCCTTACAAGGTTACACTTGGAATTTCATTCCATGTTTAGCCAATATGTACCAAAATTGACAAAACGTTGCTTTTGATCCTACTTATTCTACACCAATAGGAAGGCAATAGTAGTTAAACTATTTTTAAAATCGGTAATATTCAGCATTAATAATAACATTAATAATAGATTTATTTGTACATATAGATTTCTCTGCCCACATTGCACTTAAAATTCAGACTAAGTGATATATATTTTTTCATTTTTTATGTCTGTTGTTGTTATCGTGGATTTCAACTTAACTGACTTTAATGCATTCAGTCGAGTCATTGCAGCCTTCATTTTGGCGGAAATATTCAGCCAGTGCAGGCGGGGATATTCCATCTTATCACAAAGCTGAAATTTATTTTTATTATAATATGTCCGTGTTACCATACGTTAAGTTAGGTAATACAGCGATAATATAGAGTTATTCCCCCATGGTACTGTAATCTGGGTCAGCCGCCATATTTACATTTACATGATTGGATTGACCAAGGTTTTTTTTTTTATAGGAATAGTAGAAGGAAAGTCACTGAAACTTTACAATTTGTAACAATGCAGCAATAATTAATATGCGCCGATAACAACATTAAGTACCGCGATAATACAGCGTTCCAGGCTACTGTAAGTTCTTATTAGTGTTTCACTTTTTATATTCTCGGGGAATTAATTATTTTTTTAATTTTAATAACTTATTGGTTTTCGCTCTTTTCTGTTACTTAGTTTAAGACCATAGGGTAGTAACAGTTAATGAAAACATTCCTTTTAAAAGTAAATGTTTTGGCTTATGGAATAACGAATCAACTGTTGAAAATAAATAAACACCAGCCAAATCAACAGACAAAACACCACCCTCCCACATATCCCATAATCCCCCATATATATTTATTTATTAAGTTTGGAGTTTTAAAAGTTGTGTGATTGTTGTGGCAATAATTCTTTTTCAGCAGGACTGTTTGCTTATAATATCATTATAAATTCCTGAATATCAGCAATTTTTCTCTTCTGTGCAAATTCATTATTGACGAAATGCAAATAGTTTCCTGTTATTACAAATTAACAATTACAAGTTATTTTGACTAGACAAGCACTTTTATGTGTGGTTTTCTTACTAGTTGTCTGGTTCTTACTTATATTTTATTTGGGTCCATTTTGTCAAACTCAAGTATGTAATGAGCCACTACTAACGGTACAGTCTATAATGAATAGGATAACATTATCATTATGAAACAAAGTAATTTGAATAACGAAGAGATCCACGATAAATTGCCATATGAATACACGCACATTACGTTCGTTCGATCAGTAATGTATCCTGGAAAAAGAGAAATTGTTATGGGGGGGGGGGGCGGCGTTTCAGGATACTCTAAATGCTATAAATTATCCCAATATATTGTGCTTCTAATGACTACATTTGGGTATAGAACTTTGAATGAAAATACACAGATCAAATCTAAATGAAACATACAGATGATATCAAATGTGAATGAAAAAAACACAGATCAAATTTGAATGAAAATACATCGATCAAATTAGAATGAAACAGACACGCATATATTTAGAGAGGAAAAGGGACTTGAGAGAAAACACTTTCAGGAAAAGACGGGAAAAATAAATTATTTGTCTGCAACAGAAGACCTTATTATTTTGCAGTTAATACGAAAACCATTTAGGAACGATCTAAAAAGCCCTTGTTTTTCTTTCAAAGGATATCTTATTTACGAAACTGCTGTTTTCTTTCAATTAAAGAGGCTGTTTATAAGAAGGTAAATTACGAGGCAAATCTAATTAAATTACATAAATAGTGTGTGTGTGTGTGTGTGTGTGTGTGTGCGTGCGTGTGATTTGGATTTTTAACGTAGCTTTAACAATTTTTGAGTCATAACGTTGCATATCGCAACGATGTCCGCAGTGTGGCGGTTTATAGAGATGTCTAGCACTAAGGCATCATGCCTCATACATGTGGCATCATGTCCCACCCAGTCACATTATCCTGACACCAGGCCATCAAGTCATAAAGCTAACCTCTTTTTGCTGAGCGCCAAGCGAGGCAGCTGCTAGTACTATTTTTCACACCTCTTCGGTATGACTCGACCTGGGTTCGAACCCTCGACCTCCCGCATCCGAGGCGGACGCTCTAACCACTTAGGCCAATGGAGCGGTCAATTACATAAATAAAAGGTCTTATATTGGACTATTTTTTCCCACGGTAGCGACACAAGGCATGACACAAAATATGATATGAAGTCGTCATAAGACCGCCCCGTCAATATAAATCATGTCATTTTATGAAACGAGGGACGCCTCTTTAAAATATATTTGCCTGAAACCATTCACAGCTCGAGTGCTTAGATAACTTCGATGCTGTTAGTTATTGTGTTTCGGTTGATGATAACATGTCTACTTTATCATTGACTGTAATGGTAAACAGTACACGTCATAACAAACTCATCTTATTTGCGTCAGCGATCGCTTAAACACGTCATGTAGATAGACATGAATACATTATTCAGTAAACAATTATTCACTAAACAAAAGCTAAATCAGCATAATAAGTGCATTTCTTTGGATGTTTAACGGGAACCCGAAGAAAAGAACAACACTGACAAACACGCGCGAATGAAAAGAGTGGAAATATAGGTCATACCATAACGTTAGTATATAATACGGAGAATAATAACGGAGGTACATTTTCTCCATGCCTTACACCTTTTCAATAAGGGAAAAATTGGTAAGATAATAATTTACACAGACGCGTGATTTGATATCATTATAAATACTTAATATAACATTAAAACAGTTTTCTCTGATTCCTACCAAATACAATTTATGACATTCAACTCTCTAAGCATAATAAATGGCATATTTAAAATCAACAAATGTCCCTTTTGCTTGTCAGCAGTATTATTTCTTTAAAAACAGCAAAATTCTCAATATTCCTGAGGTACCATAACCTGGGTATGTTTTTTATAATAGTCTTTCACTAGTCATCTCTCTCGTTCTGTGACAGCATGTCTGCATTGAAAAGAGTTGTAAATGTGACATTGATATACCGTTTGATGATAGACTAAGTCTTCATGTTTGAAAACACTGTACGAAACGTGTTTTGAAGATAGCCTCAAGAAGAAACAAAATATAATAGTTGAACCATTTCTCTATGTGTGAAGTTCATTAAACAATCTAGTTTTCTACAGCTGTTTCGTGTCAGCTGCATGTTGTTGAATAATAACTGAAATACTGAAAATAACGGAAATGGTCAAAATCTCTCTTCTTTGTGCAAAATTTGATTACGAGACTGAGTCTTAGTAAGGATACTCTCCATTGATTACATCTATACGGTTTTAAACTAAGTGACAGAAAACAGCGAGACAAACAAGTTTTGTACAATTCAACAAATAATTTTTTTCCCCAGAATACAAAAGTGAAGATCTAAAAGAACTTACATTATTGTGAATCAGATCCCAATTTTTCCTAAAAGTCATACCACAATTCCAAATATATAGTTCAAATTAAATTCCAGCGATATTCCAAATGCGTTTTCAATACTGAATGTGTTGATGTTCATGTAGTCTCGAACGTGCTAATGTGCCAGTGACATGGATTGTGGTGATGTACTAAGACTGTTTTTGATGTCACAATAATATAATCCCAAAATTGTATTGTCTCAATTCACTATAATTCCAAATTAATGTTCCAGTCGAAGAATAATATTGATGATCCTTTTGTATTTCCATTGAATAATACTTTGTATAAATAAATACACCCAAATGAAAAACTGAACACAACAAAAAGACTGATTTTGCGTCAGATCATAAGGAAAGAATGAATAATGTTTAGATAAACACGATTGCATAACCATCTACTTGACCTAGGTTGCAATTACAATTTTCTGGAAATACTTTCACTTAATGAAATTTTCTCTTCAATGAGGTTCGCAGGTCAGAATCAAGATTATATGTTTTAACTCAAATTCATGTAAACATGTTTACTTTAATAATGATCTGTATATTTAATCCACAATCATATATACAATTTTATCTATGTATTCTGCTTTTTACAAAATAAATGTCCCTGGTCAGGTACACAGTGAACTCGATTTTAGACAAGGTCAAGTACAAAATACAAATTTATATAATATATAATCATTAAGAAAAGCAAACAAATAATACAAATTAAATATATTTAGCGCCATGTTAAAAATGCTCTCTTGTATTATGTATTAGAATAACTTTTAAATATTACACGTTCTAAATTTCAAAATACAAAATCAGTGTGGGTCTGTTCTCAATCCAATTTTCTCATGAACTCTCAATATAAAGTGACTGTGGAATAAAACATAGCAATTATTTTTGACATTTGTGAGCGGAGCATGTAAATATTTTCTCTTAATAATAACCGTAACTTTACAACAATTTCCCAGTAGCTCAGCCTATTAATATAGAAGTTTAGGACAACATCTGCCTAATTTATAACCACATGATTGCTGGCGCAATCATTGTAATTGTGAGTAAATGCGTCATGACCAGGATATTTTGAAATTATCATATCAGTTGTCAAGAGGACCATGATTATATCGAATAACAACATTTGAATCGGGATCGGTAATGAAACGCTTTCTCTTTGAGGCTGATTACAGTTCTTAAGCATACAAGCACTATCAGGGTGATTGACATGCTTATAAAGAGATAAAATTGTAAATATCTTCGTATAAGCCTAAAATGTATCACCTAAATCATTATCAAAAACAATAAATCCCAATAACAGGAAACAGTTTGTCTTCTTTTCTGTCATCTCATAACGCTATCTGTATATATATATATATATATATATATATATATATATATATATATATATATATATATATATATATATATATATATATATATATATATATATATATATATATATATATATATATATATATATATATATATATATATATATATATATATATATATATATATATATATCCAAAACACTTTGCAAAAGCCTTTTTATGCATTACTTCACTCTTACTTTCTGGTGCTTTTATGTATCTGACTGTTTTGACAAGTACTACCATTTCTGCTGATATTTGTTAGCTATCGGAGTAACGAATGAACGAAAAAAAAAACACGGTAGTTATGAATGATTCGTTTACGAATGAACGAAAAAAAAACACGGTAATTATGAATGATTCGTTTACGAATGAACGAAAAAAAAACACGGTAATTATGAATGATTCGTTTACGAATGAACGAAAAAAAAACACGGTAATTATGAATGATTCGTTTACGAATGAACGAAAAAAAACACGGTAATTATGAATGATTCGTTTACGAATGAATTGATCTTCTTCGAATCAAACAATTTTTAAAATGAAGATAGATATTATGTATGAATCCTACTTTTTATTCAAAGATTACAATCTAATTTCTAGATAAATTTGGTAGAAATATTTCAAACATTTCTGTTTAGCGCAAAACATTCGTCAGATTATTAAATAAAAAAATAAACGAATACTGAAATGCCAACAATAATACCTATTTTTCCATTTTAAGGACCATTTTGAACACATTTTTTAAACTGACGTAACTAAACAGTGTATTCCGCAATCAATCAGCAACTTCTAGAAGTGATAAAACATAACAAAACTGTACAGAGAGGTGCGCGTTATAATTATGCAATACGGCCTTGTTTACACAATGTTTCACGTATGTAATTTTATAGCATAGGTTAGAGAAATGGTGCCGCTAGACATGAGATCTGAAACGTTCCACCTGCTAATTTTCTACAGATGTCCCAGCTGATTATGTGGGAAAATAAGACGGTTGAATAAGCCTTTAAAATTGGATTCGATTACGATAGCAATGTTTGGATCAGGAAATAAAAATATGAATCAAAACAAGGTATGTTTTGTGACAAGAACATCCAAATGTTACCGTAAGGAATACTGTACGCTGACAAAGGCTGGTTCAAAGTATTCCGCCCAAACTCTAAAACGTTTCAAACGGTAATAATGATAAAGAACTAAAAATGAAATTTCATTCCCATGCCAATTATACCGAAAACACTTTAATTGATTGAAACAAATGTTGGTTCAAATTAATGCTTTTAAGATTTTATGATATTTACCATTTTGTGGTATATGAGCCGAATAAGAGAGAATGAGACTTATACGGTTTTATTTTCAAATGATCGTTTAACAGTTTTGACTTTTTAGATTTAGTATGTCTATCTAAAATAGAACTAATATGATTATTTAAATCATTTCCTGACAGGTATGTATGTGTTATACAAATTTGGTCTCAATATTTTAATTACAGCTAGATATATAATATTTTTGTTTTCCTTTCGCCATTACGAACCATTTATTTTATTCTATTTCAATATAATGTTGGAGAAATAAAAAGAAACAATATTTTAAGGCATTTCAATCACACGTGTTTTCAACTTTACAAAATCTGATATATGTTTATGGTGTATTGGTTGTGTATTTTAACGGATTATAATGTGGCCCTAGTTTAACAGATGTTTTCGGTATTTTAGCAATTGTGGCCAATCCTTAACACCATTTGTTGCTCAATCAACATTCTATTTTGCAAGATATTGTTTACCATCACATCATCTTTCCGTATCCATTCTCTTCTTAGTGTGCATCCATTTCGCTGTTAGTCTGTACCATTTTGTTACTATACACATCGTACATATGTGTCGAGATCAGAAATCATTGAAAGATGATGAGGAACTCAGTCACTACGAATCTGATGATTACCAAACTATGCTAGATATTTCTGAATATTTCCTAAAGAATATTACTGATGAATTCAGTTCATGTCACATCATCATCGTGTTCTGCTGGTGTCTTTTGTTCATGTTAGCCCACTGCAGCAAGCGTTCTGAAATAATTATTTGTTAGCACATCAGGTGAAAGTTAAGTGTTTCTAATTCAATATCCAGCATTCATTATAGGCACACAGGTTTCATAAAAGCAAAGAGTAGGTTTTCAATTTAGCTAGGACATTAACACTTGATGATTGCCTTTAGATTTTCATTGCATAGAATGTCAACTAAGATGGCAATTATATTTTCTATGTGTGGGTGGTACGATATATTAAATTATTTGATTTTATGTTAACCCGTGAAAAAGTGAAATTGCCAATAGAAATAATTTCGATAATAATAAGTGACTCTAGTGAAATACGAAACACATTTTTCACTTCACTCAACGGACTTCGATAACAATTAGATCAAGATATTTGAACCTCCATTTTGTCACGTGCTTGCTTTAGAGGTAACAATGGATTACTATAATGCAGAAGTGCTCTATAAAGATCCCACAACATGTTTTTGTTATTATTTTTGGTTTATGGTGATTTTGGTTTGGTCTACAATTAGGAAAGAGACTTACATTGCTACATAAAATATTTTTCAGCATCAGCATCACGTTGAAGCCAGCTAGTTGAAACATCAAAACTTTCAAGCTTTTATTCTTGTAGAAATAGTCATGTAAATTTGATTGACCTCAAGGCTTTTGGTTTTCTGTTGGTCTTGCCTGTGTTTTGTATTTGCCTTTGAAAAATACTAATATATAGTCGAAAGGGCTTTGACTAGCTAAGTAGAAACTACTTTTGCACTGTTCGTTGTCAGTGTATGTATGTATGTATGTATGTATGTAGCTCTCTCTCTCTCTCTCTCTCTCTCTCTCTCTCTCTCTCTCTCTCTATATATATATATATATATATATATATATATATATATATATATATATATATATATATATATATATATATATATATATATATATATATATATATATATATATATATATATATATATATATATATATATATATATATATATATATATATATATATATATATATATATATATATTCATATAGTGTTATGTATATTTGATTTAATTTAATTCTTTGTTTGTTAGTTTTACATTTTTTCTTCCATTATATGATATTGTAATATTAATGTAACTTAATTTACTGGATTTGATATTCCAAAACAGAGTCCAGGTCTGACTGATTTTCTTTATTATTGGCGTAAACAACTTTATATAAACGTTGTATCTAATTCTGACCTAGTTCCGGACCTTCATTCAGAACCAGTGATATTTCGTAATAAAAAAAACTTTATTTTAGTTTTGTTTATTCTTTCTCAGAGTAAGATTCATAAAGTAGATTCAAGGCCATACATGGACTACGTGTTAAATAACATGTATCAGTTAGGTTTTTCCAGAGGAGTGACCCACATCCGGGCATATGTTTTGCGCTGTAGCTAGATTTATTGTTGATGTTTTGAGAAATAATAGTCATTCTTGCCTTAGTACTGGAGACTGTCATGTGTTTTATGTTGTGACCAGTTCTTGGGGCTAATTATTTCATTTTATTTTAAAGAATAGTGATTCTTTTCCTTGGTCTAAATTAATTCTTGGACAAGAACATTTATCGAAATTTATACAGAATTCAAATTGGAATATTATTTTCTGTTCTTCAACAAAGAACTATTGACACATCAGTACGATGCTGACCACATCATACGTCATCGCCTTCCATGTTGGATATCATCGGAATTCGAACTCAGTTTCATTAAGACTTTTGTTTCTAGGATTCCTATTTTTTAAATCTTGATTTATTTTTGTATATGATTCATAAAACCGTATGTTCTTTTTCCCCATTTTAACTTGTTTTTCTAGGGAAATAAGTTATTTGTTAAATCTTATAAAGCTTGTTGTCTTCACTATTTTTTTGTTACGTTTTGTAAGAACCTAAAAGGTAAGAAAGAAAATTTGGTTGCTTGTATTTGGGATATATGAATTTTCGCTCAAATATTTCAGAAAACTTTGCTTTTTTGAAATTTAAACTCCCCATATTTTTGAAAAGTTTTAAATCCCAAGCATTATGTTTCATTTTTGAAATCTTTAGCGAAATCAACAAGATTTTTTACAATGTAATCAAAAGTGGAAATCTTTCTTTCAATTCCTACCCAGGAACAGTTGGACTGTTTGAAAAAAGATGAATTGATTCAACTTGCCAGAATATATGTTCTTTCGGCTGCAAAAGCTTTCTTAACGAAGCAAGAAAAAAAATATATGGTCCAGTATTTGGTAGAGAAGAGTGCTTTGGATAAACGCACTTTGGTTTCGATCAGTAAGTCAGTATCAAAGGATTTAATATTAAAATACAATATGGAATTAGAGTTATGGAAGCGGGAACTTCAGAAAGATAAACAAGAAAAACAAATGCAGTTGCAATTGGAGAAAGAGAAAGAACAACTTTTATTAAAGAAAGAAGAAAAACAAATGCATTATAATAGGGAAGAAAGAAGAGAGAGAGAGACAAATGCAGTTACAAAAAGAAGAAATGCAGTTACAGAAAGAAGAGAAACAAATGCAGTTGCAATTGGAGAAAGAGGAGAGAGAGAGACAGATGCAAATGCAAAGAGAAAGGAAGATACGGACTATCAATTTAGAATAAAAGAAATGAAGCTGGCAAGTGAAAAGCACATTCCCACTTTGGATACAAATTCAAGTTTTGATGTTACTAAGAATATTAGGTTAGTGCCCCCTTTCAGAGAAAAAGAAATAGACAAATGTTTCCCTCGTTTGGAACAATTGTGGAAAAATTGAAATGTCCAAGGGAGCATTGGACTTTATTATTACGATGTGTACTTACTGGTAAAGCTAGTGATATTTACCATTCACTGTTACTACAGCAAAGTGGTGACTATGATCTGGTTACGGAATGCATCTTAAAGGGCAATGAGATAGTCAATGAGGCTTAACAGCAAAAATTCAGAAACTATAAAAATGAAGCTGGACAAACTCATGTCGAATTTGCAAGAGAAAAAGAACAGTTATTTGATAGGTGGTGCTTAGCCAAGAAAGTTGATATGGTTCTGAAAGTCTCAAATTGTACTTCTAGAAAAGTTTAAGAACTTGGTCCATTGTGACATTAAGACTTATCTTGATGAGGATAAGGTCGAAACCTTGGAAGATGCTGCTCGAGCTGCTGAAGAGTATCCCTTAGCTCATAAGTTTCTTTTGTAGGCAAGTCTGCCACTCAGCAGTCTTTTAGTAGATTAGTATTTCAGCCTAATATAAGCCCTTCTAAATTTCAAACTGGCACAACTTCTAGAAATCAAGATTCTGATAAACTTGATAAAACATCATTGTCTCTTCATACGCGTAACCACTGCAAGAAGAAATTAAAAGCTATTTCTGATTGCTACAAATTATTAAAAAAAACGCATCGGAATAAAGACAGACTTATTCCAAATGCTCTGATTTCTAAGAGGCCAATTCCAAATGCTCTGATTTCTAAGAGGCCAAGGGTACAGTCATGTATTGAAAGCAATACATTTGTTGGGCCTATAAAACCAGTCTGAGTTTATTATGGACATTTATGAACCATTCATGTCGAAGGGTTCTTTATCACTCATTTGTGATTCTGCCAATCCTATCACCATTAAAATCTTAAGGGACACTGGAGCTTCTGAGAGTCTTTTTATGTCAGGTACTTTGCCTTTTTCTGAGAAATCTTCTTCTAATGAGAGTGTTCTTATTCAGGGAGTAGAGTGCGGCTTTGTTAATGTTCCTTTCCATTATGTAAAGTTGTCATCAGACTTAGTCTCAGGACCCGTGAAAGTCGGAACAGTGTTTCTTTACTCGTTGAGGGCAGTCATTTATTACTAGACATCAACTTAGCTGGAGAGGAGGTTGTGGTTAATCCACTTGTAACTGACAAGCCTTGTTTGGATCAGAAAGTCATGTTGAGAAAGGATTCCCTGATTTATACCCAGCTTGTGCAGTTACCAGAACTATGGCAAAGAAAGCTCTTGAGAATGATGTTGATAAGGAAAGTATTCCTTTAGCTGACACATGTATTGGTCAGGCTTTTGATGAGGTCAATGCCACTCCTTGTTTGGAGCAATAAGAAGGTATTGGTCACAGTGGTCCTCTTTTAACTATTCATTCTCTTTATTCTAATCAGGGTGACAAACGACAATTACATGTCGTCGAACAGGAAAAAGATCATGAGATCTCATTTTTGTTTCAAAGGGCCATTAGTGAAACTGAAGCCACTGAAGTACTTGTCTGTTATTCCATTAAAAAATGGAATTCGTATAAGAAAATTAAGACCTCCCAATGTATCTGCTGGTGACGAGTTGTATGTGAACTATCAAATTGTAGTTCCAAAATCGTTCAGACAGGAAATTCTTAGTCTGGCCCATGAAACGCCTTTGGCTGGTCATTTAGGGATTAATAAGACTTACCACAAGATATTGAGAGCTTATCCTAGTTGTAAGTGAAAACAAATAGAGACATTGTTTTATTGATGGAATTTCAGTCCTTTAACAGTCTTGAGTTTGGAACACTCATTACTAAAATTAGCAGCTGACTCTTTGGTGCGGAATTGAAAGCACATGTTTCAAACACATGCAGGTCCAGAAAATGCCGCCGTTCATATCCTTTCCTCTACATAGAAGCTGACATCCAGGTTTCATCTATACTGATAAATATAGGTTTGATCATGAGCTCTCAAAAATTTTAAATTATTGAATTTTTAATATCATGATGTTTGCATAGGTTTACTGTGGGAACTGAATTAGTACCGTGAGTCCTCCATTGCATCCCAACATGAACGTTCGGACCATCTCAGCTATTTCTGCGAAACAAAAACATGCTTTTCATTAAAAAGAATCCACAATATATTTGAACCACGTCGGATATTTCTGTTATGTGATCTGGCAACTTCTCGGTCAATTCCACGCCGAAGTGGTCCGAATGCAAGAATAGATCTCTGTTTTGTCGGAATGCTTTGGGCGGAAGCTATCGGCACACACTTGAGGTAACATGAGCCAATCAAAATGTCTTTTCCAAACAAGATCACTTACCAATCGACAAGATCACTTACCAGTCGACAAAAAACGTGAACTATCACTGAAATGTAAAAGATTGTTACATTGTGTTGTTCGTTATGTATTTATGTTGATGAGCACTCGTGAAAAACGAGGACGTATTAGCACAGGCAGCGAAGGTAGATAAAGTAGACTCGCCGATGCCCCCCCCCCCCCCGCGGGCTATTTCTTGTTGCTTTTAATTCCAGTAGCAAGATATACAGCTAAAGTTTATTAATTTTGTCCAAACCAGTTCTGTAATATCTCTTTTTCCATTATGTTCTTTTATGAAGAACATTTAAACGTAACGATATCTTCACCGTTAGCAGATGACCTATAATTGAATTATTATCTATATTGATTATGTATCAGCTAGTTATATATATATATATATATATATATATATATATATATATATATATATATATATATATATATATATATATATATATATATATATATATATATATATATATATATATATATATATATATATATATATATATATATGGGTGCGCACATGTTTCTTTGCTTAAAATATAATATCAAAGGGAACAGTAATACCAAAGCAATTTCTCTTTCCACTGTGCAGATTTTTGACTGGTGAAGAATGCATTGTTATAGTCTCTATTTCCTGTTTTGTTAACTGCCCAGGTGCAACAGCGACGGGAACGTGCTCTGACAACAGCATTATATCTTTGCTATTTCAGTTCGCCAAGCATGTACTTTTCCCCTTTAGATCCTCTTTTGCCCCAATTAAATATTCGTTTTTCAAAAAAGTAAGTATCCGCTCTATTGTCCATAAAAACAGAAGGCATAATGTTATTATTAGACTGCCTCTTCCACAGTTCACCTTTACAGTATCGGAATCTACTGCTTGTAGGAAATTTTGTCTAAAACATGGTCAGCCGAACGATGTAGAGTCCAAGCGTGGAACGTGTTATTGCTACGCAAATCAGATCCCAAATCCAGATTAGATTTCCAGTATATCAAATCCCCAAACTATCTGACCCAAACCATTTTAGAAATAGACAATTATTTGTATGTTTAGTAATTTATCAGCCTTTCACCTACAAATGGTTATTAGTCATTAATAACTTGTTAAGTAGTCTATATGCTCGATTACATGACAAGACCAACTGCAAACTACACAGACCCAGATCTGCCATTGCATAATGTGCCGGCAGATCTGGGTCTTTGCAGTTTGATAGGACTAATCAGTAGAACAAACAGCATGCAATGATCCTCAGATTTTGACCTTTGCAGCAGAGATCTTCTTTCATTCTTCTATCATTGATTAGTCTCAAACACACGCCTAAAGTCGGCTTTATAAAAATGTTTCATGTTCAATTCTTCCTTAGCATTTGTATAAAATCCGTTCTTAATATAACCTTTTCTCGTTTTCCATCCTTGCCCTCCTATCTGGTTCTTTTGTCTCTTTTTATGTTGCGGTTTTTGTTTATATACGTTTAATTACATGTTTTTGATAGTTGTTTTGAAAAGCGACTGAAATATAAACAATGATGCTCTCGTTTCAGTTACATCGCCTTCCAAAGCATGCCATCCTGTCGGCTTCCCTCGGCAGTGTTCTGAATTATCTTGATATAAAAGCATGCCATCCTGTCGGCTTTCCTCGGCAATGTTCTGAATTATCTTGATATAAAATTTTGTTAGTCTTCTCAAAATAGGCACACTTATAATTTGTAGGTCACTGATTTATCGAACACATATCCATTGTTATTTTATTTACTGGACTTCATTTGCCTCAGCTTGACTTTGAATTTATATAATCGGAGTAGCATATAGCTAGATCCAAATGGATCGCTTTTATTCTGCCCGTTGTCTTGTGTCTGTATCATTGATTTGATGATGGGTAGGAACAGGAAACATGCTGCAGTCCTCGTAGCTGACTGCTCATTAGCGAGACAAACTTAAAAGAAGAAGACATGAACGCCCTTCAATAACTCAAGCAGCTCTTGTCAGAGCTGTGGCGAAGTGGTCAATTAATGAATCCGTGTTTTTAAATTAGCATGCACTCTCAATTAGAGGCGTCAATTAATTCACACATGAATGATACACAAGTTTGGATTGTTGCTACCAAATATTTTCCATCAACACAGATGACAGTAATGGCGGCCATCCAATTATCAGGGAAGTACACGTCAATTTGGATTGTCAGCTGATACTTGTTTGATTTTACTATGTTGATTTGCAATCATATAAATAAAAATATTGCTTCCTGGGCGTATCTTCTTACCTCCTTAGATACCCACTAGCTGACATTAATAATAACGTTTGATAAACATATCTGCCTCTATACGTACTGTCCCCAAGAAAGACTTATTTAATTAATATGTTCGTAAGTGTCTTGCATATTTTTTTTATAGTTCTGTGATGGTGGATGGAAATTTAATGTGCACTTTCCTTGAATTAATTCTTTAATATACTATGTAGCTAGTTTCAGACTTAGTTACACTGAAATTCAAATTTACCCCCCACCCTTTCTTTTCTACATGAAGTGTTTACTTGAGTTCTGTGGAATCGGGTCACAGTTAGTACTTCCAGTTCAGTACCAATGTAGTTCTAGTCTATTTTTAGAACATTTTTTCCTCTCTCATTTTGATGGTGATAGAACAGTTATATTTATGAATGTTTGGTAGGGATTTAAAGGTAATTGTTCATTCTTGAGAATAGGAGCTCACGGTGTGGTGTTCCATATGTATTTCGGCGACAGTGCACAGTGAGTAATAAGGCCTTGGTGATGATCCGGAAGTGAAAGCTGTATTTTGTTTATATGCTGCTCTGTTGACAGTCCAGCCTCTCAAATAAATGCAGGTCAACCTTTGACAAGAACTTCACCGTGAAGTCATCTTTGAAGGTATTTTATATTAACATATGATTTTTATTAAAAATGCTTGTCCTTAAAGTTCCATTTTCTAGATCGAGATTTTAGATTGTATCTGTTGAAATAAACATATATAACACGTGAAATTGGAATTCTGAACATATGACGTTAAGATTTCAACGGCAACGTTCTGATTTGACCAGCTTTTTGTCCGCTACGGCGCCTCATAGCTGAGTACAGTCACCATTGTTTGGCGTTAGACCAGACTTGTGTGTCTACAGAGTTACTATATCTAGACGACACAATTGTCTGGTTTGTTTTTGGCGTATAAGATGGTAAGAAATTCAGCTTGGCCCCATGTATTACATCATTTATCAGATTATTTTATACTTTCCTTATTTCCTTCCCAAGGGTAGCCTCCATCCACCTAAAACATATCCTTCATTTGTAACTGCGTATTTAACTAATTATTTACTTTAAATAAACCTTATAATTTTCATTCGAATTTTATCTTTGCTTCTTGACTGTAGTAAGTAATAATTTCACTCTAATGAAATGAGCTATCTTTCTTTTTGGTCTCTGTAGTTCTACTTTCGGAACTTTCTGTCTTACTTTTCTCTCTCTGTCTCTCTCTGTCTCTCTCTCTCTCTCTCTCCAACAACTAAATTATATCACCAAATGCCACTGTATTAGAAACGAACCTGGGTTAGAATAAATGAAATACGCGGGGACTATTTGAAGGCTTCACTCCGTCCGTTCGTTCACTAACGCATCAGCGCCCCCCCCCCCCCCCGTCCCATCAAGCGGAGAAAGCCCTATTTAGGTTTTGTAAAGAATTGCCCCAGTTACAGTTCTTTTGGTTTTTTTCTGAATGGAAATTAATACATAACCTATGGTTAACAGATAAGTAATTTGCCTATAAAATTCAATGCACTGTGTGAACTTTTGATCGCCAGGGCGTCAATATCTGAACAACGTTCTCTTTGCCAACGTAGTGTTTGGTATTAGACGAATGCATTTTCGATCTTATGAAAATTCTATCTTGCTTAATGAATTTAGTTTAACTAAGTATATTTCAGATTTAATTCAAGCTTATGAAAGAAGAACTAACAAAATTTTACTCCTTTTGGAAATTATCTCTGAAATTGGTATTATATACATTGCCTAGGTAAATAAAACACAGTATTATCCTACTACTGTACTATAACTTTGCAAATAACACATGTCCTAGCGTTCCTCGTTCACATATTTCGACTCAGACAAAGAGTGTGTCCTTGTAAATTATTTTCTTTTTGTGTATCCAGTATATGCTAACTAACGCGTAAACTTAATTATAAAGTACATTTAGCTGTTACCTTCTAGTAATAAGAAAGTAATATATTCACAATTAAATATCTTTTTGAAGCTTTAAAATAAACGATAGATGATTTACAGTTGAAAGAAATTTATTATAAAGATTGTTTGTATTTACCCATCCTCTTTTTCCCTCTTTACTGGTTTCTCTTTTAAGTTTTGCGTCTATCATTCACTAACCAACCCATATTTACAGGATGTACTTTATGAGCAACGTACATAACGATGAGAATAAACAATAGAATTAAACTGAATATACCATTTTTGTTTACTTCTGAAATTAACACTTGTGTTATGTCATGGCTTTTGTATGTATTCCTACTTGTATGATTTTAATGGTTATGCGTATTTTCCAGTTCATCACGTGATTGTATATTTTCAATGATTATAAAATGTGTGTGTGTGTGTGTGTGTGTGTGTGTGTGTGTGTGTGTGATTTGGATTTGCAACGTAACCTTAACAATTTTTCTGTCATATCGCTAAGATGTTTGCAGTGTGACAGTTTATAGTGATGTCTAGCACTGGGGCATCATGCCGCAGACATGTAGCATGATGTCCCACACAGTCACATTATCCTGACACCAGGCCGACCAGTCCTAACACTAACCTCTTAATGCTGAGCGCCAAGCGAGGCAGCTGTCAGTACCATTTTTGGAAGTCTTTGGTATGACTCAGCCGGGGATTGAACCCACGACCTCCCGTATCCGAGGCGGACGCTCTAACCACTAGGCTGCCGGAGTGGTCGATTATGAAATATAGCTATGTATGTATGTATGTATGTATGTATGTATGTATGTATGTATGTATGTATGTATGTATGTATGCATACATGTATGTATGTGTGTGTGTATGTCTGTCTATCTATCTATCTATCTATCTATCTATCTATATATATATATATATATATATATATATATATATATATATATATATATATATATATATATATATATATATATATATATATATATATATATATATATATATATATATATATATATATATATATATATATATATATATATATATATATATATATATATATATATATATTCGGTCATAACATACTATTATCTCGTATGTAATGACACATCCGATCTAGATTTCCAATGTCATTGTGACATTTATCGACGATGACTTTGCATAGGTGTAGTACTATGCATCTACTCCCCCAAGAGGCCCGACGATTTTCCAATACATTAACATGACAGAGCAGTTGTTTTTCGAAAAAGGTTAACATCTTAATGACAGCTCTAAACACAAGCACAGCACGTGATACCCACAGTAATTAAATTATAGTTGGGGAGTCAACAATCACGCTCTAATATCATCTTTGTTTTAGATTTTATTCTGTGTACTGCCATTCCGTGCGTACTCAGTACTTGCTCATTAAGAAAACATCCTGCAAACGTATTGCACGTGCCGTCGTGTTGCAACAAGCATTTCCTAACAGTAGGGAATTCCTGAATCATAATGACTCTATAATTAGATTCAGTTTTGCAATATAAGCTAATGCAGGTGTCTGATGAAAGATATTGACTGATATTTCGAAGAAATGTCGCAACAATCAAAAGCTCTTTCCAAAGTTAAATTTGTATTAAAAGTTCTATTTTCTGATTGATCCAAGTTTACATAACTAGATGTTTATTTTAACATTCTACGTTCGTAGTAGTGAATTTTATATCTCTTGTCGATGTGCTTTTTGGATGATAAATAATTGATGTTCTACCAAAATGAAAATCGCTACCCCATCTACCTACAATACGACTAATTTGAATCCAAATAGGATTTATTTGCATGAATCTGCAACTCCAAAAATAAACATATATATTAAAGGTCTGTGAGCTGTAGAGTACACTTCCAATTCCCAATTTCTTTTTAAATCGTCACTTTGTATTAGAGGGAAATTTTTTTATATTATTTGTTGAATTTTACAAAACTTCTTGGTTTTCGCTCTTTTCTGTTACCGAGCTTAAGACCATAAAGTCGTGACAATAAAACGTACAGTAGACGTCGTATATTGAAACATTAATGCGCTTGTAACGCACGTGATGCTCATATATTTAGAAGCGATAGTATCGGTCGGCGATCCATAGGTCTCCTTCAATATCGTTACGTATTAGGCTTTGAGCGACACACTGCGATACGATAATTGACTCACGCAGTAAGACAGTGATGGTTGTAGCGCTTGATCGTGGCTATTAAGGGGCTGTATCAATAATTCACATGGTCCTATCAGCTGTGCCTGGGAAACTTTATATTTGTACGAGGACCTTTAAAGCGGATTGGATATATTCCAAACTCCGGAGCTCAACTTTGGCTTATTCTCGTCAGTAAACCATCATGATAGCACTGTTTGGTAAAACTAGTATTTACTCTGATAAAAGCCTGTCACCAAACTTTAAAATGAGAACACTTTTGAGCCACTTCTACCGCGAAACAATTACCTTAAATTTTTGCCGGCACAAGGAGACATTTGATGTCTTGTCGGACTGAGACTAGTCAGAAAAATACACAGCATTTTCAGAAATAATTGACAATGAAAGATTCAATGGTATTGCTTAAGCATTTTCAATTTGTATTTTTCGTCGATTAAAGTTCCATTAATGGAAAACTGAGGGATAATGTACTAACTAATCGATTTATCTCCTTTTTATATGTTTAAATGATACTTCTTTCTCGTCATTGGCTGATCAGTAGGTGGCTTTTCAATAGTAATATTATTTTCCTTCTTTTTATTATTTCCCATTCTGATTATTTGTTTATCAAACGTTCCAAAGACCAAGATCGGGACTCTGAATTGCAATTCATGTAATTGGGGAAGGTGTATGTGTGTACGACTCTGTGCGTGCGTGAGTATGTATCTGTTGACGATAGGTAATGTCTGATTTTTATTTCCTCTTTTGATTTGTATTGTTTCTCTTTTTGTTGAATTTTTAAAACAAAAATGTGTTAGAAACGGGCAATGCCAGATATCTATATATATTGGCTACCAGAAAAGCACCTTGTGGGGGAAACAAATGCTATGATAAAGTAGAGTTTCCGCTATGTTTATCTAGCATCATAGACAATTTATTATATAAATCTCAAATTCGGATCCTTCAAGTCTTGCTACATTTTCGATATTAATACAGAAGGGTTTGGATTAGATAGGTATTCCTCACTAATTATACATCTTTTCATAAAGTTCGTCTTAACAAGAATAAAATAAGACACATGCCTTGCATAGTGCTAAAACATACTATTCCAAATAGAACATAGTTTAATATACAAAGCTGCAATCCCAAATACTTTGCCCTTTAGGGCTTTTAATTAAATATTTAGAAAGTTACTCTGCCATTGTATCGGTTCTTAAAGCTGTTATCGTTGCATTTCCCGGATTTGAGTAAACTAAACCAATATTTCACGTCAGACCCACACGCAGCTAAACAGACAATAAATGATATCTCTCAAAGCTTCTAAAACTAATTTGACGATACAACTGTTCAGCGAGATTATACACATCGCCTGGCATTTCAAACCTGTTCTGTGGTCAATATTATATTTACATTAGAACCTATTTCCTATTTAGCCTCGCCTGTTCACATACATACACATTATTTTCCCATAATATAAGAGATGTTTAGAAATGTGCGCAGAAACGGGTGGTAACAGGCACATGTCTGTTGCGAAGTAAATATCAGCGAAGAAGAGTTATTATCCAGAATGGTTTCTAAATATTTACTCAATCGCTGTATCGAGAAAGTATTGTCGGAATTGTTACATCTGGCTAACTTGATGACTCTACCAAAGCAAACACTATGGGAAACGGTATTCTCTGCCTGTTGAAGAATGCCATTCTACCATTCGTTACTGGTCTTGAAGATGTCAGCATTAAATATATAGTCTTGGGGGAGAAAAAAGAACAAATTCAGAAAATAGTTGTTCCTTCCATGCAAATACAAACTACACGTGTCCAAGACTAACTGGTTTGGCATTTTAGCACCGGAATACTTTTAAGGTTATATCGTGCCGAAGGAAATAGAGTACATTGTGTCAAGATATGTAAAGTACTGGTTTTTTTCTAGAACAGGTTTGTCGACAAAAGTTTTAATCCTAAAAATGAAAAATGAAATAAAGGCTTACCAAAAGGGCTATTTATTCAAACAAAGAAAACAACTTCTATCGTGTCACAGGATTCATTACAGTGCACTGCTGCCTGGCAGCGGCAAGAGAGACAACTCTTACATGCGATCTTATACAACTACGATAATGAAATAATGGTAAACATTCTTGCGATACAAGGATAACATCGTCCACCGTGAACATCACAACGTTCAAATTCAGCTCGCCTATTTCACGTTGATGTTAAATCTTGAATATAGATACTGTATAACATATTTTGCCTGAAATGTTCGCCTCTTTATGTTATCTATCTTTCCCTACGAATGGACATCCGAGTCCAGGTGTTAACAATTATAGACCCCCCCCCCCGCAAAAAAACCCCTACTTTAATTTCATTTGTCAAGTGAAGTAATTGTAATGAAAAGGACATTGAATACCCAATGACATTATTGTTTTTAACTAATCTCTAGCTATGAAACACGAATCTTGTTTTCCTCGTTATAGAAATATATTATTGCAAAACATATATGGCGTCATCGTTTGGCCATGTAAAACACAACATTGCAGGAGGAGGACAATTATGAAGTTTATATGGCTAAGATTTTTTTCTCCGTATAATATAATGTATACGACTTTAAACAGATATTAACAGCACAATTTATTGATACTACTCGAAATGTGGGTATAAGCAGCTAATATTTTCTTACTGAGTTTTGTATTTATCGTACAATGCCCCCAAAGTGTGTACCATTTTTTTGTATTCATCGTACAATGCCCCCAAAGTGCGTACCATTTTTTTGCATTCATCGTACAATGCCCCCACAGTGTGTAACATTTCCTTTTTATGAAAGTGGAAAACTCTTCTTTTTTGTCTTTGTTTAAATTATTTGGCTAGAAAGGCAAGACCCAAAAATCACATATATTTCGTTCCAGTTATTACGTTTGAGAATCTTTTTTGGGTATTGATAATCCCACTGAGATAAAATCAATAACAACATATTGGGACGTTCAGAGGTACATTCTAGATATCAAAACGTTTGAACAGTGATCTCCTACATATATTCTCTCTCTCTCTCTCTCTCTCTCTCTCTCTCTCTCTCTCTCTCTCTCTTTTGAAACGAATTTCAACCAAATGTGTTCTCGATAGAATGATAAATTCCCCTAAAACATCTAAAAATTATTGGTAAATGTTCACGAGTCGTTTACTTTGGATTTCTGTGCCTCATCTAGTCGAACTCACTTTTTCAACTTGCGACAGCTTCAGAAGTGACACTTACCCATAAAAGACGTATTTATTTGAATAAAACTAAAAAATTATAATTTTGTTAATATGATCTCTTGGAGCGTATTACGGATGGGCAGGATGTATCAAGTTAACTGCAGGGTGAAGATGCATATGAACGTTGCGTGGTTTGAACGTTTAGCAAGATTATATAGTATTCGCGTATCCTCTCCCACCAACTCACCACCGGCAGTTTATACCCCGCCCCAACCCCACCTATTTTAAAAGCTAAAAGTATCTGTGCTATAATAAAGCACGAAACTTAGTAATTTCGTTTATCAATTATAATTTCTAACATGATTGTCACCAGGGGTCTCTAACAAAGTCATCTTGTTCGATATTTTTCAGATGACAGGAGTGACCTAATTTATCATCTTCGATAAGCTTCCAATATTTCCGTAAATTTCCGTCATTTTTGGCATTTCACCTGTTTGAATCCATGTCTTTAAAGTTACGCCGCTTCTCTCTTTATTGTGTTCATCTTTTTACGTATTTTTTCGTAAATAGTAAAACTAGCCATTGCAACTAATGATGCATCCGACACCCTTTTACCTTCAATGTGTCAAAGAAAATGGAGATTTCCGAAAACAGCAAACAAATCAATAACAGGCTCGTTGTTTACCATCAAAACTTCTGTTTGGTCTGAAACTCGAACAAGATGACAGTGCTAGGGACCCCATGGTGACATGGAGATTAAAAATTATTCATTAATAAACAAAAATGACTCAGTCTTGTGTATTTATTATATCCTTGATGTATTCGTTGTAAAATCATAATGGGGTCGAATTGCCGAGAGCAGTGGGCTAATGTTACAGCTTGTCCTTCATTCGTGTTATCTAACTATGGCCAATCACGTCAACTTTGGCGATACACAACGTAGATTTTCTTAATATTTGTGTACTAGAATCATTTACCCGGGCAATTAATTAAAAAAAAAAAGACACAGCTTAGATTGGCTCTTAAATTTTTGCCATTACTCAGCCAGAGTCATACGTTCTTGGTAAATCGGATTTTTTTCTTCTTCGTGGAGCCTGGCAAGAGTAGTTACATTCGATGTAGCTGTCAATTAATACACTGCGGTATACTACATTGCACGTTTACAATTTGCTTTGAGACAAAATTTAGTTACAAGCATTCTTCCTAAAGTTGAAATGATACTATTTCTCCAACTAAACAAACTTAATTGACATAACCCATCATCGAGTTCTCTTCCTATCTATTCTTTCACAAGAGGTAGATTATCATTTTTCTTCTAGAAATGTCGATTTAATTTACATTTTCCTTTGTACATTTGAATTCAAATTTATTAACACATCTGAGGACGTCCTTTGTTCTTGTACATAGAAGCAAACAGACAGGCTGAGAATGGAAATGGTTAGGAGATTAAAGATAAACGCAGCTCAGATTATATAAAGTTATCAAGGACTGTTGTAGATCATAGTCTATCCAGTTTTAACAACAATGCGTACATTGATGTTGCTTAGAAACATTATAAAATTAAATACTCCATATATTTGTTCGGTTGCGGAGCTGTGGTCTCGGCCATCTCATAATGTGCAGTGCTCCGACATATCCATTTTTCTTTTGCTTTAGATTCGATATGAATTTACACATGCACTTGACTGCAGATTGATAACTGACCTGATGTTTTCTGTTTCTGACGAGCACAATTATATGTAAAGTAACGATGTAACCCACGATGGCCAAATTTACCAACACATTCTTGAATCGGATATACTTTGGCAAACAACGGAACCCCTATAGAACCAAACCATTTTGACGTGTTTAGTCTTTACTCACTTGACATAAATCTCCTGAAAGTAAAACTGTGAGAAAATCAGCGACTCGTGAGATGGATTTGGCCATCTATAACATTTCTCTTCCTACGCACACCTGTTTCAGTGAGTAATCATTGAGCAAAAACGTGGCAGCTCGCTGATGTGTACAAGATTTCTGTTTTTATTTCTTTATATTTTAAACAGCTTTTAATTAAATGTAACATATGCGGACGTGATCGTATTATCACATTTTAATTTGCCATGTTGTGCGACTATTATACTGTTGAACAGAAATGATATGTTCGACAGCATATCAGCATATCTCACAATATTACTTTTTGTAATTTGCAATCTCAAAACAAGTGTCAAGGCATATCGACCCTCTACGATTCAGTATCATCTATAAAGCGAATTCAATCCACTGGAAGGCAACGACATAATAAGTCAACCATACGTGTTTCGTTGCCTTTTTATGTTCTCTGTCCATGAGCAAATGATTCTCTGATAGTTTTGTTGGTCTCTTTAAACTTGAATTATAGTGGTTGAAATATATAAAGTCAACTACTAAGCAACCCAACTGACCCCTGAGTTTTCAATGGCCGATTGCGACTCTTATGAATATCCTTTCCCGTTATATTCGTGGGGGGTGGGGGCTTGTCCAGTTTTTTGGCAATGGTAACGCTGCAAGCGATGAGACCCTGTGAGAATCTGCATGATATATAACACCACTTACTTGACAGTATGGCTGGGCTGGACCATTTACTATAGTGATGGTTTCGCCCAACTGCAGGATTCGAACTAAGTTCGATTCCAGAAGATGGCAAATGTTAGCAACAGTAAACATACTTGCAGAAAATCTCTGATAGTAATAATAACTTTGGAGCATATCATTTCTGATTATTCTCTTATATTTTCATTTGCTTGTACCGTCTTTACAGATGTCTTTTAATATGAAGTGTTCAGCTAATAAAGACATGATTTTGAGAAATAGATAGAGTCAATGACATTCATGATCTAGGACAAGGACAATTATTTTGGTATAGTAAGTAATTTTTAGACCTAATTTAAAATATGACTCTTCAATTTTTAATGTTTCAGAGTTAAAATAAACAACATTTTAGGGGTTTGCCTTTCACAAGTTTGACCGAAATAAAACTTTCATCGTATGAGAAAAATGTAGATGATTTCTCACATCACTTTGAAAGGCGTGGAAGAAATTATTTTTCCAGTTTAAGAAGAAGAACAAAAAGGGGTAAGAGATGTTATTTGTTGAAATCAGGAATGGTCGAGGTTTTTCTTAATGAACACAGATGTGCCATCGACGTGTTGGCTTTTCAAATCAAGTATCCAGTCTTCATATAAAGAACACACTTTCTGAAGATGATACAAAAACTGATGTTATTAGTTACAGAGGACATGCGATACCTTACGTCGTGCTCTTGCCGTACCATATCGATAACTTAAGAGATGTTTTGCAACCATGTTCATCCAGTCTTGAGAGAAATTTACATTTAAACGCATCGGCGCTTTGGCCAATCCGGTTGAAACTTTCTGAAGTGGGATGATTCAAGAAAGTGAAGTAAAAACTTAATTTGCTAACAAGGTGCAATTCGCGTTTGAAATATTGTAGGCGAAATTCACTTATTCACGGAAAATTAGCAAACATCTCTCTCATAAAAACTTGTTATAGCTACTTCTAACCCAGCAATTTCTATCCCCTGTAGTTTGAGATGGACTCCTATTAATTAATTTCGACTAGGCTTGATATGTCTGACACGGTAAAGCGAGCTAGCCATTATTCCACAGGGCAGCTTTAAATGAAACATTCAACACTGTCGTAAAAAGACCGCAATAACTTTTTACTGAGTTCGATGGTAAATCACAACCAAAAGTTGCTATTACATTGTTTTTCACCAATGTATGTATGTATGTATGTGTGTGTGTGTGTGTGTGTGTGTGTGTGTGTGTGTGTGTGTGTGTGTGTGTGTGCATACAGCTTGAAGAATAAAGATGAAACGAGGGAAAAAGAACATAAGAAAAAAGTAGGAGGAAAGAAATAGATTAATAGATCCAATGAGAAATTTCTTGTCAGTTACCTGCATTTATCAACACTTCAAGGGTTATTGTTTTTATATGCAACTTGAGTATTGCCATTTGCATTCCATGTCATTTCTTAGTTTGTATACAGTTGTTAAAATACCAGCAGTAGACATCAGATAGAAGATCAAAATGTGTGACAGAATCCTTTAAAGTATATGCCGTGTTAACGTACAAGAGACCAACATTGTGGCATACCTCAGTTGTCTTGACCAAGCAACACACAACCCAATTTCAGACAATGACCTGGGTGCTGTTTTTGTTTCTATTGCTGCCAGTACTGAAAATGTTGCCATTCCTTTTGTTGAAGTTGATGTTGCTGTTGCTGAATTTGTCCAGCTACTGTTTCTCCTATTCCATCTTCTTCATTTTCGTTCCCTCTTCTTGAAAATATTTCACAATGCATTTGGCCTTTTGAAGTATATACAACGTAGCATATCAATTCTTATTTTTGGAAGCAATTTTATTTCACTACAGGGTATGGGGTGCCCCTAAGTGGACCAACGTCACGGTTAGTTCGCCACTGATGCTTCAACTCGTTGCTGTCTTATAAGAGAGTTCAGTGTTATCCCTTACACTTTACATTTCGTGTTCAGTCAGGTTTTATCATTCGGCAAGTCACTCCGAAAACTGAAAAAGGTACCGTCGGAATGTACGCAGGTCCACACTCACAAGCATTCGTTATCGATTTGTGGGTGATAGCATTCATGTCGAATAAGATCGAGATACATAGAGCTGTCTTGGATGTCACGTAAACAGCAATATTCATGTGGAAAACTCGTTAGGTTGGACAAACGACTGTCTCTTCATGACTGAGCATGATAAAGTCTTCTCTTATAATTCAGTGTTTTTGATGTTTTCCAGCTGAAAATATCGACTTCGATCTGTAAAGTGTTCGATCTTAGGTATCATCCGATGTTCTGCTTTTTTACACACAATAACTCAGCACGAATTTCTTCCTTGACTTTAATGTGTTCAAATTTGATTCCCTCCAATGAGGCTACCATAACATTAATCTCTCGTTCTGATCTTTTCTGTGACACCACGTCTGACATCCACTAGCTTTTGCTTCAATCTGAGGAACTCTTTAACGTATCCTGAAAGTAAATGCAACTGAGCTCAGTCTGACCTGTTGGTATTGTTTCGTGGTAGGGAAACGCCTGATTTCGTACACTTTTAGCAAATGGTATCTATTATCGGGAACTTGTAATAATTCCACAACTGTCACATTACTGAAACTTACTATCTTTCCAAAAACAAAGTATTCATGCGCTTTGATAATAATAATAATAGTGTTATGTGCCTATTCTGTTTCTCCTCATTCCCATTGGTGTTGTCTCTGAAGGAGATGTTTACCTTTGGTACATAGTTTATTTAATGCCAATTTTTTTGCCGATATTCGTAATTTATTTGTCTATTATGAGCAGGTGTGTGGAAACCAAACATTAAAGTCATTATACTTTGTAGATTGCATGCTATTTTAATTACAAGCAAATTAGCTATTCTTGCTCTCTATTACATCAAGTACCGATGTCTTAATTCTCTTAGAGAGATAATGTGCAATTGTTATTAAATTAACTAGCAACGTTTCAACACATATGAAAAGTACAAATATTTTAGCAAGAAGAAAAATTATTGTATGCTCATTTTTGTTTCCGTTAACTTTAGATTGTCAGAATTGGGATAAATGTATCCCAACAAAGAGCATGCAAGTGGCATGGCAGAAAACAGAGCCTTCTTTAGCTGGTAATAAGAATGGCAACACATATACTTACGTTTTGGTATCTTGAATTTCCTCAAAATGTGCTTACTTACTACATTTACAAAATATATCACATCAACTCAAAACGAAATGAATGTGATATTTCATAGCGTTTCTTTGTTTATTTAAATAAAATGAATTCATATTTTGTTTCCACATTGTGATTCAAAAGAATCAGTGACATAACAGAAACACAGAAACAAAATCCATCCATTCCAAACCAACTAGAAAAGTTGCTTCAATATGCATTCATTCACAATATGACTCTAAATTTCAATTTTAAATAAACCAAAACGATATTAAAAAATTAATAAAACACTAATGTCGAGCGCGCAATGAAGTTCAGACGTCGCTAGGCAGTGTTATGTGCGCATTAATATTTTAATGTGTATTGATGAATCTACGGTTGTGTATTTATTCTGGAACACATCATAAATTCGATTACTTTTATTTCTTGTAGTGCATTCTTTTATTAATAAACCTTGGGTAGGAAAAACGGAATGAGTGTATCAAAAAGGTTACTGCATTTGTATGGGAAAATATGATCTTATTTTTTCGGACTAATACTGCACCGAGGTCATGCATTATTAATCAGAAAAACCCGTTCATATTTTCCCATACAAATGCAGCAACCTATAAACACTATATTTGACTTAAATGTTTGCTAAAACCCATCTGCATACCCTGGTCTCGCAATCCCCGGAACATTCATCCCTGAAGTTTAGTTACCCCTGCTCACCCACAGTACCACGAGTCATCATCCGGTGAATTGGGGGGAGGGGGGAGAGAGGAGTAACTTAATTTATTTCGCCAAATCAACCAGGACGTCGCTGAATCACTTCATACTACAGGGCAGATGAAACATCTTTAGAAATGTTTTAGGTGCAACTTAACATATATAGTGTTTTTCCATGGAAATAAATTACTTGTTAAATTTTTCAAAGCTTGTTGTTTTCACTCTTTCTTTTGTTACTGTTTATTCGAGCCTAAACACGTAACATAAGACTTGGCTCCGAGTTGAGTTCACGTTCAGGACCAAGCAATACAATCCACTGGTATATTATTTTTAAAAAAAGTCTGAGAGCAACATTCAAAATGTAAATTTCCGATGTGAAATAAAAATCACTCTATCAAACATACTTAATAACACTTAAATTTCCTACGGACTAACATGATACCATACATTTTTATTCATCTTCTCTGCGCTGTGTATGCTTGATTCTTTGCATGTGGATCTGTCTGTGTTTTGGTGTCCATGCACATTAATATCAACATCTTTTGATACTATAATTAGTTCAATATAAGGAATAATGACAGTGCTAAAATTATGTGTCCGTGTGAGCATTGCTTTTTGTTTTTGTTTTTATTGCGTGTGAAAATTATATGCAAATGAATGAGTACAGTCTTAATTTACCACTGTTTGTTCAGGCTACAACGTGTTACATTAATATTAGTCAAGATTTTGTATTAGTATGCAGGAAAATATATGTATCTATCTTAGTTATTACATATTGCATGAATTGTACTGATGCATCATAAAGTGACTTTTTGTCTGATCGAGTTCCCATGACCTAGAGCTCCTCTACAACTTGGAGATGTTTATTGGTTTTCTGCAGGGCTGTATATCTCACTCTTTTTGCTCTGCCATTTAACGCCCAATCAAGAAATTATAATGTGGTCCAAAAACCTCGGAAAATTTATGCTTTAAACGAATAGAAGTAGTCCTAATACGCTATCGTATAGGGATATACTATTTTAAATTGTAAAAGGGTGAGTCCTCCACCTCTAAAATATTACTATTTTGATGGACTGGAACGTAGGTTCGTCTTGTAAGCATGTGCGCGGTCCAGAAAGGATATCATATAGGAATAAAAATATAAAGTTTGATACGATATTGGCGGTCAAGGTTTAAAGTATCACTATGGTTTAAGTACCCTTGCGTATTTTTTTGTTAAAAATATGAGTGCTCCAGAAATATTGTTGTATAGTTATGTGCACTTTTAAAAGGTAAGGTATTTAACTTTCAAAGTGGTTTAGGGTTGTAAGTGTCTATACTACTGACTATATGTATTTGTTGCCTTTCAACACTAATATATTCTTAATACAATGCCTGATTCAGAGAACACAAAGGGAAACAATCTAAATTTGACATATTTAAAAAAAAAAATTCAAATTGCTGCATTACAGCCAACATTTTAATTATCGACGCAAATAAATTATATTCTTAATGTGTAATTTCAAATCTTCGTATCTATTGTCAAATTTATCACACAACAAATTGAGAAATGTTGCTGGTTTTGATTGATATGTATGTGTTTCTGAAATATGAAATTTGTTTCACTCCCTTTTAAATATGACTCACAGACAGAATGAATCAATCGAGGAATAAATAACCTTCCATATTTGCAGTAATGGTGTTTAGCTGACTGACTATACAATTTTGGCATTTTTAGAAATGATAAATACTACGTTTTGCACTATAACCATCTCATTATATCAAATAGTGATTTAAAAAATAACTAAAATGTAAATCAGCTTGAAACAAAACCGCTTTGGGAGACTATTAAATATCCCACACAATGACAATAATGGCTAAAGACATGGGAAATATGCGTTTTACAGTATAAATGTTATTTCAGGTTTAATTTGAAGAATTTTATCATGATTGTGATTCTTCAGGACTCTTTGATGTGACTATCAATTACATATATTGAAGCAGGTTCAGCCTTACGTTGATTGGACCGATTCGGCCCAATTGCCCCGCACTATATATATATATATATATATATATATATATATATATATATATATATATATATATATATATATATATATATATATATATATATATATATATATATATATATATATATATATATATATATATATATATATATATATATAGAGAGAGAGAGAGAGAGAGAGAGAGAGAGAGAGAGAGAGACAGACAGACAGACAGACAGACAGACAGACAGACAGAGAGACAGACAGGGAGAGACAGAGAGACAGAGACAGAGAGAGAGAGAGTAATTTGAAAGCGATGGAAGAAAATTTTAAGTTCATTATCATAAAATATTTGTTCAAAAGTTTATTTCCAACTGCCGTGTTCACAGGGGCCCCCGCGCGTAAATCTAGGGGTCCCTGCTAAAATGATCCAAATCGAGCCCGCGTTTGCTAAGGCCGTTACGATATTGAAGGGTAGCTGCATAGCATGTCGATTTCATGCGATTACTATCTAGGACGTGAATCTAATTGTCGCGGAGTAACACGTTGTCTGCGATTTGATTGATCGTTCAAAATTACAATTATTATGAGATCTAATAAATGTATTATTTTCATCAATTAAAGGACACAATCCTAAAACTGAAGGTTGAAAAAAGTTCGTATGTCAATTTTTACAATAATTAAAATGCATCTAGAATAACCAGTGTGCCATATAAAAAAAAATCTCTGGAAGCGTTGTGGTCTTTTTCGGAGATGTTTTATTTTATATTAGGAAATTAATTCGAATGTGCAAAAATGGAGCAATTTAAATTTGATTTCAGTTTACCTTTTTTAAAAATGTTTATATTCACCAATAAGAAAACAATTACACATCGATTAAACATTTGTTGTGCTTTCTTAATAATAAACCCACTATCCTGACACAGGCATTTTGTTATTATGGTAATTATCGGTTCGTTCGTATTAGTATGATTTGGTACAGCAGGAAATAGAAGGTAAAAATCTGACTTTACCGTAAGACGTCTGTTACACTACTTTGGTACAAATCTAAAGTAGCCAACACGCTTGAGCATAAAATAAAAAAGAAACTTTGCTGGTATAGAGTGAATAACGTATATATTTCATCGAGTCGGTGAAAAAATCGTCGCTCCTTACGAAAATGTTGAGTTTTTCACCTACTCGATGAAATATATGCCTTATTCACTCGACAAAATATGGATTCGAAACCAGCAAATATCCCCTATCTATACGCATCACGTAAAGGAAAGTCAGCCACCATCAAGAACGATCCATTGAGCTGTCCATTATTTGGGAAAGAGTTTCATTCAAGAATAAACACAATGTCTCAGATTTGGATCGATGTTTTTCAGCATGTTACAAAATAGCTTCAACTACACACGAAGCCTAGAAACTAGATGCAATATACAAGCATTTCAATTGATCATAACATTTTAATCCTACATTCGGAAACTATAGCTTCTTTTATATTATTGAACGGATTTTATAATATAGCTATGGTTCATATAATTGTGCAATATAGATATGGTCCTTATCAATTTGGTACATATAATTGTTTAATATAACTATGGTCCTTATCAATTTGGTACATAGAATTGTTTAATATAACTATGGTAAATATCAAATGGAATATAGAAACTGTCTAACATGACTATGATACATATTAAAATTGAACATAAAATGTAAAATTTAAAAAATAGATAAACATAATACGTTTTTCCATTTAATCAGGCCTTAATAAGGTTTCCTATACTTAGATGGATTCAACCTTAAATTTAACACTGAGAACTACCAAAAAATATCTTCTTGAATACATGTGGAAAAAAATATGATTAATTTGCGATGTTTTCTTTGACAAATATTGAATCTGAGTGTCTGTCATTTAAAACATCAATCATGACAAGCTTATCTGTACATATTTTTTACATTTTATAGACATAATTACTACAGGGTGTAGTAGATGAAAGAAATGCTGATGTTTCAATCAACCTAGTTACACACACACACAAACACACACACACACACACACACACACACACACACACACACACGTTACTGGACAGGTAGAGATGTATTATTGGACAGGTAGAGATGTATAAAGAACAACGGACAACGGAATGTATGTATGTATGTATGTATGTATGTATCCTTTCTGAGCCCAGTTTCACAAGTTTTTATTTCTTTTGTACCTGTCAGAGTGATCTTCACACCTTTATATATGTATGACGTTTTCTGTTATCACATTACCTTAACTGTCTAATTTAAAGTAATATTTTCAGTGCATTGTTGCGTTTTCGTAGCTAATGGCAGTTTCTGGCCAATGATAAAAAATAAACCACTTGAAAATAAACTTTTTGATTAGGAATATACTTGTAATACCTCTTTCTACTGACATTGATTCAATCTGATTTTTTTTCACGTTTCAAAAAGCAAAGTTTAAGTTATTAAAATCCAAATTATATCTCATGTCGCTTCAATTTTCTCATGAATTATACCAATGCAAAGGTCCATTGCTATGAGAAACGCCAATTATTTTTGACATTTGCGATCTGTATATATAAATATTTTCTTCCCTTTTAATAGCGTTGAATTAACATCATTTTCCCATACGTTCAGTAGATAATGACATTTAACACTTGAGTATAGGACAAACTTTGTCTGTTTTACCATCGTGTAATTACTATGCAATCATTTATGCTTATTTTTTACTCTATTTTGATATTAGCACATCAATCATCGAAATTATTGTATGAAAATAATGACTTTTGAGTTTGGAATGGGAACCGAAATGCTTGCTCTTCGATGATTATGAGACATAAAGAGCACGTCATTTCTTTTACAGAGGATGGTCAGTTTGAATAGAAAAAAAGCAACATGTTGTCCCATCCGTACTGAAGAAGACGCTAAAAAAGACGATAATAGATCAAGACATAACATCGAATTTTCATCTTAAACTTTCACCATTTGCTTTGATGACTTTATCCTCAACACTAAAAATTATATAAAAGATGTTGTGCCTGAATCTGCATGCAGTAAATTAGAAACTAGATAAATTGGTAAATGTATAGATGAATAGTTTTACAGGTACTCATTAGATAAAGAAAGAAAGAAATGAAATGCCAATGACAACAACAATCTCTTTCTTCTTCGTTCGTATATTATTTAATCAATTCATTTATTTTCAAGCTGATTTTCAGGTGATCCTCTTTTGACCACTGTGATGCTTAAAAATAGTTTGCATTTGATAAAAAGGTCATAGAAAGGTTTCGATTACATTCGTATTATGCAAAAGGTTACTAAAAGTAACAAAAATGATGCACGATAAATACGAAACTGAGATTTACATTTTATCAAAAACTATGCAACAGTCCTCCAACTTAGAATAAAAAACAAAATATTTATTAATCAACGTGGACAAAATGTTTTAAAATCTGAAAAAGGGTCCGCGTCTAGTTCATTAATAACGCAATCATGATCTACTTTCTATAAGTTTACTTTCAAACATATTGTGCCAGCTGGTGAATCAAAATCTGGAAACATGTTTCCTGTGCGTGGGAGATCTGTTACCTGACATCTGTCGAATCTTACAGGTGCCCCGACGAGTCTTGTGGGAAAGTGAAAATACTGACTGAAGTCCATCGCAGTCTTTACCTCTGGTCGTTGTTGGATACAAGGAAAATTTTCAATAAAATGCCCACGAGAATTAAGACCAGATTTATTGCACTGCAGTGCCGATGATACATAATAATAATAATAATAATAATAATAATAATAATAGTGTTTATTTGTGATACAGGCCACTGGCCGATGATACATATCCGCACAATACGATATTTTATTGCGTAAGAAAAGAACATCATATATATTGTAAGTAATATAACTGAAAGTAATCATTATTGTACTTTTAGAATTGGATGATGCAAGTATATATCACACAAATGAATTTAAGAGGAAATCTAAAACCTGCATCGAGCAAGTTTTTTAAATTTTATATTAATCTAGAAACCTGCGAAGCAGGAGTCATTGATAAAACGGTTTCTCTAATCTTTAAGGCTTTTATAGTAAACATTACTAAATTAGTCATCATAATTTTACTAGTATCATTTTGCATAAAAGAACTAAATTTATCTAAAGTTGGATTTTATATATATACAAAGGTGGGTAAATATTTTCTTCGTATTTCTCCATATAGCGGACAAGCAGATGTACAATGGAATTGATTTTCGATGTTAAGGTTACAAATTTGACAGAATCTTTCCTCATGGCAAATACTCTCATATCTTCCCGTGTTATCTCTGATTGTCAAGCTCCCCATTCTAAGCATAGTGATTATATAACAAAATTAAATATCTCCCAACAATTCTAGGTATCTTTCACAAGTGAATTCTACCCCTAATTACCTGTAAAAGAGCAGTCTTTCCATCGACTGAATCTCATCCTGCAGCTTTTGCCTAAAAATATCTTCACATCTCCGGCTGGACAGTCTAAGAAATATATTTTCATCATTTACACCCTGAATACACCAAACATTGCCAAATCCAAATGTAAATAGAAGCATTTTAGTACTTACCAACCGCAGTTATAATTCCTTACTTATATGGTATTTACATTCCTAGACTACTGACTATCATACATTCCAATAGTTTTCATTTCAGATGGTAAAAACTGTAGTGGCGTTTTCAGAGTCTGGTTTCCAAATAATGTACTAAAACTCATGTGTAATTTTATTACTTTTTCCGTCAATTTTATATTAGTTTTAGTTTTTTGTATCATTGGTCTTTTATTTTTACTTTTATAGTTTTCTTGGTGAAGAGTAAGAAAGAATTAGCCGTTCTGCTCACAAGTTACATAATCCGCCGTTATTTCCTGACAAATTATCTCATATAAACATATCAAAATGCTAACTTTTTGGATCTTAAAATACGATAGTATATTGTCTTACAGAAATGTCACACCAAGATTACCATACGAGAGAAAAATCTAAATAAATATAACATTTACTTTTGCATGTCCAAATACCATGGTATCTTGTCTTCTAGAAATGTCACAGGGACTAAATAAAACAAACAAGCACAGCATTTGCCTGTTTGCAAGTCCAAATACCTTGTCTTACGAAAATGTCACACCCAGTCTCAAACAAGACCGTAAAAAAAGGAATCAGACACGGCATTTACCATTTGCATCTCAAAGTACGATGGTATCTTATCTTATAGAAATGTCACACTAGGCATCAAACTCGAGAGAAAACTCGAGCAAATATGGAATTTACCTTTCGCATGTCCAAACACGATGGTACCATGTCTCCTGGAAATGCCACACAAGGTATCAAACAAGAGACAAAGTCCCAAAACAAATACAGCGTTAACGTTTTGCATGTCTAGATACGCTAGTATTCTTACGAAAATATCGCGCCAGGTATCAAAGTAAAGGAACAAACCGAACATTTACTTTTTTCATGTCATATTAAGACAGTATTTTGTCGTAGGAAAATGTCACACCAGAGAAGGAAAGAAACCGAACAGAGATATTTTTGGCATATCGAAATACGATGGCATGTTGTCTTCAGAAAATGTCGCAGTAGCAGTAGCAAAAAAAAAAAGCATATACTTTTTAATGTCAAAATTAGATGGTATATTGTCTTCCAAAAATGTCTCAAAATGGACCAAACGAGAGAGAAAGAAAAACGAAACTGAACAAATAGAGAATTACTTCCAGGATCAAATAATGGTTACTATATGAAGTAGATAATAAACTTTAAAGAACGATAGTTCTTTTCAGATTTCTACATCAGAAACTAGGCTTAAGAATGATCACATGTCTTACATAAGCATTATTCGTTCTTCTTTGCCCTCGTTGCAAATTTAATTCTTCTTTGCCCCAATTATGAAATTCATTTTGTTTATGAAATTCCCTCTTATGTACCCCAAGGCTGTAGTTTATTCTTCACAAAGAAGAATGGAACATGTATAAGATAAACCCATATCTGCTAAGGCGTAACCCTGATAAAGTCTCTGAGGATGTGAGCAGTTATCCTTGGATTTGCCAGCACTTATTGCTTGCAGTGCCCATTTCCTAAATTGTCTTCCTTTAGATCTCATTTCAATATTAATATGATGTCATGCATATTTTGCACTAGTAAGTATTTCCAATTCTTCAATTTATTTTTCTTTTACCCACTTTTGCGCATGGAATAACACGGATGATGTCACATCTAAGTGTAATGATACGAACTGTATACGCGCAAAGGATATATATATATTTGTATATCAACAGGAATCATAAATGAAAAAGAAGTACCATTTTGTTTTGTAACTGGATCGCCGCAGTGGCCCAAGTGGTTGGAGCGTCCGCCTCGGATGCGGTAAGTCGCGGGTTCATATCAAACACTTCTGAAAATGGTACTAGCAGCTGCCTCGCTTGGCGCTCAGCATTAAGAGGTTATTGTTAGGACTGGTCAGCCTGGTGTCAGGATATTGTGACTGGGTGAGATATGATGTCACTTGTATGAGGCATGATGCCCCAGTGCTAGACGTCACTGTAAACTGCCAAACTGCAGACAGAGCGATATGACTGGAAAATTGTTAGTCGGGTGTTTAAGGCAGTGTGAGGTGCTATTATGACCCGTGTAATGCAAGGCTTCTTGTGAGGCCATGAAGAATGCATGAAGGATAGTCAAAGTTGTTCATAGCTGGACGATGTAAAATAAATATTCATGTTTTATGTGAACAGGAGCGCGAACATACTGACGTCCGCAATAAACCGGTTATTCTCGTTTGGGAATTCAGTAGAGAACTCGGTTATATACATTTAAAAATTACAGAGTCGATACAACACACTTAAATGAAATTTTTCCTTGTGATTTGATTTGTTCATTCATGGCCAATGTTGACTTATGGAAAGAGCAACAGGAATGTGAATAGACCAATGTATAGGGGCCACGTTGCCCTCAACCCACCTTTGAGGCCTCCCCTGCACCACCACCAAAAGGAAAACACAAGGATTAGGAGGCTCCCGCTTAGACGCCGCTTGGTCGAATGCCTCTAGAAGACCTTATAGGCTCTGCACACGTTACGAGCTGGATATTTGCCGGAACTGCCACCTAGTAATACCCAAGTGATTTGGCAAGCATAATCCAGAGCAAGATTAGGACCCTAACGTGTTGCTGAATTACATGGTAGCTGTCCGATTACTGACCAGTGTTAAAGTATGTGAGGCCATTATGACCAATGACACAGAAATAAGTCTGCATATCATATGACAAACATCAGGCCTGCTTGAATATTGGCAAGTTTACACATTGCTCAAAAGCCGGTCGTTAGCGCATGATACGAAGCTTGATGACTGACTTTAGGAAAGCTGTACCATATTTTGCCTGACAACCAATAAAGTAAAACTGTTGCTGGTGAGCCACCAAGATATCAGATTTAGCCACGCCTTGAGCTACTACGACGGCATTCAGCCGCAGTATGCACAGCTGAGAGTTGAATGAGTGGTTTCATGACTCACGGTACTAATTCAGTTCCCACAGTAGACTTATGCAAACACAACGATAATACAAATTCAATAACTTAAAATTTCTGAGTACTCATGATCAAACCTATATTTATATCAGTATAGATGAAACTTGGATGTCGCCTTCTGTGTAAAGAAAATGATATGAGTCACAGCATTTTCTGGACCTGCGTGTTTTTGAAACATGTGCTTGCAATTCCGCACCAGAGTCAGGTGCTAATTTTAGTAATGAGTGTTCCAAATTCAAGACTGTTAAAGAACTGCAATTCCATCAATAAAACAATGTCTCTAATTTTTTCACTTACAACTAGGATAAGCTCTCAAAAGATTCTTTTTCCTAAAACATAACTTACATTATTAACCAATCCTGGCCACCAAAAGCCATATATACTATATTTTATGTTCACCCATTTCCAGGCTGGTTCCCATTTTTCTATACAGTTAATACTGTGTGTCCATCAGGACTGCGTTCATTACTATGAAGAGATAGCAACAGACAAGGACGATATTTTGAATGCATAACAACGTAAGACGCGGCTACATTCTTACCAAGTTCAGTGTCAGCTCGTGCTCAGTGTTCTGCCCGCCCGTCTTAGAATGAACCGTTTCTTAGAACGGTGTTTGCTGACACAGTGGGACCCAAACACTGGCATAGCGAATAACAATTAGAGACTGGAACCATTCCAAGAATTCCAGACCAACATGATCGTATCTTGAATGACGTTATAGAAGTTAGCATCAAGACGGCCAAAGAGGCCCTTCAGACCGATGACTGGTGCCCAGGCTATACAATATCATAGTGCCCAGAGTTTCAAAGCTGAAACGCTAAAAGTCTAGATTGTGTACCGCTTTATGCAATCAAGCAATCTCGCCTGTCTCGCGGTGTTCCGAGTCGAACACTTAGCTCAGTTTGTAAGAGTGTCTCTAACCAAGCAGAGTCAACGTTAAGCCATCCAAAGAAGGCTCGATGCGTATAAATATCGAGACAAGACCAAGAATATTCCCAATAACATGAAAGTAAATAACATTTACAAGCTGACAAAGAAAAAATATAACCGCTGTACAATTTACAACAACCAGACACCTTGGGATCTTGCTCCCAGAGACACCCAACAGTTTAATGTTGACAAGATTGATGTTAAATAGGGCACTAAAAGATCGAAATGCGTTACACAGCAAACAGAGGCCACCTTGCAATCTTTTTGGTCTTGACACAGAACGTATAAATAAGATAGTGTGTGTTCGCGTTCTAATGGCTTCATATTTATTTTTTACTCGAGACCAAACAGTACCGCCGCATTTCTTCTTAGGCGTCCTGGAATGTCTGATCGGCGTGATGTTTCGACGAAGCACGTTACTGAACAAGTCCAAACACCCAGTTCTTTTGCAGGACCTTGTGCCTAGCTACCTGGAGTTGGTCTACGGTTTTATCGTGTCGTTCGCGGTATTTTTCAGCCCCTTTGCTTTGTGGCGTTGAAAATAGATAGTTTGAACATCATCTATTGTGCCGTCGATCATCATTGCCACAGCCGCCATTCTTGGAAATGTCAGATAGGAGCCCATTTCAAGATGTTTTTTGGGCTGATGCCCCGTTTCATCAGCACATACTTCGTGGTAATTACTGCCCCCACTTCTAGAATGGACACGCCCTTTTCGTAAGGAGTGAGGTCAAACGTTGGGGCTACCTCCTTGAAGATCTTCCTGGGTATTTGGAAGTAACCAGCGGCCGGATCAACAGCCACATCACCGCGGCAGGTCATATTGACGATTTATCTGTATCTCACCACTTCATGCCATTTCCTGACAGCGGAATGCAGTTAGAGCCAAGATGTTTTACATAAAGAAAATGAATTATTAAAATCAAATAAAATTTACTCTGCCGCGGAATAAAACATGACTGAGGGTACTTCTAAAATCTGTAAGAAACATTTAGACTACATTTAAAATCTCTTAGAATCATATGTGTAACCGACTCTCCAACGAAAGTGAGCATTACTGAGAATACTTTTAAAATCTCTTAGAATCATTTGTGTAACTGATCCTAACATATAAGGTCGCTAACTCATTAGCATATTCCCTACTTTATTTATTAAACTTTGTTAAACACATTTTCGGGTACGATAGTACTTATGATAGTTATATTAACCTTTAACCTCGCATACAATCCGGAGTTTTTTTCTTTATCGAAATTGATACTGAAAGTTACTGTGTAATTCAACTGAAAGATGGTCAGTCATCTAAGTGTGTAAGCCTTGTGCAGTTAATTAGGTCTTAACAGTAAACACTGCTGTTAAGCGGTTGGGTAGTTTATTCGGTGTATTGAACAGGTGGGTGCAGTGGCGGTATGGTCAATAACAATGAATAATTGGTCTTAACATTTTCATATTGTATATAAGTTAAACCATGGGAATCCATCCGCGGGGTGGGATAGGGCAACGGGGAAGTATTTGTCCCCCCCCCCCCATGTTTAACAAGTATATATTGTGTCCACTATATATATATATATATATATATATATATATATATATATATATATATATATATATATATATATATATATCCTTTTGGGTTTGCACGCTCCCTCGGATTATGGTTTGCCCCACCCCGAAAATGAGGATGTGACAATGTGCATCTAGCACAAGAGATTATTTTTAAAAACAATAATTTAAACACTAACGACCAGTTAAATAACACAGAGTAATTGGAGATTAACTAGAATAAGTAAAAGATGTAAGCTTAAGAACTTTTAGTTTTAGACATTTAAGGAGATACTGGTGCACACACAACAAAACAATTTTTCCAACGTCAAATTAACATTTATTTCATGGGTTTTCTCGGTACCAGCAATCTTGAATTTACGGTCATTTAATTGGACAAGTGCAATCAGAAACGTGACAAACTGGAAATCTCTAATAATCCGTAAACTTTAGCACGTCTTTAAAACTCTATTGTCTGGTCTCCTTTTCACCATGGGTGTAAAATAACATGGCATAGGAAACAAACGCTGGCGCTCTATTTGCCACGCCTCCCGAGGGTCAGCTAGAAGGATAAAGAGCCGAGTTTGACATGTCATTGATCCTTGTTTTTACAAGATAATTAATATTGTAAGCTGTCCGGACAGAAAGCTACTGGTCATCCGATCAACCCTGCAATCAAAAAAGTGCATAACTAGTACCACAGGCTGACCAAAATGACCATCATTATTGTAGCCACCTGCATTTTTTTTTTATCCTGGTTTGACATAAATGACTTGGAGACAAAACAATTTAAGAATGTCCTTGGAGTGAATCTTAAGTCGAATTAAGAGACAAATAAAGAGTGTGCAATTTAAAATAACGCCGTATTTACCAATTTGAAAGAACGTTGTATTTAACTTCAGAGAATCAGCCATATTTGAACCACCTCTCCGTTTCTCAGGCTTTGTTTGCGTTTTCATACTTTCATCATTTGGTGTTTAAGGGATAGACAGGCTGTTTGCGTTCTCATACTTTCATTCATCATTTTGGTGTTTAAGGGATAGACAGCAGGCTGTTCGCGTTCTCATACTTTCATTCATCATTTGGTGTTTAAGGGATAGACAGGCTGTTTAAGTATTCTATGCAAGCAATCATGACTCGGCAACAATGAATATCACGTTCAGGAAGGTGTGCATTAACAATGAATATCGCGTTCAGTACATCCGCTGTATGCACAATAACTTGCACAGATACAAAATTGGGAGTAATTTTATCTTTGCTGATGCCAAAACTAAACTGCCCTGAAAGAAAAGCAAATCGGTGAACAATTATGTTAAAATATTGTTTTTAAAAAACATCCCTGAAAGTTTTCATTAACAAATAGTGTTCTGAGACAAAGAGTAAAATTTGTGAGCCAATACAAATGGTTTGAGAACAGCAACAACATGCGTCTCTGTCATGTAACAAACAGAAAATATGTGTAGAAATACAAACATCGTGGTCCACTGGCTGTCCTTTCAGTCATCCTTTAATACCTTCTCACCACATATTCAATGATTGTCGCGTAGAACGTTGATAAATGCAATTACTGCTGAAGTCTAAAATGATAATGTTTAAAAAATACATGACGACGGTGACGTAATGAGTGTCATTACAATGCTAATTGATCCCTGTCTTAAAAAGAGTAAACATGCTTTAATTTATTAATTTATTTCACTGATGATGTCTGTTATACAATAGTGTCCAGATAGAAGGCAAACAAAAGTGTGGGGATACTTCTATGAAATGTGCAGAAGAGAGTATGCAAATAGATTAATCTTGCCATGTGGCTAATTCTGATGCGCTGTCTAGGTTCGAGCTCTCAACACCATTGTCTCTAGTCTGAAATGACATCTTCCAAGAAAAATTCAACATACTTTTCTCGAGTCAAATTTTGAAATGTTTATGATTCTCTACTTAGAAAATAGATGTCGAGTTTAAATGTTGAACTTCTTTGTCCTTAACTGTATTATAAAATTAAAAAATAAACTAAACCGAAATCGTGTTATGTTATTCCTATAGATGCCCATCTTTCCATTATCATAAGTATTGCATTTAAGATCACAACATTTTTTGTTCAAGTTTTTTCCTTGACTAAGGCGTGTATCTTATCTGCGGTAGTAGTCTGTATGCGCCTCGTCATTATCAACTCATTTAACCTGATCATCATCATCGCCGTATGTGTGTCATCACTGCCATCTATTTGACGATCGTAATAATCCTCACCATTGCAAATCACATGGTCTACATATTCATGTGTGTCAAGATGTGCGCGTTGCCTCTACTTGGTGTGTCGTGAATTTTCCAACATTATTAGAAATGTATGGCTCTAAAAGCCCCACAAAATCCTTGGAAAGAAAGAAAAATACGAGTAAAATAACCAAAGAGAATTTCCGATAAAATTTGGGGTAAAATTAAATCGGCGCATCCTTACACTGTGCTGCGCTCTGCTCGTGTTTTTATGTAAACCGTGTTCTGCTTTTCTCTGTTTATTAACAAGAATTATCTATGCTGGTTTTGTCCTTTCACAGAGTAACTTTCAACACTTTGAAAATTGAATTAGTAGAAGCAACAGATGTATTACAAGTATTCATAATAGTTAGTAGTGGTTACTGTTGTTGTTGTTGTTATAGCAGTAGTAGTATTAGTACATAATATTCCGCCAATTTTAATCACGAAATGAGTTTTTATACTAATTTTGAAAACGTTTAAAGTTACCGTTTTATTCAAAAGGAAAGAAGGAAGCCAGATAGATACAACTTTAACGAATAACAAACCCGGCATAGGGAATGCGCATTTTTTTACATATAAAAACTACATGCATGAACTTCAAGTCATGCACGGATTTTATGTTATATTTTATATACTGTCGAGATGAAGCTTCAAAATAATCAGACAAAATTGTTTGCGGTTCTTTTTTCGCTAATAGAGGTCTACATGATCGCACTTTGTACCATCATACCAAGGCAAGGGCGACAATCCCGTTTGCTGTCAGTACCCTATGACAATGGCTTCCTTTAAGGAAGAGTGTGTCAAAGGGAGCTGTCTACAAATTTCTACCGACATTCGATATGCTGAGGAAAATACTGCAGCCTGAGTTCGATCTTGTTCGCTCTCAGGAAAACTACGTTGTGACGTGAAGAGAAACATTGTATCAACATGATGAGTGTCTCCAACAGCACTGAAGTACCCAGTTACGGCGGCAGGCATCTTGTCTTGGTTATTCATTCCTAATGCGACAGGAATTTTATCTTGTGATTAAATGATCAGTACTTCTTTTGTAAAATAATACATACTGTCCAATCGACTTTTTAAACGTCTTATGTGTGATATGTAACGAGTATTATGTCTCGCCACTGATGGTATGAATTACTTGTTTTGTAAAAACCATATGACCAGTTAAAGGGTTCTTCCTTCGATTTTTACTTATTTTAGAAAATTCTGTGTTGTTACATATTCATTTTAGACATTTTGTTCTTTTTGTTTTCAGGCACATTTTGAAACCTTTTCCTCCATATATCAACAATGTTATGGGTAACATTTTATTCCAAGGATAGGTAATTTCATATATCAATAACGTTATGGGTAAAATTTGTTTCAGTAATAGATCCAGTGGATGGATAAATGTTGTTTCAAGAATATGTCCTTTGGATGGCTAAAAGTTGTTTCAAGAATATGTCATTTGGATGGGTAACAATTGTTTCAAGAATATGTCATTTGGATGGGTAACAGTTGTTTCAAGAATATGTCCTTTGGATGGGTAACAGTTGTTTCAAGAATATGTCCCTTGGATGGGTAAAAGTTGTTTCAAGAATATGTCCGTTGGATGGATAAGAGTTGTTTCAAGAATATGTCCTTTGGATGGGTAAAAGTTGTTTCAAGAATATATCCGTTGGATGGGTAAAAGTTGTTTCAAGAATATATCCTTTGGATGGGTAAAAGTTGTTTCAAGAATATGTCTGTTGGATGGGTGACAGTTGTTTCAAGAATATGTCCTTTGGATGGGTAACAGTTGTTTCAAGAATATGTCATTTGGATGGGTAACAATTGTTTCAAGAATATGTCCTTTGGATAGATAACAGTTGTTTCAAGAATATGTCCTTTTGCTGGGTAGCAGTTGCTTCAATAATAGGTTCTTTGGAATTAATGCCAGTTTCACATCTTTGCTGTTAAAGCTTTTAAACAATACATTTTATGATTATACACATAATATTGTATGAAAAAGAAAGGCTTTCTAAAGATACGTCAAATAATAGTATTATCCTTGTTGATCTATCTGCATAACTTACTACTGTCTGTACTCGCTTATAAGTAGTGTTTAGCTGCCAGCAGCACAGATCTTGATCTGCTGTCTTTTAATACACCGGCAGTTCAGGATATATGCATTTGTTCTACTGATTACTCCTAACGAACTACAGAGACCCATATCTGCCGACGTATTACACATTTGATCAGTCTAAGTGTGTGCAATTATATCTATAAAGGAGTATATACGGTAAGTCGATTTTTAAATGTCACTCTGACCTATACGGATTGCATATCCGCTTTGTGTCATTAAACTGATTATTTCAGTTAACCCATGAAAATCAAGTACTTCCAGAGAATATACCAACAAGAATACTTTAGCAAAGAATAAAAATCCGAATGACGGGCTTCTAAACACCTGCTCACTGTTTGATACCCATAGTTACTAAATAATTGTCGTATAGCCAACAACCCCGCTCTCGTGTCACTTTTGTTTTAGATTTGTAATGAACTTTGTCGTTCCGCACCTCTCTTTACTTCTCATTGTCATACTGTCTTGCATGTGCATGGCACGTGTCGTCATGATGTAGCAGCCATTTTCTAACAGCGGGGGATTTTCAAAATTATGCTGTCTAAACAAATTAGGTTATTTGTGCAGTGCATATGCTAGTCGGTGCTGAGTGATAATGGTTAACATTTCGTAACGTTCCCACTAATCTAATAAAAATGTAAACCCTAAAGTACGTACAATCCTTTCTTCGCATTTCAGAGTTTCAGGGGGAGACGTTTTGTAAAGCTCTGAGATTTTTCTAATTTTCTCCTTTCATAGTAAAAGATTCTTTAATACCGAAATTTAACTTTTCGTTAACAACCAATCATGTCCATCCAAATCTCTATATACTCTATTTATACTATATTTTATATTCATCCATTTGAAGACTGGTTCTCATTTGCCCTTTTAACTTTGGCATCTTGAGTCTTGAAATGGACAAGTGCTGCTTCGGGTACTTGCCTGGTTCTGTCGTGGCAATCAACTGTTAATGCATTTCTAAAAAGAATCATTAATACATTTTCTGTTGTTTTTTTTCCATCTTGGAGATCAGTTGACCATTTAGAAATATTCTTTATATTCAATAGAAACCATAATTACTGCTCAAACAGGCACAACGGCTTAAACGTAAGCTGGTTGTAACTAAATTATCCAATCATTTACGTAAACGCAACTATTTTCAGAAAATACGACGCAATTTACACTGATTTTTATATGTATTCAAGTTAGTCTCTAGTATACATAAGTCTGATTTAGTGTTTATTAATTAGTTAATTAACTTAGCTGTGTTAAGATATATAAGTATAGACTTTGATTACTTTTCCATCATCCCAGAATCAGCTTACTAAATTCATAATAACGTTTGGTCAAATATTTGATGGTAAGGTCTACTACTAATGCATAGAATTGGTTGCTGAATATATAATAAGAGAATTGTCATTTTCAAAAGTATATTGTGTCAGAAATGCATAGTATCCATTGTAATGTTTTATAAATAATATAGTGTCACCCGAAGCATATTAAATATTGCATTATCTTTGGTGTTATAACTCTTTCTCGCTTATGGAGTCTACTCGTATTTTGCTGAGTGCCTTGAAAACAACATCACAAAACCTTTAACCAAACAAAACAACGAAACTATTGTTGCGGACCATGCTGGAAATATCGCCGCCATTCAACGAAACTGTAACATTATCTTAACCTATCTCAGTGAAATAGGTATATTGCTTTAGGAAATCACAAATGAGTGAATAAAATAAATGTCAAACAAGACCAGTGGTCGAGGCTCAAGAATGGATATTGTAACTGTCGATAGGGGTCCTACTCGATAAACAAGTTGCGGCTATCAGAAGTTATTTATTAGCTAAAGTGATTGTGTTTATTCACACTGGAATTTATCACACGTGTTATTTATTTAATGTTTTTCACAGTTGCATGGAATAATGTTAGAAGGTGTCAAATGTTGGAGAAAGTTATATAAAAAATCTCACACGTTTATGTTCCGAATGACAAGCGCTTGTACACAAGTTAAAAATTAGTGATGATAAGTGATATTTCATACAAGTTAAAAATTAGCAATGAAAAGTGATTTGATACAGATTAAAAATGTATGATGTCAAGCGGTTTAATACACGTTAAAAAGTAGTGATGATAAAAGATTTCATACAAGGTAAAATTTAATAATGAAAGTGATTTCATGCAAGCTAAAAATTTAGTAATTACAAAAAGTAAAGTAAAGCGATCTTTCCTGACCGAAAATGAAATTAATGGCCCATTAAATCACACGGCTAATCTAAACTGGATCGAAATAAGGTAAAATATTCACTGCTTGTAAGCCAAAACGAATATAAGATAGAAATAATAAAGAAACAAACAAATAACGCCATCAATTGAAGATAAGGAATGATAGAAAGAATAAATAAAACATACAAAATTAAAATAAATGAATATTAGTAATAATTTGTTACGTCCAAATAATTTAATGTATATACTTATGTGATTTCAGTCTACCTATGTATGAAATTGAGTTTCATTTACTAATACTTTATTACCATAGAACCAATGCAAATATTTTAACCCGTGTCGTTTACTAGCATATATATATATATATATATATATATATATATATATATATATATATATATATATATATATATATATATATATATATATATATATATATATATATATATATATATATATATATATATATATATATATATATATATATATATATATATATATATATATATATATATATATATATATATATATATATATATATATATATATATATATATATATATATATATATATATATATATATATATATATATATATATATATATATATATATATATATATATATATATATATATATATATATATATATATATATATATATATATATATATATATATATATGAGCAGTAAAGCGATGAAGTAAAGTCATTTTCCCCAAGGTATTGATTTATTTTTTGGTACTTGATTTCTATTCTACCTAGCGTTGTATCCGTTTTGTTTTGTGCTGGTTTATTTATTCACTTTTTTTTATTCGTTTCCATGTATCAGGTGGTACAGCGTCAGACTAGTAACCCAGTGACAGAGGATTCGATTTCCGTCAACGTGAGCTTGGGTTTGCTGATGAAGAGGTGGAAATAAACATTCTAACACGAATCTGATGTTGAAAAGTTCTGTAAAATAATCAATGTACGTTGCCAGTCGATACCTTCGTTATTGCATAATAATGTCCCATTAAAAATAAGATAGATCAGTACTTCGATGCTGACACAATACAAAACCATTAACAATGAAATCGATCCATACTTTGATAACAATGCAAAACCATTATTAATAGAAACGATTCATACTTTTATACTGACACAATACAAAACCATTAAGAAAATCGAGCCGTACTTTGAATTGACACATTACAAAACCATTAATAATGAAATCAATCCATACTTCAATCCATACTTTCATACTGACACAATACCAAACCATTAATAATGAAATCGATCTATGCTTTGACACAATACAAAACTTTAATAATGAAATTGATCCATACATTGATACTGACAATACAAAATAATTAATAATGGAACCGATCCATACTTTGACACAATACAAAACCATTACTTATGAAATCCATCGATGCCTTTGATGCTGACGCATTGCTGCATCACACACGTTGAAATCCGTAGAATCTTTTAATATCGAGATTATACAAAACCATTAATACTGAAATCTATGAATACCTTTATATTGTCAAATATCCACACTTTTAATATTGAACTCCACTAACACTTGTAAACTTTACTCAACACTGCAACCATTAATATTGAAATCAATCGATACCTTGGACGTTGACTCAATGATACACGTTGAAATCCATCGGTACCTTTGATATGGATACAAAATTACTCCTTTAATATTGAAATCAAAACAGTTTGATGACCTTATGCTGAAGTAAATTTTTAGCTCCTTTTAGCAATAAATTAAGTATCGATTATACCGGAATTTGCATACACTAAATCCGTGACGAGTATTTTATAAAAATCGCTGTTAATACAATATCTTTCAATTGCTAGTACAACACATACAAATCTAATGTGAATTCCATGGATATAACGTAAGAACAGAAATTTAATCCTCGTTGAAAAATGCCATCAGGATACACGTGTTAATTCCATAAAATATAACAGAAGGCTACAAATTCTTATTTTCTACGGATTCACAACAAATGAACATAAACACAGTTTTGAAATAGGCATGTGATGTAGATTGATGATATAATGATTCGTATTTCCTTCACAAGTTAGGATTTCTGCTGCAGTTTACCTGGTAGTGAAATATTAAGCAGAACTAATTGTATCACTGGCAATCAATCATACAACGTTAATTTTTATAGTAATACGTATGTAGTCTTGTTTACATTTCTGGTGTTCCTGTGGATGAGAATCTTTAATTTATTAGAAAATCGTTAGGATGATTTACTCATGTAGAAGGTGTGAAAAGAACTGGTTGCAGTCAAATAACACCCAATTATCATCTAAAAACCAGTCAAGCCAGGATTGGCCGCAAGGCTTAAGAATGAATAATACAAGGGCGGAGCTGTGTTAGCGGTGGTTTTGATTGGTCGCAGGTGTTTGTAAAGCAACCAGCTCGACTGTATCAGTCTGATCTTATCAGTATAAAGAATATGAGTCTTTAAAAATCGACACATTTACAAAACCGTTACTGAAGAATACACTGCCCAAAGTTCTATCATATTTAAATATAATACAGTGGTATGGTACAGTCCCTGGAGAACGCTTCTAATAAGAGAATGCATCCCTTCAGCATACGCTGTGTTCTTGGAGACCACAGTGATGACGAGAAACATACTTCAGACGAGAAACAAGTGAGTAGATTCCTCGATTCAGCTGGATTTGAAAATGAGACAGTGAGAGATTGTGACTCGGTTTATTCCAAAGAAATGGACAGTGACGACGAAGAAATCAGTGTTATTGACAATGTTGATAAATATTCCGATGCTGAAAGAGAACAAGAAGAAAGTGCAAACTCAGTGCAGAAGGACGATGTAGGAGAAAACGATGAAGTTACAGATGCAGATGATAAGAGATTTTTTGATAAAGCAAGTTCTGAGAATGAAAGTGCCAAAAAGCCAGAGAAGCCACCATTTAGTTACAATGCCTTAATCATGATGGCGATCCGAAGTAGCCCCGAGAAAAGACTGACACTGAACGGGATTTATGAGTTTATCATGAAGAACTTCCCATACTACAAGGAGAATAAACAGGGCTGGCAAAATTCAATAAGACACAATCTCAGCTTAAACAAATGTTTTGTGAAAGTCCCCAGGCATTATGACGACCCAGGGAAGGGTAATTATTGGATGTTGGACCCATCTGCAGATGACGTCTTCATTGGGGGCACGACTGGAAAACTACGTCGGCGTTCCACCACGGCCTCGCGCAGCCGGCTAGCAGCGTTTAAAAGAATGGGCTTTCCTCATATGTCTCCAATCAGTTATCCTTCGATTCCAGAGCGCTCTGGCAGTTACCCTTGGTCCTTGTCACAGTTGTACCCCATCACCGGACCTACGTCATCCCTGCATCTTGGTTCTATGCCTACAATGTACCCGTATTACTCTCGAGTCTTGTCATCAGCTGCGAGCTTTGGTCGGACCAATAATTCCAGTCAGCTGAATTTCTCGATGGACAGAATTCTAGGAAACGAACCAGTCAACCTAAGTACCTCTGCTAATCTGCCAAATATTTTCACTTCGAGGACTTTAGGTCACCAGACTTCTTCGGGAGCTTTGCTTCCCTCTCTGCCGGGTCTGTTGTGTAGACAAGGATATGGGGATTTAAGTTCCAGGAACATTACAGGACTCGATCTTAGTTTGGGAAATATAAGGGACTTCAATTCTTCAGTGACATCAGCGTTCACAGCGACTTTGAAGTCGATGGCAGGAACTCTTGGTAATGTACGGATTTGACAATAGAATAATAACCATTGACAGCTGTCTCGTTGTTTTCCCAGGAAATGACCATAATATATTTTAACTACATAATTACGTAAAAAACTCGAATGGCAAAATTGAACGAATAAAATTAAAAAGTTTCGATAACTCTTTTACATAACGATGTCAGGAGAATATGTTTCGGATCGTTAATGGATAATAGTGTAAAGCAATATTTGTTTATTCGTTAGTGCTATTTGACTTGCAGTATGCAAGTATTTCATTTAGTTAGTAGTCAAGAGACAGGAAAGTATGAGTAAATGTAACGAATGATTGAGTTGAAAACTTTATTACCATTAAACACTCATAATCGCTAGTTTCAAAGTCTTCTTTTCATTTTAAATATGCATAGTTATAGATCCTTTTCTTCACTAATTTTGTGGCACCTATTTATCCATTCGGCTACGGAAACAAATGTTGCTATCGTATAAGGTAAACTTGTACTATTGAATTTAGCTATCGTCATTGTCATCAACATTATAGTATAGTTGTCGTTGTTTTCGTTCCTCTTCTTTTTTATTTCATCTAATGCTACTACTACTACTACTACTACTACTACCACTACTACTATTAACACAACAATAACAGCTTTCCTCATGGCTGCCATCGTTTACATTACATTTTTTCAAGAGGGCTATTTTAGCTTTTTAATCTGTTAACAATATATATATATAACTTTCATTTAAAACAATTTTAAAATCTTGTTACGTAATATTGTTGCTTCTTAAAACTGTGATCAGATATTCTTAAACTTCGGCATAATGAAACATGTTAAAAATAAAAGTCAGAATCTAAAATATATCTAGAAATATACCCAAATTTATTTGAAATATATAATTATATAATTATATTTCTGTGAATGACCAAAACTATTCTTTTGACTATATATATATATATATATATATATATATATATATATATATATATATATATATATATATATATATATATATATATATATATATATATATATATATATATATATATATATATATATATGGTAATTTCTAATAATGCAAGGTATCGATTATTACATGAGAAAACTTTTTCATTTTAGTTTTGCAAATAATTGTTTTGAAATAAAATAAGTACTTTTAAAACAAATCTACCTGTATCAGTACATCTGCGTCTTTGTCTGGTGATAATTTTTTATGTCACTTGGGTTGCAACATGATGTAGAGTACTATCAGTATTGACTGCATATTTTTCAAAGATATATAATGATTGTGTATAAAATTCCTGATTTATATAATTTCTTTATCAGTTTTTCGTTCTTTTCTGTCTTACATTTTCTTATATGCCATAAAAGCACTTGATGCTTTGAATTGGTATTATTTTAAAAGTTTTCATCTCTGTCTATCAACTCATTATATGAAGAAATTACTGTCCTGTTGCAGAAAAGTGTAACTTGTTTACCACTCTGTAGCAAAAAGTGTAATGGGTTGACCATTCTATTGCTAACAGTGTAATTTGTTTACTGTCCTATCGTACAAAAGTAATTTGTTAACCATTCTATCGCTAACAGTGTAATTTGTTTACTGTTCTATCGCACAAAAGTGTAATTTGTTAACCATTCTATCGCTAACAGTGTAATTTGTTTACCGTCATATCGTGCAAAAGTGTAATGTGTTGACCATTCTATTGCTAACAGTGTAATTTGTTTATTGTCCTATCGTACAAAAGTGTAATGTGTTGACCATTCTATTGCTAATAGTGTAATTTGTTTACTGTCCTATCGTACAAAAGTGTATTTTGTTTCCAGAAATGCTGTATTTGGTGCTTATCAAGTGCTTTTATCTTAAGACGTTTAAAAACCAATTCTTTTGGCTACATATAATACTACTGCCAATGCAGAGAGAAAGAAGAAAAACCATCTTAAGGTTTGATTTGAAATCACGAAAAGAAAGGACAATCAGAACTATTTTAAAGATGAGTGTACATAAAAGAATTATGTAAAGTATGCAAATGTAATATATATCTAAATAATTTCTAATTTGTAAGCAATTTATTATATTTTAGTTTAGTATTTACCTTCAACAAAACCTGTTTGATCTTCATTTATTAAATAAATTAAAGAATTCTTTAGTCGAAATTTATTTTGCAGCTATCTTGAAGTTAGAGTACAACAGTGGAAGAGGTGTCCCATTTTTTTCATTCAACAAGTGTCATTATGTTTCATTATGTTTCTTTGGAATTAGATTTACTAATCATTTTCGGGGCCCCGAGTGGCCGAGTGGTCTAAAGCGCTCTCCGTTACGGATCACTGCCATCTCACCTCTGTCTGCGTGGGTTCGAGTCTCGGATTCGGCTAATGTAGGTATGTGAGAAAGCTTGCCAGTAGCTTCTCGTGGGTCGGTGGTTCTTTCCGGGGTTTTCCTGGGTTCTTCCTCCACCATTAATACTGGCCGCCATGTATAGCCTATCGTGTGCTGAAAAATGGCGTTAAACCCTACAACAACAACAACAACAACTAATCATTTTCAGATTCCGGAAAAGATCGACAAAAGTGGATGAAGCATCAGTAATAAGCATTTTTTAACTTTCAATCCGAAAACCGTTATCACCAAAGACAAATTATTATTCAGTGACTGCTTTTAAACAATGGTCCGCATCACACCATCAATAGCATAAATTACTTTTGTCAGCAATACTGGTGGTTGTCTAGAAAGAAAGCTATAAATCAGTTATACCTTTTGGGCAACATAGATTTTAGTTTTAAAATATCTCTTTACGCAAAGTACATGACCCACTAATCTAGATTTTCACTTAATAACTTTTAAATTGTTTTAGAAGCAAATTCAGTTTATCGAGGTTATGAAGTCGTGTAAGATATTTTTTCTTGAATTGGCATAAGAAAGTCATTTACATAAAGTCACCTGTATCTTTAAGAAATTAAATATCATATTCCAAAACATATTGATAAAGGATGCAGTTACATAGAGTTTATATTATTCGTATTCGATATTTAAAAGATTAGCAACAAATAAGGTCTGAACCTAATCACCGCCCCACGCACCCCCCCCCCCCCCCCGGGATTGGGTGTTCTATCATAAATTTGCCCTTAAACAAAAACAACTCTCAAATTATATAAATATGTTAATGAATGACGGTTTTGCTGATGAGTTCATATTAGCCAAAATTGATAAGTTATGTAGGGTATATAAAACTTTTCTCAACATTTCGGTGTCTTAGTGGTTAGAGTGCCAGACTGACAACTTAAAGGGTGCATGTTCGAATCCTGGCATTGGACCGACCTGGAACAACTACTGTAGTGTGTCCTTGCGCTAGTCAACTTTCCAACTGTTCTGACACTGAATAACCTGGTACGGCTGTGCTGTAAATAACTAAATTCTACATGAAATGCGCATGTCACTCCCTTCATCGTCGGTATACGGATGTTATATATTTTGCATGGATGCACCAGAAATCAAAACAACAGTCGTTGTTGCAAATAAAGAGAGTACATGACGAGTTTCAGAATCAGAAAATGTTAGCGTAACTTTTTATGTGAAGTCATTTATCTCTTTAGATGATTTTCAGTGACAAATGAGTGAAAAGATTGCTTGTTGTGGCAAAATAATGATAACACACTGTTTATGTCCAGTTGTTACGGTTCTTAAAGAATTGAACAAATATGGAATTCATTTATGTTATGTAGAGTTGCTTGGCTGACGACTCTCTCTCTCTCTCTCTCCGTTGGATGCACATACATTAGGCTGCCTTTGAGCCACTGACAGGTCAAGCGGCAGACCGGATAGGGAGGGTGTGCGCGCTTGTCATCTTCGGTATATTATCTTGTCATTGTTGATGGTGTTTACCATTGTTATCCGACACTTTGCGAGTATTATTGTAGCACGGATCGTCGCATCTTTTAATCGTGTGTAATTGTTTTCCTTCTGGGGGCAAAGTGGTAAGCTCACGCGCCATTGCTGGCTTATCTGTTGTGTTTGCAAACTATACCGTATCTCCCTGTTCAAATAATTATCTTACAGCAGAAATTAGAAACATACGATACCACCATGTTCGCAGCATTTTTTTATGTTTTAAGATGTTGTTTAATGTTGTAAAGCGCTTATAGCTTCTAAGGAATATGCGCTATACAAAGTCTTCATTATTATTATTATTATTATTATTATTATTATTATTATTATTATTATTATCATTATTATTATTATTAAATCCGCCCTGATCAGTGCACAAATTCTTAAATGTTTTTTTTTTCTTTTTTAAAATCAATATTTTATTTTGAAATATAAACGCAGTCTCAAAGGCCGTCCTTTACCGAAAGTACATTTCAAATACAATGTTCACAGTAAGGGCAAGGTTAGATACGGTAAAATCACCCTAAGGGTACTCTAGCATCTTGTCGTTTCGGATAACACGCCTTTATGATTCCATTCAAAATCAAATGTTCAATGTAAACATTAGCAACTTTATGGCCCTTTGAGGCATTAACCACCCAAACAATGACAGTATATGATTAATTCCTCCCCGCCAGATGGCGATCAGATTCAAAACGAAACAAAACGAAATCCTGTTCATGACAATTATCATTTTCTTTGCAATAATACATCGAGATTTGATGGACCAATGTATTCGTGCAATTTGAATGTAATTTCAGCATACCTATAAATTTTATCGTGATATTTTCGCCATGATTTCATGTAAATTGAAACAGTATTCTAAGGACAGTGTAATCTATAGCGAATGATATCATATGCAAAAAATTAGGAATATAAATTATTATTTTTTTAAAAATTTACCAGTGTCTAATTTGCATGAACTTTGATTGTCAGGAATGAAAAAGTATTGACTTTGATTTGATGCCAAAGAATGGCAACCTTTACTGACAACAGCTTGCCAAAATTATTATTATTATTATTATTATTATTATTATTATTATTATTATTATTATTATTATCAAAATTATTATTATTATTATTATTATTATTATTATTATTATTATTATTATTATTATTATTAAGAAGTAATATTACTGAATGACGTTTTTCGTGTCATAAAAGCATCTTATGAATTAGGAATAAATATATTGAAACTGAGACTATTCCCATTCTCGCTTATGTCACTGAGTATGGCCATTAATTATGATTATGCATCATTCACCTTTTTAGAAATTGTTTTGACTTTTAAATGGTCCAATACGTTCACTCCACAACCAACGACAAGTAACATGACTTAATGGTCCAAAGTGATCACTCCACAACCTGCCACAAACAAGCTGACTAAATGGTCCAAAGATTTCACTCCATAACCATCCACAAACAATCTGACTGAATGGTCCAAAGTGTCCACTCCATAACCATCCACAAACAATCTGACTGAATGGTCCAAAGTGTTCACTCCATAACCATCCACAAACAATCTGACTGAATGGTCCAAAGTGTTCACTCCATAACCATACACAAATAATCTGACTGAATGGTCCAAAGTGTCCACTTAATAACCATACACAAACAATCTGACTGAATGGTCCAAAGTGTCCACTCCATAACCATCCACAAACAATCTCACTAAACGGTCCAAAGTGTTCACTCCATAACCATACACAAATAATCGGACTGAATGGTCCAGAGTGTTCACTCCACAACCATCCACAAAAACCTGACTTAATAGTCCAAAGTGTTCACTCCTCAACCAACCACAGTCGGAAAAACAGTTAATGGTCGGGTGCCACAATATACTCTATGAAGTGCTACTTTACCAAAACATTTATGCCTTACCGACTGATTTCTAGAGTACAGATGTTTGTCTGATAGCCCTGATTTGCTGTATACAAATGTTTATGCTCGATCATCCTTTTTTGCACTCTATAATCTTGAGATCTAGTACACAAACGTTTATGCTCTGTCGCCACCTATCTTTCATCTTCTGTCATCCTGATTTCTAGCATAAAAGTGTCTAAGTAATTGGTAAAGCTGAACGACTGCTTGAAATTCCGGAATCGAGGATGGCTTGCAAATTCTCAACAACAATTCATCCAAGCGTCCCGATCTTTCACCTAATTAATATGTGAGAAAACAAAGAAACGTACATGCACGCACGCACGCACAAACATAGATGGATGGATGGATGGATGGATGGATGGATGGACGGACGGACGGATGGATGGATTGATGGATGTGCGAGGCCCACAACCGTTTCATGAATTTACATTTCATCACCGTTTTACCGTCAGGTGATTGCATCAAGTGGGTATAGACTAAGTACATTATAAAAGACTGATGGGATAATGGTTTCGATATTGTTCTAGAATACTGAGTAGAATTTATTGGGCACGCTACACTTGAACTACAAATATAATGAATATTATTCCTTCACTGTCTGTCTGCCTGCCTCTCTCTCTCTCTCTCTCTCTCTCCGTCTATTTTTCTGTCTATACGTCAGGCAAGTTAATATTAAATTCTTCCTAACGTCATTTAAAACGTATGGACGATCCTAACGTCATTTAAAACGTATGGCCGATCCTACCGTCGATTGAAAAAATGTTTCTTCATCGTCGAAATTTTACAATTTTAAGAAAAAAGAACTTAGTGATACATTACTTCTTCATACGTTGCTAGCCAGACGTCCATAAGATGTTCAGCTTTGTTGTTTTCAAAAGATCATTGATTTACGACAACAAAAAATAAGCTGCTATGTTATTTACATTACATTATTTGGAAGTAGGTTTTTATCGCAATAATTAACCTGTTTTGGCTGTTTTAAAGGGTAAAGACCTGAGTCATTCACTTTGCTGATCCATACATGTATTTCCCTTTCCGCATTCCTGGTACGTTAATATTGTCTTCATTTAGGTAACGCGATACAATATTTGAATCACAGTTATAGGATAATTATATATCGTCTAAGTTTCTACTGATACTTCAACATCAACCAAATGTAAATTTGTCCAATATACGTTGCTTTTAAACTTCCTTGTAAAGGCAATTTAATCTGACGTTTATCATACAAAAAGTAAAAACGTTTTAGATTACATCTTTCTGTATAACATGTGATGGCAGCATCAACCAGAAACGATAGTTTTTCAAATTTCTGTAGCTTCCAGACTTCCTAAAGTTAAGATATACTCTGAGATTTATCATGAAAACATATACAATCTTTTGAGCGCATAACTTCTCACACAACATTTTCCAAACAGCGTCAGTAAGAAACACTTGACTGCAAATCACTTCCACATCAAAGACTAGTTTGTATACCTATCTGTCAAAACAAAGATCAATCAGATGTATTGTATGTTTTACTAGACCCTAACCAGATACGTGCAAATTTCAAGTACATGGGATAAGCTCATGCATTCCCAGCTAATTCCGTGAAGAACAAATTTGAACACTTATGTCTTTCTTTAGTTTGACCGAAATAGGAGCGAGGGGTCTCTTCATTCACTGCTAACTTTTATCAGATAACGCACATTAGAAGAAGAAAGTAAATAATGATCATGATGATAATGACGACAATAATGAAGATGGCGGTAGTGCTGTTGCTGATATTGTAAATTATACTAATGAGAAAGAAAGAAAAATAATAATCACAAAAGGAAGAAACATATACTAACGAAAGAAAAAAAAACATACCCACATCTACATGAGTAACACCATTGTTATCAGTAGTTATAGGACAAAATCTGTGGATATTTGAGCCATTTTAGGGGAAACGGAAAATTAACTTTTCTACCATCTTGAAATGACCACTGTGTAGGAAAAAGAAATTTAATGTTAAAAGCGCCCATAGCTTTAATGCAGTGGAACACTTTGGCCAGCATGGAAAAATTATGTTAAAAACACCAAAGGTTTATCTCAGTGTGCGTCACTTTGGGGCGTTAGAAGAATTTGACAGTATGGACAACTCTAAATTTGGCCTAAATGATATTTACAGGATTGTAGCACAGTCTTACATTTTATGAATAAATGGGACGGTATAGAATCTAATGTGAATTTAACTATTTGGGTCCTTCTAGGGCTCAAATACATTTAATGACATTCCATTACTACTAACTGGATGGTATATATTAATTAGGGCCCCTAAAGAGTTAACGTGGAAACATCACTTGTCAAGGTTCAATTCAAAAATGGCAGCTGTAGTGAGGTTTATATAGGAATCGTAACATCCTCAGCATTTTCCCAAACAAACTTCGGATTTAAATAGATCACTGCATGCTATACGTAAGCAAGCGATTGTTGTTGCGTCCTACATACTTGCGTCCTACAGACTCGATGACATTACCATTAATGATAGAGACTTTTGACACCAAATTTGTCTACTTAAAGGATACATGAACAATATTCAAAATTAAAAATATAGGTATTTAATTGATGATTGAAACGTCGTCTAATGTTATTTTTAAGAAGAGTCATTTTCAAATATTTTATTCAGGATATTCATCCATCAAAAACGTATCACTATTGGAAGTATCATTACGATTACCCTCGAGTTTCTTTGGATTAGATTCGCATAGGAACAAAGATGTCCCGATTATTATACATATGGAGAAGTACGTTGAACATGTTGGCGCCCCCGTATGCTACTTGGCTGCTAATAGATCGAGAGTAAATTCCCCGAAACAAATGGAATTTTGGAGAGAATAAAAAGAGAAATCAAAACCCACAACTCTCACATACACCCCAAGAGAACAAAACAACTACCCACCCACCCCCAAAAAAAACATCACAACACCCCCCTCCCCCCAAAAAAACCTCAAAACAATTCCCACAAAATCCCAAGACTGAAAGTAGTACTAAAAAGAGAAAACTGATACGAAGACTATAAAAACCCACATCGAGCATTTTATTAAAGTTGTTGAAATAAAAAATATAAAAATATTGCTAAATTTAGGAAAGTGGTACGGTATTTAGCAGACGTGGTAAAAATGTAGAAAAAATAAATTACGGAATTGCAAAAGTATGAAATAATAGTAACCAAATTATATGTGGTAATATTCTTTGTTGTACAAACCATTAGACATTCGGAAAATTTCAAAAGCTATTACAAATATTTATGATTATAAAAACAATTAAACTTTTAACAAATTTATCATGTGAAAATTTTAAACAATTAAAAAATATAATCAAATATCTACAAAATTTGAAACAAAATATAAGTAGCAAAAATAATTAGAAATACGTTTAAATTAACATTTATAGAAGCGAATAGTAGAAATCATTTTAAGAAACTTTTTAAAAGAAATATAACATTCAAATGAAGAAAGAAAAAAAAACTAAAATACTTAGCTTCAATTATTACACTAAGGACAAAATTTCAAAGAAATATTAAAACAAAATAAAATTTAAAAGGAACCAGGATAAGTTACGCTAAGGTGGATAAAGACAGCCTTCGAGCAACCAGAAAAGTGTTGAAAGAGCATCTGAGAATGAAATAAACACGATTCTTTCAAAAACCTACAAATAATAATGCAGACAAAAGGAGGTAGCTGATATATTTATAGTTTCTATCCAACATACCATTTAATATGCAAAGTGAGTGTGAGGTATTTAATTATTTAATACACAAACGATAACACAAAATGTGTAGACTCTACGGAAATGGAACTTGGGTAGCTCATAAACTTAGACTTACTGTCCAATATACCAATACTCTTTCCTGAGAAAGGGGTTTTAATTCACGGTTATATTTAATATCCAATATATCACTACTCATACAAGAGGTAGTGGTAACTCATATGATGATATGTTATATCCAACGTACCATCATAAATACAAGGGGAAGGGGGTAACTTAGATGCTTACATTTTATATCCTACGTGCCATCACACATTCAACGGGACGGCGTAACTTACAGGCTTATATTTTATATCCAACATACCATCATAAATACAAGGGAAGGGTATTTTTATCCACAAAAATTTAATGCAGACATGCATATTCACAAACATGTATAAATAGGTAATGTAAGTATGGATGGACAAATAGATGGAGGAACTGACAAAGTCACAAATAATTGCAGCCAATGACTTCTCTTTCACAATCCAGGCCCTAGTATACAAGGAAACCGATGAGAGATGGTAGGAGCTACAAAATAGTTACTAAAATATATTTGTAAAAACTAATATCCATACGGACAAGAAAACAAGGATAGGAAAGGTGGCAGGTGAGGATCCTTAACAACGTCAAGGACAAACACGTAGAATTCATAAGAAAACAAACATGGTACTGGATTATATTTTGGGTTAATGCACACATACATACATACATACATACATACATACATACATACATACATACATACATACATACATACGTACATGCATACATACATACATACATACATACATACATACATACATACATACATACATACATACATGCATGCATGCATGCATACATACATACATACATACATACATACATACATACATACATACATGCATACATACATACATACATGCATGCATGCATACATACATACATACATACATGCATACATGCATACATACATACATACATACATACATGCATGCATGCATGCATACATACATACATGCATACATACATACATACATACATGCATGCATGCATGCATACATACATACATACATACATACATACATACATACATACATACATACATACATACATACATACATGCATGCATGCATGCATGCATACATACATACATACATGCATACATACATACATACATACATGCATACATACATGCATACATACATACATACATACATACATACATGCATGCATACATACATGCATGCATACATGCATACATACATACATACATACATGCATACATGCATACATGCATACATACATGCATACATGCATACATACATACATACATACATACATACGCACGCACGCACGCACACACACACATACATAAATACATACATACATACATACATACATACATACATACATACATACATACATACATACATGCATACATGCATGCATACATACATACATACATACATACATACATACATACATACATACATACATACATACATACATGCATGCATGCATGCATGCATGCATGCATGCATACATACATACATACATACATACATACATGCATACATACGCACGCACGCACGCACGCACACACACACACACATACATACATACATACATACATACATACATACATACATACATACATACATACATACATACATACATACATACATACATACATACAGGAGGGAGGGAGGGAGGGAGGGAGGGAGGGAGGGAATCAACAGTATGAGCAGATGGACAAAACATGCCCAACAACAGACAATAACTTATTTATACATTGCCAGAAAAGTTTGTTTGTGTGATTTGGATTTTTAACGTAGCTTTAACAATTTTTCACTCACATTGCTACGATGTCTGCAGTGTGACAGTTTATAGTGATGTCTAGCACTGGGGCATCATGCCGCAGAGATGTAGCATGATGTCCCACCCAGTCACATTATCCTGACACCAGGCGACCAGTCCAAACACTAATCTCTTAATGCGAGGCAACTGTAAGTACCATTTTTGTAAGTCTTTGGTATGACTCGGCTGGGGATCGAATCCACGACCTTCGGAGGCGGGCGCTCTAACCACTAGGCCACCGAAGTGATTAAACAGAAAATAACTTGTTTATATAATAACAGACAATTCAACACATCTTACTCACCAGCACCGCATATACGCACAAACAAAGAGGGGAAATGGTTTAAGGTGGTGACTGTCATACACTTCTTTGTGCAATCCAACACACGTCATTACTTACCAGCACCTCACCGTCATACAAACAATCAAAGGGTATGGAATGTATTTCCTTTTCAATACGCATTGTTATGAATCTATGGTCTTAAAGGAAGAAACAGAGGAGAGCAAAAACCAACAAGTTTGGTCAATTTCAACAAATAAGTTTTCCTTAGAATACAAAGTGAAAACTTAGTCAAAAATATCAAACCTAGAACATTATTATTTAAAACCCAAATAGTCCCAAATGTTCTATCACAAGTAAAAAATTGTATAACGATCCAACTGAAATCCTGTGGTGTTCCAAATAAGTTTAAATATTGAATGTGTACATGTGCATATAGTCTCGAACGTGCTAATGTGTCAATGGCCTGGAAGATTGTGATGTGTTAAAAAAAAATTATGTATCACAATTTTATCCAAAATATCATTTTCTCAATTAAATATAAATCCAAATTATTGTTTAATTCCAAGAATAATACTGAGCACTTTGTAATTCCAGTAAATACTAATCTGAATAAATAAATAAATCCACCGAACTGAAAAACTGAATATAATTATAAGACTGATTCTACTTCAAGATTTTAAGGCACGAATGAATAATTCTTATGTAAACAAGACTGTATATCCCTCCAACTGACCTAGGATGAAAATACTCAACTTAATGGAAAAACTATATTCTGGAATCTTTTAAGGTCAGAATCCAAGACTATGATTTATTTCGAATTAAAGTAAACATAATTACAATTAATAATGCTCTGAATATCTAATCCTCCACACTCACAGTGAAATATTAGCTATATAATCATAATAAATGTCACTGGTGAGGTACATCATTAACTTTATTTTGGACAAAGGTCAATGAAAAAATACAAATATACATAACATGGAGAAAAAGCAAACAAACAATAAAAATTAATGTACATAACAAGACATGAACACATAAAATCAACCAAACCAAACATGATAATTGAATGGGGATGAGCACTGAAACAGACGTACACGTTCCCACATATTACACATATAGAAATATACATATATTAGCTTTTGATGGGAACTGAGCCATGAATGAAAATTGGAAAACATAACAATTCATAACATATTTAACAACAAACGATTATTGTTTTTCTGAAATAACAAAATGTTAACCAGTTGAAAACGTTGCAAGTTAATAAAAGAAAGTCAAAACTTAAAAAAGTTTAACAAAAACAAATCAAATTAAAAAAAGAAACATGATACTTGATTACAGTCCAGCATCTAATCTTACTGTCACGTTATAAGTAAGGAACAATAGCCAGATTGCAACATGTATATGCTAGACCCTGAGGTTAATTATTCGCTTCATAAATGTTGCGAGTGTAAGCCAACATAAAAAGACGGGTGGGAAGCCATTTGTATATAACATGGCCATATGACTTGTTACTGGCGCCTTATTCTGCTGCGTGCGATTCACAGGTAAGTGGCATGAATTGCCGGTGTTGGCTCAAAGGAATATCAAGTGGGGGTAGTAAATCCACCCTTGACAGACTGCCGGGGAGGGGGAAATGTCTGCTAATTATGTAGACCATGGGTGAATCGACATCCACTCAGAATTGTGCAAGGCATGGCCACCATTGGAATCCCAAGCTTAAATCTAGTGGAATTATATAAGGAAGTTATAATCTACTCCGACGTCATTCGAAATTGGCGGGAAACATTGTTATTCTAGGAATTACAAAGGAGCTTCGCTGTATGAGACAGAGAAGGGAAATACCCTGGTACAGTTGGTCCCGAGTCTCTGGGAGACAAGAAAAGGAGAGAACGGAAGTGGAGGAAGTGGAAGGGTGAAGGACGTGGTTGTTGGACTGAAGGGGTACTGGGTACCAGTCAAGAAATACTACAGATGAGTAGAAACACAGGACAGGAGGAAAATCTATCACACTAAGTCAGATGATGAAATAGACCGTCACTTGGTCGAGTGAAATATTTTGAATATTGAATTTTATTTGAGGAAGGACTATCTGTAATTGATTGGCATTAAATTTGTTGTTTATTTGAATTTCACCTTTGTGTATTCAGTAATTTAACTGTCGGCATCGCTGACTGGGGGCTCGGAGCTTTGCATCTCTATCACTACTTCAATTTCTAACAAAAACGAGCCAAGGTGGGTCTTCTGTAATAATCAAAAATAATACTGGGAGCACCCCACCCCAACCTAAGGTAGTCTACGACGAGACCCTTTACACTTACAAAGCAAAGCGGGTGAGGTCAGGTAGTGGATAGCTAAGGGGCATTAGCAGGCCTATTTAACACAC